>QEPC01002450.1:3490046-3563603 GCA_003113815.1 Sphenodon punctatus
TTATTATTATTATTATTATTATTATTATTATTATTATTATTATTATCAAGCATTTATATAGTGCCAGCAGTGTACCTGGCGCTTTACAAAGTAATGGAATAGACACATTCCCTGCCCTAGGACTTACAATATGAGAGACAGGTGGGGGGGAGACAAAGGAAGGGGAACAGAGGGAGAGACAAGGAGTGTAACATTCACGAAAATGCAAGGTCCCAGGTGCACACGCTTGGTTTGGTTACATCAAGAATTTCCCAGTTACAAGCCCTCTGATGGCAGCCAAGACTGAAAGCAGCATAGATTTCCCTACCGCAGATCTAGGTCACTGTAAGTTTCCTATGTAGAAAACTTCCTGAAGCCAGTTGATCCAGGTTTATGGCTGTTGTCATAATTCAAAGCACCTAGATCATACCAGCAAACAGGGCCCATCAAAAATTTTATAGTAAATATAATAAATAAATAAATTAAATAAATAAGGCCTCTTTTACATGAACGGTGGGATGCAGCACATTGAAGAGCTCGCTTCCTGAAAAGCCCCGTGGGGTGCTTTTAGATGCGTTGGAAGTAGCCAGCTGTCATAGGAATTGTGGCTCATGCAGTCTTTTTGAATTCACCTTCAAAAACATTGTGCAAGGCAAGCCGCGATTCCTGTGGCAGCCGGCTAGTTCTGGTGTGTCTAAACGCACCCCATGGGGCTTTTCAGGAAGCGTGTTCTTCAATGTGCTGCATTCAGCTGCTCATGTAAAAGTGGCCTCAGTCTTTCATGGGTAGTGGAAAGTAATAGATTCCAGCTTGCAGAACAGTAGAAACCCCCTTATCTGGACACCTCAGGTGATATGACTTTTGTAAGATTCAGGAAGGGATCTGAACAAGTGAGGGAGAAATTGACATTCTAACAGTAATGCTGTGGGTGTTTTGACGGATGTGGGGCTGGCCACAATTGCAGTTGCCTGCATCCCTGGGTCAGGTTTAAATGGCCCCAATGAGTTCCCTGGCCCATGGTCCACCCTTGTGGAACCCCCTCCACACCATAGAGTTGCGGGCTAGAGTGCCTGCAGTGTTACGGTGTTGCTCAGGGCAACAGCTGACCAGAAGCAGGGGTCTGCACATTAGACAAACCACTTCTCCTTTGGGCCAGTGCTGCGGGTTTGGTCATTCTGCTCCGCCAGTGTTGATCTGGGATGTTCCAGAGCATTGCTGGCAGGGCTGCCCTGGAACAGGCAGAGCCTGCTCTGCTTCTGCTCCACTTCAACATCTGGCATGCTGCCTTTAGACAGATGGGCCACCTGGAGGTAGAAGTGGGGCTGCTGTTCATCTGAAAACACTCGTATTTGAGAGTTGCAGGGGACATAAAATGTGTCTAGAATAAGGAAGGATCCAGATTATAGGGACCCGTGTTCACTGCATTTTCCCCATTGGTGGCAATGGGGAAAACTCAGTGAACATGGGTCCCTGATTATAGAGCTCTGGATAAGGGGGTATCTAGTGTGTGTTACTTTGGAAAGTCTTCTGTTTCATTTGAAAGAGAAATAAAAGGAAAAAAGTATTTATTTCAAATTGCTGTATTCCTCTCAAGGTGCAGGAGGATAAGGAATCAGACCCATCCTGAGTATGTGAGAAACATTCCACTATCTCAAAGCTAATACCAGAAATCTGGGTTCTGCCCCGGCTATGGTACTGAGACGGCGTTGGTGGCTTTGGCCGACGACCTCCACTGGGAGATGGATGCAGGACGGTCAACACTTCTGGTCCTGCTAGATCTCTTGGCCGCTTTTGATACTGTGGACCATGGACTGCTGTTGAGACGGCTTCAAGATCTGGGGGGTCTGGATGGGACTGTTCTTGGATGGTTCTGCTCATTCCTCTCAGACAGAAGCCAGCGGGTGGTGCTGGGAGCTGAAACATCATGCCCCCGGGCCTTGACCTGTGGCGTTCCGCAGGGTTCCATTCTGTCTCCACGGTTATTTAATGTGTATATGCAGCCCCTGGGGGAGATCGTGAGATGGTTCAGGGTGTGTTGTCACCAATATGCTAACGACACACAGCTGTACCTCTTTTTCAACGGACCCAGGTCATGCCGTCTTGATACTTTCCCAGTGTTTGGAGGCCGTGGCGGATTGGATGTGGCAGAGAAGACTGAAGCTGAACCCAGATAAAACGGAGGTGATGGTAGTGGGGAGGGCAAAGGAGGTGTCGACTCCTCCTATTGGGGGGGTCTGCCCTCCAGTTGCCCAGCAGGTGCGAGTCTAGGGGTGATTTTGGATGCAGATTGGCAGGTGGAGGCGGTGGCTAAAGCTGCCTTCCGCCAGCTGTATCTGGTGCGGAGGCTGTGCCCATACATCTCCAGACCCGACCTGGCTACTCTCATCCATGCCTTCGTTGCCTCGAGACTTGACTACTGCAACGCGCTCTATGTGGGGCTTCCCTTGATATTGGTTCGGAGGCTGCAGCTGGTGCAGAATGCGGCGGCCCATCTCCTTATGGGGACGGGTCGCCGTGAGCACATTACACCAGTGCTCCGTTCTCTGCACTGGCTGCCTATAGCATACCAAGCCAAGTTCAAGGTGCTAGTATTGGTATACAAAGCCCTATACGGTCTCGGCCCCTCTTATCTCGGGCACCGCCTCACCTTCTGTGACTCAGTACGGACCCTCCGATCCACTGGGGGCGCCTATCTGGAGGTCCCCCGTGTAAGGCGGGGGGCCACCATGGAGAGGGCATTCTCGGTGGTCGGGCCACAGTTGTGGAACTCCCTTCCGAAGGAAGCCCGCCTGGCCCCGGGTCTGCTCGCCTTTCGGCGGGCATGCAAGACTTGGCTGTTCGCCCAGGCCTTTGGAGGGGAGGGGGGAGGGAGGGGTTAATGGGGGAGGTTGGTGGGGTGGGGAATTAGAGGGTAGGTTTAGGGTTGGGGGTGTTTAAAATTATTTTTAAAGTGATGTTGGTTTTAGTGTATTTTATTGTTTTATCGTATTTTTAGCTGCCCCGAGATGCCATTGGCATGAGGGGGTGGCATAAAAATGCCACGAAATAAAAATAAATAAAAAAATAAAGTCAACACCCTGTGCTGTGTTGTGCATTTGCAGCTCGAGGCAGCACCTGCCAGTCTGCTCATGGTAGCTGAATACGTGAATGGATTGGCTGGTGAGCTGCTTAGTTGGCCACCTTTAACGGGTGCTTTTAGATGAGTGGGTCGTCATTCTACAACCTGCTCACGTGATTTTTCAAAATCCTGCAAGGCGGGATTTAGACGAGCCGTTGGCTGCATCAGTCAGGCACATGAAAGGCAGTCTCGCATTGTTTGCTGACCGCAAATTAAATACCTCCATGAGGTATTTAATTCGCAGTTGGCAAACAATGTGCGACCGCCTAGTATGCGCCTGATTGCAGCCATTGGCTCGTCTAAATCCCGCCTTGTGGGATTTTGAAAAATCACGTAAGTGGGTCACGCAATGGCGACCCACTCCTCTAAAAGCGCTGATAAAATCTGAGCAGCTCCCAGTCTTTATCATATTCCCTGTGAGTCAGGGAAGTGATGTTGTCCCCATTTTACAGGTGGAGGACTGAGGTATGCATGGAGTTTGTATCAGTGCAAAAGAATGAAGTCTTCCAAGTCCTAGGCTAACACACTCACCACTACAATTTATTTCCTTCCCACAAAATCATGCCTTCTTTGCTTGAGGTTTATGTTACATTAGAGTGGGAGAGAGAATTTGAATTCTTACTACCTATTTTCCAGCTTTCATATTTATATAGGCAATGGGAAAGTTTAACCCTAAAAGCCATAATTTGCCATTTTTCATGACTTTGTTCAGGTTCCTGTGTTCACTGGGCTTTCCCCATTGCTGCCAATGGGAAGAAAAACACAGTGAGCACAGGTCCCTGTCTATTATCTTGTGGACAGGTTACATATATCACTTGAATCGTTCCTGTCCTGAGTAATAGTTTGGAGGCTACCAGCTCTGAGAATGTGTGGAACACTTAGTGAACATTTGAGTACATCTGCTGTGACAGTGCCTTGTTACAGTACAATTTCAGCCTGATGTTGACATTGCAAGTCAATCACAATTGAAAATGTCACTCACTGTAGCTGCAGCTCATGTTAAATATTTTGATATCAACATGCCTTTAGATTTCCCAAAGGGATGTTTTAGCAAAGTACAAAAGAACACCCTGCTGTCAGCATTGCAACACCAGGGCAGGGAATGTTTATAATGAATTTCAAACACCCTCCGCCCCACCCCAAGTTGACCTAGCTGCTGTGAAATAAAATCTGGAACCTCTTAAATAAAAGTTACTAAGCATTATAATGAGCTGGGCTGTGCCGTGGCAGCATAGACATTAAGGCTACTGGACATACACACAGAGATAATTAATACAGAATGAATACACAGTCAGTGAATGGAAGTTAGGGAAAGGAATCTTTCTACAATAATGAGCAGCATAAGAGCTTGATCCTGAAAAATGCAGTGAATACAGGAAGTATAAGTGGGTGCTCGGCACCTACAGCATTAGCCATTTGTGAAGAGTCAAAGCCAAAGTAAATAGCATGGATGTGCTAAATAAACTGTTGTGCTTGTGTAACATTCATTGGGGATCTGTGTTGATCTACCCACCATCAGACTTCATGTGTGTCTGTATTTAAGACTCACCTGTGGGGAACTGTGTGTCATCGCATTGTAATGTGAAACTCAGCAGTTTTATCTGGTAGGACAATGGTTCTCAAGCTGGCGGGGCGTTGGGGGGGCCAGAAGCAGGGCTGACAGCCTGACACTACCGTAGCACAGCACAAGCAATCACCTAAGGTGGCAAGTTGAAGGGGGTGGCAAAAACTGCAGCCACCACTGGTAAGCTCTGCCGCTGGCAACTGCAGTCACCGCTGCTGGTAAGCTCCGCAGCTGACTCGGCGGCAGAAAAGACCAGGGGAGCTGGGACCCTTAGGGTGGCAAAAATCCTTGCACCATTCCTGCACAGAAGGTATTCTGAAGGGACGCAAGAAGCAGGACAGCTGCCAGGCCCCTACCTCCATTCTGACTGAACTAGGGAGAATTTCCCAAATGGCAGGGTGATAAAGGTCAGACTCAGAGAGGACAAGGAAAGAGAGATGGTGGGATAAGAGCCTTGGTAAGGGGAATGGACGTGTAATTTGGTGACGGGGCATCAAGTACCACAGACAAGAGGAGTCGGACATGGATTAAAAAGTTTGAGAACCAACAGAATAGAAGACTGTACAATCATTTTCTTCCATTTTGATTTACACTGATTTGTCTCTCCCTGCCTCACCTGGATTTCACTTTCACTACAAATATTACATATGGCTAAACCTGGACAGGGGACCACCTCACAGTATTCTCTAAATGTCCTGAGCAAAATGCTCTTTCATTTTGATTAGTAGCCCACTTCACCTATGCAACCAGCTTTTGTTGGTCCCTGGAGTGGTCCCTGAACACAGTTTTCACTGTATAGCATAGGTTAATGCATTCAGCAGAAAAATGACTAGACTGCTTTCAGACCTTCCTCCCACCCCACCCCCCACGCATATTCTGGCTGCGGGAGGGAATGCGCAGCCAGGATATGTGCGGGGATCAGCTCGTCTGAAATCCCCTCCCCCCCACCCCCCGCGCACGGCTTTGCAGCCAATCCAGTTCTGCATCCCTGCACGTGTCTGCTGACAAAGCTACGCAGGTGGGGGGGGAGGAGTGCCTTTCAGACCAGCCGATTCCTGTGCATATCCTGGCTGCGCATTCCCTCCTGCAGCCAGAATATGTGCCAGGAGGAGGGGAGGAGGTTTGAAAGCAGCCTAAGTTGAAAGATATATACAGAACACTTAGAAGCACAGAACAAATAACATTGATGGGGAAATTTACTTGGTTTCCCTCTTACAAATAAAATCATAGATATTATTAGTTTTGCTCTTCCATTTGGCTGTAGGGGGTGGTGGGAAATATCCACAATGATACTTGCAGCTCTGGGAATTGCAACAGTTTTGTATAGTATAAATGCTCCTTCACTTTCTGGGGCCATTCAGTGTGAATGCTGGAGGACAAGAAGGCACCAGACTTTGAAGTTCTCTGTGTGCACCACACATGGGTGTGTGTGTGCAGTATTCTGGGTGTCTGCACAGTCCGTGGAGCTTTTCTCAGCTCATGCTCAGCTCACACCACCGTGGGCTAGCAAATTGCAATCGAAGGGCAGGGATAATAGATCCATGACTTTGATAAAAATATTACTGTAGTGCAATACTTTGATCCCTTGCACTAGAATAAGATAGTGTTGTTATTTTTATAGGGGCATTTTATAAAAGTTTTGCCATCAAAATAGAATTGAGTGCATTGTAGGTTCTATTTATACACATGGCAGTGTTATTCTTGGTGCTTTTGTGTAGTTACTCAGGCTTGCCCGACTCTTTTGTAAATACTGTCATCTTCAAAGGATTTAAGTTCCTAAGAATACTAATTGCTGTGCTGCTGTCGTGGATTTGCAGATGCTAAAGTTCTATGATATGTTCTCCCAGTTCAAGAAAGCCCTGAATGTAGAAAGCACAGTCAAAGCTTACAAAGAGCAAACATGTTTGAGTAGTGCGTGTAGACCATTAACTTCCTATCTACCCCCAGTGAACTCTTACATTTGATTTCCCTGGGTCAGATCCAAGGGACCAACAAATGGATTCGTATTGATGAGTTTTAAAAATGTGTAGACTTCTCTGTGACACGGATGGATTATTAAGACATTAATGGATTATTTATTTATTTAAATTTCTACCCCACCCTGGCCAAATAGCTCAGGGCAGCTTACAAAACAGATAAAAACAATACATATAAAACAGCATAAAAAACCCACATGACCCCACCCTTTCCCCTCACCACAACCCCACCACAACATAACAAAACCCTCCCCAACCACCCCCTCACACACCTACACCAAAACACCCATTAACAAATAGGAAGGTCTCCTCACTGTAGTCTTATGAGGAGTAGAAGTAGTATTGTCCCCATTTTACAGGTGTGGAAACTAAGACAGAGACAAGTAACTCTTGAATAAAATCTTCAAGAGTACCAAAATCAATTGGCCCTTTGAAAATGTTATCTCTTGTCTACCATCACCATAGAAGTCTAGCACAACTAGTGATGACCTTAGCACCTCATTTGTAGACCCCAGCTGCTGCTTCTGCTCACTAGAATCCCCACCATAGCTGGCTGAAAATGAGACTGTGTCCAGTGTTGTGTGTTTCTGGGATTAGTTACAAGTAACTTACAACCATCAAGAATGGAGATTTCCTTTCAAGCAGACGAGAGTGGAAGACGATTTGTCCCAGCTAAGACCAACTTGCCAGGTAGGAATTTTGATTAGGGATGTGCGAACAGAACGTGGTTTGGTTGTTTGGTTGTTTGGTTCAGGAACCGAGTTTGGGTTCATTCGTTCGGTCCGGGGACCGAGTTCGGATTTGGTCATTCGGTTCAGTGGAGTTCAGTTCGGTTGTTTGGAAATCGGTATCGGTCTAGGTATCGTGTGGTCCATGATCGCGTCAGAAACCGGAAATTCAAGTGTGTGCGGAGCTTGTGTGGATAGAGAGCATGTGTGGTGTGGCTGGCTGCTTGGTTTTGTTTGGTGTGTTTTGGCTGTGTTGGACTGTGTGTGTTGGTTTGGCTGTGTTGTTTTGGCTGGTTGGTGAGTTGGTGGGTACGTTTTGTTTGGCTGTTTGTGTAGGACTTGGGGGGGGAATGAAGAGGCGCCTTAACAGGAATTGGAAGAAGGTCACAGTGGAGGGGGAAGAAGAGGTTGCTGGACCTTATGAGGTGGTGGAGGTCGGCTCCTCATCAGGGGAGTAATTTTATATGAATTGATCCATATTAATATGAATGAGCAATATGGAGGTAAATATGTGGAATAGGTGAGATAGGAGGAGGATGGCAATAGATTAGGAATATGAAGGAACAAAAACTGCTGTGACAGGAAGCATTCTGAAAATGCCTGCTGACAGGATCAGTGGCTAGTTCAGAAGGTGTTGGAAGGGGGGGAGGGCAATGAGTTTTGTTACTTGCTGAGCCCGCCTTACCAGAAGCCCCATTGGCTCTGTGCCGCCTAGCCACCCCCGTCCCCCATGTCCAATTGCAGACTGCGAAGCCAGTGGCCTGAGGCGAAAAGGGATGGTGATTGGGCAGGCTGGCTGCTACTCCAAGCCTCACCACCCCTGGTGCCTGGAAGGCTGCTCCTCAGCTGCCTCCCCCTCCCTGTCACGTTTTTGCCTTCCAGCCACATTTTTGCCACCCGAACTCATCCGAACTCGATCCGAATCAACCAAACTGTTCGGCCGCTTCAGAGTTCTGATCAAGTTCGGGTTCAGTGGGTTCGGGTTCAGTTATCCGAACAGACCGAGTTCGGTCCGAACTCCGAACTTCCAAACCGCGTTCGTGCATCCCTAATTTTGATTTCCTCCAGTGGTAAAGTTACCATCCTCATATAGCTAATGCTATCAATAGGCAAGAAACTGCTCATGCTCCACATAATAGGCTCCCTGCAATCTCCACATAATAGGCTCCCTATGGCTGTTTATGTAGCAATATTGTCTGTACCGGCCTTGTTAACAGTTCTGGGTATCAAGCAGTATTATCTGACATGCAGCATTTTCTACAGTGACTTAGCAGGACCCCTGCTGGTATCATGTCTACACTTCATCACCCCCTGCGGGTTCTGTGCCCTGAGTTCTGACTGTGGAATTTTGCATGCAGGTGTCCAGGAGGCTGTGGTGACTTGCCTGAACAAACAGACAAGAGAGGTTGCAGACGGAAATCTGTGCGTGACTAGTCGACGTCCACCACAGCTGCTGAAAGCTTGTAACCTGGAACCCTGCCCCCCGAGGTGAGCCACTTACACTCTTCCTTTCGCTAGGATATGCTAGTGGATATGTGGAGAAGAATAGTCATTGTTACTAAATGGCACGAGTAGAAACTAATTTGTAGCATCTCAATCAAAACTCTTTTAGAAGTCAGTATATCTATGACCACTGGGGCCAACTTTGGTGGTAGATTGGGAGTAATTCGACTTAAGTGGGATTACTCCATATTTATATGAATGAGGCTGAAAATACTAGTATTAGGGCCTTACGTTTTTAACCCAACTATATCTCACAAATTCATTTAACAGGACTGAATGTACTTTGTGTTTTAGTCCCCTGTATTTTTTTGCGTGACATAAAACTGAGTATTCTTGAGTATAAAGCTGAACATATCCCTCACTGAGATAATGTGCTAGAGTCATGGGAGCCTAATTAATTCTCAAAATAATTACTGTTTCTCAGAAACCTTAAACTATGTCTGAATCTCTCTCAGTGGAATTTAAAGGTACCAGAGCATAAAGCAGTAAAATACTGAAGTGGAAGAGCTTCCAAAGTAAATACTATGCTGCCCCCAAGATATTTGAGACCAATACAGCAACCATAGTTTCTACAGACCAAGATATTTAAACATATCAAAGATACTTACTCCAAGAAATTTACCCCTGAGGATATTCACATGGATTCTTCTGTGCTATGAATGTAGGTAGGAGGTACTAAACCCTGATGCAAAGAGGGGATAGTAACTATAAGATAAATTGCATTTTTAATTCAAATTGCCCTGTATAATATAAAAATGACTGAATGTCATTTCAATGATTGGAAAATTGTCTAGGACAAATGGTAGTTGCTCTTGAGTGACCATTTAAAGTGAACAAAGCCTTGAACTGGTACAGTACAATGAGCCTCTGAGTTGGAAAGGAAAATGGACAAGAGGAGGGGAATTTACTAGTTCTTCCCCTCATTTGAGGAGATGTTTGTCTTCCGATTAGCTCACCTCTCAGTGCATGCAGTCAATGCACGATGTATCTAACACTGCTAGCATTCTGGTGTTAGTCTGCTTGGCTTGGAGCTACCTTTTTTGGCAATTTTGGTCAGTTTCCGCCCTGTGCATTTTCTGCTACGTTTCAACTTGTTTCAAATTAGGGAGCATCAGAGAACATTTTGCATGAAACTTGTCTGGTTTTGCATCCCTGTTTAAACCTTAAATCAACCATAGTTCCTATCATTGTATGGTAGTGGTTCTCAACCTTTTTCAGACTACGCTCCCTCTCTCTTCTGTGAGTATTTTCACATGTGCTGGCAGCAAGCCACAGACACGGACTTACCCGGTTCGGAGACAAGCCACCACTGTGAGCAGGACCAGCCCCGCCCCCAGAACAAATGTGATGGGGGCCAGGCCACCGGGGAGGGTGGGAAGACACATGTACATGTATCCACCCAACTCCTGCACTGTGCCCAGCAGCCTGCGCCCCCCAGCAACGGTCAGCCATGGCGGCCAGTGACAGTTGCCATAGTGGCCAGACCTGGCAGGCACTTGGGACTGGGTCCAGTAAACTGGACTTTCAAACGTGAAAGCCCGCTTTACACCCGGTCAGGCAGCTGGATCCAGACTTTCCTGATTTACAGTCTGCACTAGCCACCATCACAGCCAGGATCTATTCTGTGCAAACGGGAATGGATGTGATGGTGGCCCGCAGGTTAAACCAGGCCAAAGTGGGGTCAAGTGGGCCACCATCACGTATGAAAACACCTTGTGTGCAACTCTGGGGACCCCTGCCATGCCCTCCTCCATAACACATAAATGGAGAGGGTGTATGGGGGTGGATGGATGGATGGATGAATGGATGGATGGATGGAGAAAGTGTATAGGTGGTTGGATAGGTGCAATGTATAGTGATTGATAGATGGAGAAAGACACTGTGCTCTGGGGGGAGTTATGGAAATATAGAGGGAGGAGGGATGGATGGATGGATATATAGAGGGAGAGGGCGAGTGAGAGGGATGGATTTGGAGAGCAGGGGAATGGATGGATATGGAGAGCGAAGGGAGAGAAGGCGGATATGGAGAGCAAGATGCGGGTGTGGGGGAGGGGGGTAGATGATGTGGAGAGGCTCCAGTGCATGGAGGAGAAAGTCTCCAGGCAGCTCTGTGCACCGTATTCACCTCTCCTCACTCTCCCATCCATTTCCGCCACCACATGCACGCACGCACGTACGCACGCACGCACACACACACTGCCATTCACCCCCTTCCTCTCCATATCCATTCTTCTATAGCTGTGGAGAGGGAGCAGGTGCAGGGGGTGGATGGAAAACTGTGGTGGAGAAAGATGAGAAGGACAGAGCTACCTGGAAACGACCCTCTATTCCTCAAGTGCTAGGGCCACAAACTGCCCACCCTCCCCTAGCTCTTGCTGCTGCGGTGGTTCTCAGGAGTAGGAGAATACTGTCATCCCTCAAGCTGTGGCAAGAGGCCGTCGCGAGGCTGTGGCCAGCAGCGCTCTTCTCTTCTCTTTGATCCCAGCCATGGCAGCACTTGGCATTCCTGGCCACCTGTAGCTACGCACATGTGCAGAGACACTCCCACTGGGCGCAGTGAGCTAGTCACACCACACAGAGGGCAGCACACCTCCAGTTTCAGAACCACAAACACAGGCTTTTGCCAAGGTCCTTGGAGCCTCTTCGAATCATTCTCTGTATACCCATATTCCTTAAAGAACAGTAGCAGTAGTAACAGCTCAGTGACTATGCTGGAGTTGCACTGGTGTAAAACTGGTATAGCAGAGAGTGGGATATGGTCCAGGGTAGCTGTACCGCTGCATTCATAAAAGCCTATCAATAAAAATATTGCATTCGGAAATAGATGTTTTTAACGATAAATAATTAACCCTTCTGCTTGCTAGGTTGCTCCTTTAAAGTATTTAAAAATAATTTTGTGGAATTCATTTTTTAGTAATGCACTGGCAGCATTTAATAACCCACATCCAAATGCTTCCCCCCCCCACCCCCCCCACACACTTCTCAGCCTTCCCCAGCTAAAAATACAGAGACTGTCATCATCTAATCAGATATAATCACCCATGTTTATGACTTCAGTGGCATGAGTGGCTCATGCTAAGCCAGAGAGTGCTACCAAAAGGAAGAAAGTGCCATGGCTATGTTATTAATTATAACTTCTCTAGAGCTTGGTCAACGTGTGTGGAAGAGATTTGGTAAATGTGTGTGGAGGAGGGGGAAATAGTCAGCAATGAAAGCCAGATGGCTGAAAATAAAGGAAATTCCAGGCAATTTCTGGAGCTTTGTTCTTACATACTTTCAAAACTAAACTTTTATTCCTCTGCAACAAAGAACAGCTGAATGCTGCAGATTGTATAAACAGTGACAAGAAAGTACATAGTTCCAGGAATAGCACAAGATTTCCCTCCCCCACACCACACACAGCCTCCTTTCTCAAACCCGTGGTTCTTCCGAGAACAAGCAAGGGGGGAATGTAAAAGCAGCTTGATGGTCCCAGGACAAGACTGATGAGTCAATGTATTGCAACGCAGGCTGGGCACCAGCTCAGTAAACGTGTTACAATGCTTCTTTTTCTTTTTTTCCTCTGCCCCCCCCCCCCACACACATCAGCTGTTTGATGCACTCACCTTGCCTGCCAAACAGCTGATGGGGGGCGCTCTTGAGGGAAGTGCCTGCCAGCCGTTCAAAGTATTAGGGAACCAGCTGGCTGTCGCTGCTGCGGGGTGGCTCCTTGTGACTTTGAAAGTTTGGGCACCACTTTTCCCCCCTTCCACATCTCCCAGCTACCAGCAGTTTGGTAGCGGGCTGGCTCCCTGTCACTTTGAATGGGCAGGTCCCCCCCTTCCAGTGCCACCCAGTTGTGAGGGCTGTGAGATTACATTGTGGCTGTGCAATAACAAGATAACATTTACCCTATTCCATCTTCAATCTCACAGTGTTAGTGTTTTTAATGTGAAACAATGGTTCACGCTAAGATGAACCAATTGGGAGGAGCTACATTGCTGCTGTGGACAGGTGCTGGAGCAGAGGCTATTGGACCCGCTTCCCCCACGTGGCCGGACTTGACCTGCTTGAAATGCTCCATGCTGCCAGAGGCGCATGCCAGGGCAGCACGCCTAAGGGCTGCGCGCACAAAGGCGCGCCCTTGAGCATGCAGCCTTGGGCGCAAGGCCAGGGGCCCAGGAGTTGCCGCTATTAAAGTACCTCCACCCTTTGTCACTGCAATGGAAAAGAAGCGTGGCTGGGACCTCTCGTTTTATTCTTCAGAATAAGAGTTACCTGCTAAGATCCTGAGAGGCCATGATCCTGGTTTGGGCAGCGAACGGATCTTTTCACACACTTCTCCCGCCTGCTTACTGTGTCCAAGGGGAGAGGGAGAGAGGCAGATGCGTCTGCCCCCTCCAGTTTGTGTTCCCCCTTTCCCCAGGAATGATGATTTTACACAGATGGACAGAGATACTTCTACTAAGACCTATTTACTCCACCAGACTGGCTTAATAGCCAAAACGGTGGAGGCTCTTTTTG
Source organism: Sphenodon punctatus (assembly GCA_003113815.1). NCBI lineage: Eukaryota > Metazoa > Chordata > Lepidosauria > Sphenodontia > Sphenodontidae > Sphenodon > Sphenodon punctatus. The sequence continues at coordinate 3,503,418 of QEPC01002450.1, forward strand.
CAGGGCTCAAGGACCTGGACTTTTCTTTGGGGGTTGTGAAATCCCAACTGGCCAAACTAATTAGTAGGCTTGCAGCCCCAATAGATCTCATAGATGCAAGACCTTTAGAGTTAGTATCTGCCCCGGAAAGAGCAAAAGGCCCTCGGAAGAGAAATTTCCTCTCCGGCATCCGCAAGCGTCTCTCGTTAAAGGTGAACGAAATCTTTTTGTGTATTGGGCGAGACTACAGAGGGGTAGTCCATAAGTGGGAGGACTCGGGGCAGGTGGACCAACATCTCTCCTTTTTCTTGGGAAGGATGATTCAAACCTCTCTCTATATATATATTTATTTATTACAGCCGAAGCCAAAACATTTTCACAAAGAACACAGAAAACACAAAATATTCACACACCAAGGACAAAAACAAATACATACATGTTTCCTATAGACAGCATCCTTATGAGTAAAACAGAAGGGGGAAAAGGAGAAAAGAAGAAACTCTACTAGGACTACATGTAACATATTCCTTAAAGTTTTGTGCCATGACTCAACAGACTCTACTCAGACAGTGATTTAAACTGTAGAAACCGGGTACGGAGATTCATAGCAGCTACCAAGAACTGGGAGACAGCATCAGATGTAGGCACATCATCATCAGTCAAGGCCAGAATACACAGGTTGTGATCCGTTCGACCTGGGAATTTCTGGATAAAAGCAGACAAATACTTGGAGCGTAGGGGTTCATACAGGTGGCATTGAAACAGTATGTGAGCCAAGGTCTCAACCTGCTGCCGATCGAAAGGGCAAAGTCACTCTGAAAAATCCACTGCAGAGAGACGGCCCTCCAGAACCATTGAGGGCAGTGCGTTAAATCTGGCCAACATCAGCAGGAACTTGCCTCTAGATGATATACCTGAGCACAGGTAAGAGGCCATAGAGAGACTGGACCTAACATATGGGAGGTAGTTTACCAAATGATGGGAAGATCTAATTGCTGCCTTCTCTTCCTGCAGTTCCATATCCTCAACCCTAAGTTTAAGGTCCCTTCGCACTGCTGCGAGCTCCTTCCCCACCCAATAATCTGGACTGAATCCCAGCTGATGCAGACAGGACTCAACAGCCAAACACCACTTGCCTTTAAAGGGGTCATTGCCCCAAAATGACACAAGCCCCCTAGCTTGGAAATGCTGTAATTTTACCCAAAAATTTAGGACACACATTCGCGCCCTGGTGGACCATCTAGACTGCCCTGTCTCATGTCTAATAGCTGCAAAGGGGGTAGCACACGGAACCCTCAATAGTCTCTGAAGGAATCGAGCCTGCACACTATCCAGCTTCCCCATCTTAACCACTGAGTGGGGGACCCAGACCTCCGCCCCATAGAGCAGCTGGGCCCGGACTCCAGCATTTAGTACCATAGTTGCTGGAAGTATAGCCCTCCCCCCAGTGCTACTATAAAGTCTAGATGGGAAAAGGCGAGAACCCTCGCTGCCGCCAGTGCCTTCTCCAAATGCCCTTGCCATGACCCATCTGCCTGGAACAATAACCCAAGATATTGAAAGGCTTTAACCTGCAAAATACCGTGGCCATTTATAGACCATTTATGAAAATTTCGGGCTCTAGAAAAAATCACTATTTTTGATTTGTCATAGTTAATCTGTAATCTATTCAGCTGGGAGAACTCAGCAAAACAGGCTAACTGCCTATTTAGGTCCACCCGGGTTTGGGACATGATCGCTATATCATCCGCATACAAGAGGCACCCCACTGCCCGCTCAGCCAGCTTGGGAGGAAAACAGACGGGTACGGCCAAAAGGGGAACAACACCATTAATAAAGAGGTTGAAAAGGGTAGGGGCTAGCACACATCCTTGTCTAACCCCTAACCAAGTTGGAATCTCTTCTGTCAGGGCACCCGAGCGACCCATCTTAACTACCAAAGTGGTGTTAGTGTGTAGTTGCTGAACAATGAAAAGTAGATGCTTGTCCACCCCCATTACTGCTAACTTCTCCCATAAAAGAGCCCTGTTGACACAGTCGAAGGCTGCTCGAAGATTCAAAAAGGCCACGTAAAACTTGCCATTTTTCCCCATGTATTTTTCCGCTAAATACTGTAGGATGAGGCAGTGCTCAAGCGTTGAGCGCCCGCTCTGAAAGCCGGCCTGCTCATGAAAGAGGACCTGTTCCTTATTGATCCACTCGGTAAGCCTTGACAGCAGCCATTTCCGATATATTTTACAAGTTGTACAAAGAAGGCTGATTTGGCCTATTCGGTCACCCTTCGGTCACCCTTCTTGTAAATGGGAACTACTACCGCCAAACCCCACCTAGATGGGATCTTCCCTGTGCTATTTATCACGGTGAAAAGAAGGGCCAACCTTGGGGCCCACCAGTGCAACGATTTTTTAATCAAATCAATAGGAATCAAATCTGGGCCAGAAGCTTTACCATTTTTAAAGGAGCTGAAGATTTCGGCCACTTCAACTGCAGACACTGGACTCCATGGCAGTATGCTTGGCAATTCCTCTTCAAAGGCCTGCTCGGCATTAAATAGAGCTTGAAAATGGGCAATCCACCGTCCCTCAGGGATCGTTATGTGGGAAATATCCACCCATGTCTTGCCCAGGGAATTTGCCAGTGACCAAAACTTCCTGCCTTCCCTGTCTCCGGCTGCTGCAATCAAAAATTCCTAATAATGTTCCCAGTATTAGGCTTTTTTTTCTTTAAGTACACCCTTATATGATTTCCTGACCTTGAAATATTCGGGAGGGAGTTCCCCTGCACCACCTTTCCTATCATTCTTATAAATGGATAAAAGATGCCTTCTAAGCTCGCTGCACTCCTGGTCAAACCAGGGTTTAAGCTGTTGATTAACTGAGCCGGATCCTTCCGGCTTAGGACAGCAAGACAACAGTAATTTACCCAAATTCTCAATGACTTCAGAGAACTGGTCGACAGCTGACAATCGAGAGTCCCCCCCAATGGAGGCCACACCCGCGTCATTCATCAGCTCGTCTGACAAAAAAGAATTGACCTTAGCCAGTATGGTGTCATTCAACTTAATGGAAACGTGGCAGGCACCTCTATGCAACACCCTCCCCCCTAGAACTGGAGGAGGCACTGGGGCGCCTGCGTGGAGCAGCCTAAGTACCAGCGGGAAATAGTCACTAGCACGACACGTTCCCACAACAAAATCCTTAATGTGAGATAACATCTCCACTGAGACAGCCATATAATCACAGATACTAGAGCCGAGCAGGCCCACATAGGTGAATTCCCCATACGGATCCCCGAAGCCCGATCCGTTTAATACATGAAGGGAGGTCTCCATCACCAATGAGGCAAGGAGATGGCCTGAGCTATTTGTAAGTAAATCCTTAGATTTCCTTAGGCCTATGGGGGCAAACTCCCCTCCCACGCCGTCCTCCACTGATATGCCACTATCCACCTGGGCTAGACGCGCATTAAAATCTCCAGTTAATATGATCCTAACCCTGGGGTGTAGATAAATAATATCTGTTAGCATCTCATAAACCAGGGGCCAATAAGTGGATTTGTAAGATTTAGCATTTGCAGGAGGAATATAAACTATGACCAGAGCAACAAGAGAAGCATCCAATTTGAAGACCACTGCTAATGTACATGGGGGTTTGGTATAAACTGCCACCATCGAGTCTTTAAGAGAGTTGGCTACTAGACATGCCAAACCTCCATTCGGGCAACCTCTGGGCCCAAAAGCAGAAGCCGGGAGATGGTAAACTGTATAATTACCAAACCTGGGCTGGGCAATTGCCCATGTCTCCTGTAAGGCTATAATATGAAAACCCAGCAAAAACTCGTTGGCATTCGGACAAGTCAGAAGCCTAGCCCACCCTGCACAATTCCAGGAACAAATATTACAAAGCTTTGAGTCATGACACTGTCTATATCAAGGAGCCAATACCCCCACCCCATCGGGCTTGAGTCTGCTAGCATTATCCAAAGAAAAATCAGATCCTGCTGCACCCACTGGCACCAAGGGAGTCGTGGCGGCTGGGACAGCTACCTTGTCAATCCCTGCCACTCCATCAAGGGCCATACCCACCCCCAAAGTCCCCAAGATAGCCAAATCAGCAAAGACTAAAGAAACAAAGTCCATGGTATCCATAGCCGGTGGCGAAGACAGAGAAGGAATGCACTGCCTCCCCCCTGCCCTCCGTGAAGCTAGGTTCAAATTTAGAGGGGGAGAAGGATCTGGATGGGACTGCGGCATGGCCAATTTGATCAGCCTGGTGTTAATAGATTTACTGGTATCGCAATTGTCCTTGACAATCAAACCTCTATGATAAAGAATATTGATTGGCTCCCTAAATTTAGAGCTGAGGCCGACTATTTGTATTGTTTATGGGTATGTTTTACCCTCCAGGAATGGTTTTTTGCTTTGTTTAAAGCCAGGAAATTTCTGCTGCGGAGGGGGATTTCTATCGACAGGGTCTGGAGGCATGAGGAGGTTCCGCTTGGTTGTTCGGGTGGGGTGTGTGTGTTCTTCTCCACTGCCCGACTTAACCCCCGAGGACCCCTCTCAGTGGGACCTGCCAGGAGGTCTTCGACTGGCAGGAGCCGCTGAACTGGTGGGATCCCGTTCACGGGATTCCCACTCTGGGAGGGGTGGGGGTGATGCTCTTTGTAAAGTGCCAGGTACACTGCTGGCGCTATTTAAATGTTTGTTAATAATAATTTGGAGCTGACAGACCTATCCCAGCCCCAGCCAATGGAAACCCTATCTCAGGCCCCTACCTCTGCCTTCTCAGATGTGCTCACACAGAGCCCTAGAGGAACTATACCTGAGGCTGTGCCCCAAGACCTGGTCTTGACTTCAAATCTAAGTACACTAGAGGGCCCCACCCACAAGGGAGGACACACACCCCCGGTGCGGAAAGAGCTGGCGATGAGGAACCCCATCCCACTTCGGACATGTTTAGACAGCTTCCTGCAAAAGAACAGGAAGCTTGCTTGTTACGACTGGGCCACATCGGCAGCTGTGTTTGGGGCTCTGAGGAGGGCCACGGGGCTTCCAGTTCCTATGTGACCGTTGGTATATTCCCCCGGGAGGCTGGGACAAGGAACTTTTTGCTAGAAGATGGGCTAAAGGGATTAGACAATCAGGTCAGGCTCCCAGGGGGCAGCGGATCAATTCAGGGGGAGCCCTTTTCGGTAAAGCAATGTTTTCCTGGAGGCAGGAGGGGTGTTTTTCTTGTACCGGATCTAAATGGCAAGACTCCCCTTTCTCAGGGAAGCCATTGTCCGGCGCCTTTGGTAGATGGCTGCCTGCACGAAAAAGGAAGGGGTAGTCTAGGGAAGCCGGTGACTGCTGAGAGGAGGAGTCCCCCCCCAAACAGTGCGGATGGTGCAAATCCTAGTGTGCTTGATAACCGGGGGGGGGGGGGGGATCTGCCAGGCTACTGGTGAGACAGGGCCTTTTCTCCAAGATTTGAGCCCAACGACTTCCAGCTTGCCCAGTAGCCAAGGCCAAGCAAACCACTTGGTCCAAACAACTATGTTGGAATACTTTACTCAGGTAAGGGAGAAGGGCGATGCTCCAAGCCAACCAGCCATCGACAAGCCATTGAATGACCCCAATGGCATTGTTACGGAGGCAGTAGTAGATCCAAATGCAAATTCCTTCCAGAGCATTTTTGCCTCTGAATGACATAAGGATACTGCTTCCTCCAGGAGGGCAGATGGGTGAGATACTACTGGGGGGGTCTTTTTGTTTTGTCCTGGAATATAGCAGGTGGGCATGAGGGGGCGACATAAAAATGCCACAAAATAAATAAATAAAATAAATAAATAAAACTAAACTGGGGGACAGGGATTGGCAGGACTTCCTGGCAACCTCCGACCTCATTTGCTTGCAGGAGATTTGGCTTAACTCAGATGCTAGTCTAACTATTGAAGGGTTTCAGACGTTCCTCTATGGTGGGAAGAAAAGGGGGAAAGGTGGAATCTCTGGAGGGCTTGCCTTTTGTATCATCATCATCCTTGACCTCAAGGCAGGAGTTGGTGCCCGGCGAAGGAGGTCATTGGAGGGGCTGGTTTCCAGACTGGATTTGACTGTACTGGAGGAAGTCCCCTTGACAAACATAGAAGGGGCTTTTACATTCTTTGGTCCGCAGGGTAGAAGCAAAGTTGATCTAGTCTTGGTGGAGTTCAGATCCTGTGGCTCCTTCAGCCAACCTGAGTTGGTCGTAAGACCTGAGAGTGAGCATGTAGCACTTAGTTTTTCAATCAAATATGAGGGGGTTCTGGGATTTAGGGCTAGGAATTCCAACAGGGGAGGGGCCCCTCGGCAGTCAAGTGTACGGACCCCTGCAGAGCTGGCTACAACACTCCAGGACTTTTTCTGCTCTACCAACTTTGCCCATCTACTTATTCAATTGGAGTCGTTCAGGGACCCCTATGGGCAAATGAGGTCTATGAGGGCATCCTAAGGTCTCTTACAGACTTCTTAAAATCTGGACCCAAAGTCGCCCCATGCCAAGGATGCAAGTAAATGGTATGACATGGAATGCAGAGAAATGAAGGTCCATTTAGTGAGGTTGAAGCTACTATGGGTCGGGGGGTGGGACGTGAGACGATGGGAAGAATTTAGAAATCTTAGGCTAGTTTACTCCAAATTGCTGAGTGCCAAGCGGACCGAGTACTATACTAGGCTGTGGGCAAAAATGGCAACGGACTTAGCAACGGGGAACTTAAGTAGGTTTTGGACCACCTTGAATGCCATCATAAAGCCCAAGTGTGGAGTGGGTAGCCAAGGAATTTCTCCCCCCCCCAGTGGGAAAACTTTTTTGCTGACTTGTATGAAGATCGGGAGCTGGGGCTAGATGACCTAACCAGCACGGGAAGGTGCGGGGGAGGTGGTAATTGGTGGCGAAATGAGTTTTCCGAGCCCACTATTGCCAATACCATCATGGCTTTAAAGGTGGGTAAGGCGGTGGGCCCCGATGGGGTTACAGCTGAAGTCCTTCAAGCCGCCCCTAGGAGGTGGGCCCACCTCTTGTCCACACTATTTACCATGGTCGCTAACATGGGCTTTGTCCCTCCATCTTGGTCTTCTAGTTATATAGTTCCTATTTACAAGAAGGGCCAGACTTGGGATCCCTCATGTTATAGGCCAATTAGCCTGATATCTATTGTAGGTAAACTATATGCCAAGTTCCTCCTTGAACAGTTGACCATCTGGGTAGAGGAAAGGGCTATAATTCCCGATGAGCAGTTCGGGTTCAGGAAGACCAGATCGACTGCAGATTGCTGCTTCATTTTGCAGCACCTTATATCTAAGTACCGTAAGATCAAGAAATGCAAGTTTTATATGGCCTTTCTAGACCTGACCAAGGCCTTCGATGCTGTTCCTCGGAACAGACTGTGGGTCAAATTAACTAGGATGGGTCTAGATGACAAGCTACTGCTTCCTATAGTCCATCTCTACTCCAATAATAGTGCCCGGGTGAGGTCGGGAGGAGGCGGAGGCAGTGCTGTTGGGTTCTCAATTAAGAGGGGGGTCCAGCAGGGTTGTGTCTTGGCCCCCCTCCTATTCAACCTTTATCTAGATGACCTACCAGACTACATTAGGTCAGCGGACTTCCACCCCCCTAAGATTGGCGATACCCAGTTGAGGTTTATCCAGTTTGCCAATGATCTGGTCCTTATGGCTCAGACGGAGGTTGGACTGTGCCGGGTCATTAGAGCATTCTATTATTACTGTGTGACAAATGGCCTTACCATCAATCCAGGGAAATCCAAGGTTATGATAGTGGGCCAGAAGAAACCTCCCCCCCCTTTGGAGAACTGTGGCAGGAGACGTCCGGGTGGTAAAATCTTTTAGCTACCTTGGTGTGGTCTTTTCCGCCGGGGGATCCTGGGCTGCTCACCTTCAGGCAAGAGCCAAAAAGGCACAAAAGACAGCTGAGGCTATCGCCAGAGCAGCTACTTTGTCCAAAGGGGTCCCCCTGTCAACTTTCTTGGGGATCTATTGTGCAAAGGTACCACCTATGGTAACCTTTGAGATGGAGTTTATTCCTAACCCAGACGAGCGTACCCTGGAAAGGACCCAGAACTGCTTTCTCCGCCGTCTCCTCGGAGCTGCCCCCGGAGTCCCAGGAGCAATCCTGAGAGCAGAAGTGGGTGTTGTTTCCGTGGGGGCGAGGGCTAAGCAGGCCTATGTTAGATTCTGGCTGTGTCTGCTGGTTAAACAGGAGGCAGCCCTCCCGGTACAATGCTTGTGGGAGGAATTATCATCTTTGGGGTCCTGTTCTTATCCCTGGGTGCTCTACCTTTGGCATCTACTTAGGGAACTGGGGTTTTCGTTTCACTACTTTCAGGGGAGGGGGCTCCAAACTATTGAGTCTGAGGTTATCCAGAGAATTCAGGACCTGGCTCGGCAGGAGAATCTAGGTAGGATTCCCCAGTGGAAGGTGGTGCCAGGACTGAAACAAGTTAAACTTTTCTTTGGTTTTGAGAAATATCTGGATCTTCTTGCTAACCCGGAGCTGCGCCGGTGCTATATGAATCTACGATTCCACCTGGTGAGTTCTGCTATGGTAGAGGATAGGCATGTACATACTCCTTATGACCAACGCCTTTGCTCATGTAGTTTGCATGAGGTTGATACCATCGACCACTTTTTGTTGCGTTGCCCGCAGCTTACTGCACTAAGGGCAACTTGGCTGACCCCGTTGTTAGCGGATAATGATGGGACTAACCAGGGAGATACTTATGAAGTATTGTTAAGGATGGTGGATAGGGACACAATTTTGGCTATTGCGATCTTTGATAGGCTGGCAATTAAAAGAAGAAACCAAATCAAAACCAGACAGGGTGAACTTGCAGCTATTGAACTGGCACGCCGGCTAGATTTGGGAAGGTTGTTGTGAGTTTTAAACTATGTTATTGCTTCATTATGCCTCCTCTTATCTCCTTCCTTTTGGGTGGGGAGAAAAGGGTGGTTATTTAACAAGATTTGATGAACATAGTATGACGCTATGTATTGTTTTTCTTTTTACTCGTTTGCTACGGTTTTAAGATTGTATTGTTATTGTACTGACTTCGGCTATGGCGAGAGCTAATTGCTGTATAAATAAATAAATTTGAAATTTGAACCAATTGTGAGATCTTGCAAGCTATCTTCCTAAAAAATGCAACAAATGCACAATTAACACAGGCCATAACTGTACAGCATGTAGCAGGCTTTCAGCTATTTCATGCGGGGCCGGGGTGAGTGCAGGGGCTCGATATGGGCCCCACCTCGCAGCAGGGCCAAGCAGGTCTACCAGATGTGTGCACCCACATTGGTCTAGATTGGCCCGAGTGAGCAGGCTTTGGTCTGGGATGCATCTCAGAAATTTTCTGGAGGATGCATCCCATAGCATCCGGCCACTCGCCCCAGGGCAGATGTGGGTTCCCATCTGGCAGGGACGGAACAAATATGCAGGTGAGTCCCGGGCCAACATGGGCTACTGTCACATCTGTTTTCACCCTCTGAACCATACAGAATTCAATTTTTCTTCTTTTTTCCTGGCACTGATGAATTTCTGGTTGCAGCCACCTTGCTTCAATCCGCACCCCTCCCGCACATTTCCTAATGCCCAATTTAATGAGAACCTAATACTTGCTGTCACATAATATATTTCAATAGTTAAAAGGTCTGTGTTTTCCCTCCCCACATTTCCTACTTTAACTTCTTATTCTCAGTTTCCTCTTTAAATATATTCTTGGTTTCCTTAAGTATAGATTTGCTGTCCTGGCAGAGGGAATTAGTTCTTTTGAGCACAAAAAGAAAGATTTCCCTTGAAAGGGAGGGACTGTTTTGCATTTGAGCCAATAAAGGAATAGTTCAAAGTCTGCTACATCCTGCACAGTAACGACCTGTGTTAATTTTGCATTTGTTGCATTATTTAGAAAGATAGCTTGCAAGATCTCACAATTGGTTCATCTTATCATGATCCATTGTTTCACATTAAAAACACTAACACTGTTAGACTGAAGATGATATAGGGTAAAATGCTACCCTATTACTCACAGCCCCAATGTCACTAAAGCATCCTCATTCAGGGGTATTCACAGCTTTCAGAGTGTCACGGGGACGGGGGGAACACAGGGAGCAAGGGTGGACAATGGTTTCACTAGGAGAGAGACCCCAGGCACTCCCCTCCCCCCCCCCACGCCAGGGGGGCGGGCAACTCCGCACAGTGCTCCAAACTTGCTTGTGGGGGTAACAATGCCCATCAGGATAGAGTGGTCGCCTTTAAATCTCCAAGAGATTAGGCCTCTATCATCATAGGGCACCAAGCAATCTGTGCAGGAGTGCTCCTTCTCACCCACCAGCCACTCATACCAATTACCAAGGGGACAGGGAGAATAGTGCCGACCATGAGGGTAGACAGGGTGAGGGTACCCGGTACACAAGGGAAGGGTAGGGCCAATCGCACGGACAGGAACAGGGTAGGAGCCCTGGAGAGGGAGGGCAGACTCACCCCCACTTGTTCGTGACCCACTCGCTCCCTCACACACTCCAAGGATAAGGCACAGGGATTAGGGGCACACCCTGTCAGTCCACACACACACTCCACAGTCACACTTCTGAACAAACGCATAAGGGAAGGGGGACAACACAAGACACAACAGGACCAAGGTTCAGTCACTAGGGATGTGCGAAGCACCACCTTGTAGATCGGGCTCCATGTCCAGCGGTGGCGGCGGCAGGAGTGGTGGTGGCAGCAGCAGCAGCGGCGCTCCGGAGCACTTCAGGCCACTACTAGGCCTTCTGGTTTGACCCGGAAGGCCTAGTAGTGGTCTGAAGCGCTTCAGAGCGCCACCACCGGCAGACCCAGGGCTGAAGTCCCAGCACCACCAGGAAGGGCGATCCCTGGGGTGGGTTGGGGGTTAAAAAAAAATGTTTTATGAGACTGAGCGGGGGGAGAGGTGCTCCCCAGCACCCCTTCCACCCTTGCAGCCAGGAGGGGGGAGGGAAATCCCCATCCCACCCAAATGGGTTCCCCCCGAAACCCATTTGGACCAAACAGGCCAAACACCGAATGGGCTGAACACCGAACCCCCCAGTGTTCGCACATCCCTATCAATCACGCTGCACCTAGCTCTCTCTGTAGGGGGCCAGTCTAATCAGATCACCGGCACTGTGTGCCTCACAGCACCGGCATTCAAGGAAGTTGCCACGCCCCTCTGGTGTGCCTGGAGCTTCAGGGAGTGGCGCAATGGTGTTGGCCCCGCCCCCATGCTTTGCACAGCTGTGGGGGAAGATACTTCCTTGGCGTTGTGTTGTGGCGTTGCCCTGGCAACTGTCGGGTCCTGACGTGTGCTGGAAGGGGGAGCAGGAAGCCCCATGGCAGAGGAAGAAGGCAGGGGTCGGTCCGCCCGACGAGCCTGGACTCATCGGCACCGGAGCCCCCGAGCCCAGAGGCAGGGTGAAGCCCTGATACAAAGATCTTAAAACATTACTGATAAAAACAGGGAGTAGCTATTAAAAGAAAACAAAATCAGTCCTGAGATACTTTGAAGGAACTGTGGAGTGTTCCTTGAATTTGTAATGAGTTTAATTTTTGTAAAAGGTACCTGATTGGTAGTCCAAATTGTGGAGTGTGCGCAGAACAGGTGAAGTGGTAAGCAGTGTCAGCTTCCTTTCTCACTTGTCTAATCACACATTCTTTTCTATGAGGGGTGAAGGCAAAGTTGTTCACTCTCAACTCCCAGTAAGTCTTTGATGTCTATGCACTGGATTTTGTGATGGAGACAGGAACTAGACTGAGACCAAGTCATTTCACGCAGGGCCACTAATAGACACCAAACATTAACAACTTTTGTTCATTGTCACTCGGGAGCCGATCTGAACAACTGACTTCAAGCTGAAAAAAGGTGACATGTTTCATTGCAATCCCATGAACCATCCAATCCCATAGGATGCTAATTTCATAGTATGGGGTAGGAGAAAATTCTAGTGGAGTCTAACAGTTCCATTACAGTCCCATGGAATTCCATAAAAGGTGCAATTCCATCTAGCTGCATAGACTAGATTTTTGGTATTTTCACATGTGACGGTGCTAGGGGCTACCACGCTTAGATCCTGCCTGGCGTGAGAACCTTCACCCTGGGCAGGATCTGGCCCTGCTGCTGAACTAATGTGCCAGCGGCTGGATAGAGGGCGGGGCAACATGCAGATGTGGTCCATACGGCCCCACCCCCCATGCTGCTCAGCGTGGCGCGACCCCCTATCTCATGGGCAGGTGTGGGGGCTTATGAGACCACTGCAACCAGCTGGAGTTAGGTAGAGTGGGCCATCAGATGTGACAGCCCGCTCTACTGTGGTCCGGGGATGGCTACCTCAGACCATAGCAGGGCTAACTCTGGGATGTGCGCTGGCAGGGAGCCCAGCACACTGCCACGGTCTGGAGTATATTTGTTTGCACCTGCAGCAAACATCTGGTGGGCAGGAACAAATGTGATACCACCATGGGTGGCCACGCTGGGGTAAGCGTGGCCACCCGTGGTAGCATCATGTTTGAAAATACCCTTCAACCTTGAATTTAATTCATCAAAGTTACTTTGGGATCATAGTAAAGTAACTGAGAGCAGAATCTGGCCCTCTTTTAAGTGAAGTGGCTGTACATGTACACTGCCCCGAGCTTGTTAGCTGCCCCAGGCTTGTTAGCCACCCCAAGTCACCAGAGGTGAGGGGGGCGGGATATTAAATATAAACAATAAATAAATAAAAATAATACACGTGTTTGTACCTTGGCATGTCAGAGTGAGGAAAATGGCTCTTTATACTCCGAGACTGAATTGGTTACTAAACAGATTACAAGTTAGTCTTTGGCTCCAGGATCTCAAAGGGGGAATTAAAAGAAAATACTGTTTTTAGATGTGGTTTTATAACAAGACTCTGCTCTGCATCAGTGCTGGTATGCTGCAAGAAAGGCTTAGTGTAGGGAAACGTCCATGTATTGGCCATAATGCAACATACATATATTTTTTTCTTACAATAAAAAAATAAGTTTGGAAAAAGACCTGCATGCCTGATGTTGAGAGAGAGGCTGTTTGTGCCTAATACACCAGGGAAATAGTTCAAGAACAGTTCATCCTAGTGAAAATATTATCCCTGAAAGGTTGCCAGCCAAAGGCAGTGAGAGCTTGCATTATCTGCTCTTTAAATGGCTGTATTGGTTGCAGTAGTGAGAAAGGCTAGAGTTCCTCCAATGTGCGACACTTTTCCCATCTTTGTTTCATTCATGAATCTACTTTCTGAGTTCGTTATTTGAGCAATACCACTTTTTTCCTCTTTCTGTGACCCCATTTCAGCACAGGCATCCTTTAACTCGTGTCTTGTTTTACGTCAGAATGAAATCTCTTTGTTTTCATTTCATGTACCTCCTGTAGGCCTTTCGTCAAGTCAGATTTTACAGGCTGTCCAAGTAAGGTGGGGTGGGAATTGTGGTAGGATCACCTTTTCTGCAACGTACAGTTTGTAAGTCATTTTGATTGGATTTTGTTGTTGTTTTCTCACAACATTTAGTCCGAGTGGAACTGCTGGTCTGCTTGACTCCCATGAAAGCAGACAGTTTTGTGATGTGATCGCATGTCCACTAGACTAGTTTCAGAATTCTCAGCTCTACCTCCTACCTTCTCTTTTATCTGAGCACCTTCCAATCACGTAGTCCTAGCCACCTCTTTGCCTTTTCACACTGATGATGGAATGGTCATGGCTCCTGAAGCTCCTGCTACGCAGAGAATAGCCTTCTTGTAACTCTCCCTGAGCAACACTCCATCTGCTTTCTGAAAATATTTCTAGCCCTTTGCCGGTCCCATTTCTCTCTCCATCTGCTATGATTTGTCCTTTTTCCTCTCTCACTGCTGCAGCAATTCTATAAGCTTGTGTTTCTGTTGGAAATGCCCTTGGGATCACTGGGGTTCCATTTCCGTGGCTATTTCTAGTGTACCACTTCATATGCTAGAGCACCAGTTCCCAACAGGGTGTTTTCAGACAAGCGCATTACCCATCCAGTACCCACCCAGTAGTCACTGGTTAACCATTGGTTACCAGTGGGCTTATCACAAAAGCATGGTGGGTATTTACTGGGTGGGGAGACACTTGTCTGAAAACACCCACAAAAACATGACAAAATATTTCTTAAAGTTATGAACTGTTAGGACAGCCCCTCCTCACCAAGTCAGTAGCTGTCCTGTGAAGGCCAACTCTGCTGCTGTTGACCTGATTGATAAGCAGATGGGGACCAGGCCCATGAGCAGTGGTGCACAACCATGAGTTGGGCAGTGGGGTAAGGCTACTACATGTTGCGTCCTTGGCCTTTTTCGGAGGATGCAGGACATAGCAGCCAGCTGCCTGCCCTGCCCAAGGGTGGGGTGAACATCTGGCAGCCACTGGGCACCCGAGACACTGCATCACGTGGCAACAACGCCCAAATTGGGTTGAGGCTGCTCAATTCAAAACATCTCGTTTGGCTTTACTCACTGTGTCACAGCAGCTAATGTTTCAGGCTTTCCTCAAGTTTAGGCAGGCATCACTACATTATTATTATTATTATTATTATTAACAAACATTTATATAGCGCCAGCAGTGTACCTGGCACTTTACAAAGTAATAAAATAGACACGGTCCCTGCCCCTAGGGCTTACAATCTGAGAGACAGGAGCTGGGGGAGAGACTTAGGAAGGGGAACAGAGGGAGAGACAAGGGGTCTAACATTCATGAAGATGCGAGGTCTCAAGTGCACGTACTTGGCTTGGTTACGATGAGAATGACAGCAGGCAGGTCCATGTTGCAAGGATAAGGGTAAACCGATCGTAGGTATAGGAATAGTGGCTCAGCAGGATAAAGAGTCAGACAGAGCAGAGCGAAAGAGGTGAGTTTTAAGGAGAGATTTGAAGGTATGAAGGGAGGGGGCAAGGCGGATGTGGACAGGGAGGGAGTTCCAGGCATGGGGGGCAGCAAGTGAGAAGGGACGAAGGCGCTTAGGGGAGCAGGGAAGGCGTGGAAGGGTGAGAGAAGGGACAGAGGAGGAGCGAAGTGCACGGGCTGGAGTATGGAGGGCGATAAGTGCAGAGAGGTAGGGGGGAGCAAGGTTGTGAAGAGCTTTATAGGTGAAGACTAGGAGCTTGTGCAGGATTCGTTCAGGAAGGGGAAGCCAGTGAAGCGAAGAGAGGAGGGGCTGCACATGGTCGAAGCGACTGGCGAGGTAGATGACCCTGGCAGCAGAGTTTTGGACAGAGATGAGGGGAGAAAGGTGAGACCGGGGAAGGCCAGTGAGAAGGAGGTTACAGTAATCGAGGCGAGAGATGACCAGAGCATGAACAAGAGTTTTGGCAGACGAGACAGAGAGAAAAGGGCGAATCTTAGCAATGTTATGGAGGGAGAAGCGACAGGATTTAGCAACAGAGTCAATGTAGGGTTTAAAAGAAAGGGGTGAGTCAAAGATGAAGCCTAGGCTACGGGCTTGGGGGACAGGCAGGATGGTGACTCCATCAATAGTTATTGACAGTGAGGAAGGAGAGGAAGGATGAGGGGGGAAGATAAGGAGTTCAGTTTTAGCCATGTTGAGTTTGAGTTGACGTTGAGACATCCAGGTAGAGATGTCAGAGAGACAGTTGATGAGACGAGCTTGAACAGAGGGAGAGAGAGAGGGAGTAGAGAGATAGAGTTGAGTGTCATCAGCATAGAGGTGGTATTGGAAGCCATGGGAGGCAATGAGTTTGCCTAAGGATGAGGTATAGATCGAGAAGAGGAGAGGGCCAAGAACAGAGCCTTGAGGAACACCAACTGAGAGGGGGAAGGAGGAGGAGGCGGAGTTGGAGAGAGACACATTAAAGGAGCGGTCAGAGAGGTAGGAGGAGAACCAGTTATGGACAGAGCCACAAAAGCCAAGGGAGTGAAGGGAATCCAGCAAGAGTGAGTGGTCAACAGTATCGAAGGCAGCAGAGAGATCAAGGAGGACAAGAATGGAATAGAGACGTTTAGATTTAGCCACCAGAAGATCGTTGGTGATCTTAGCGAGAGCAGTTTCAGTAGAATGAAGGGGGCGGAAGCCAGATTGGAGGGGGTCAAGGGAGGAGTTGGAGGATAGGAAGTCAAGGCAGCGGGAGTAGACAACACGTTCAAGCAGCTTGGAAGCAAAAGGAAGGAGTGAGACAGGATGATAGCTAGAAGGGTCAGAGGGGTCAAGAGTGGACTTTTTGAGAATAGGAGAGACTGTGACATGTTTGAAGGCAGAAGAGAAAGAGCCAGTAGAGAGGGAGAGGTTGATGATGTGCAGGAAGGAGGGGGCGACAGTGGGAGTAATGGAGGTGAGGAGGCGGGAAGGAATGGGATCAAGGGGGCAAGTGGAAGGGTTGGACTACATGGGTTAATGCTCATTTAAACACATTTTCAAAATTACCTCTGCAATAGAAGGGGCTAGAAACATGCTTTTTTAATTGAAGTGTAAGGATTAAGAGAGAAAAGAATAGGATTATTTCAACCTTTTCACTGCTACATTGGGGTCATGGCCTACAAGCGAGGACCACATTGTTAGATCTCATCCATGTGCCTGTGTTCTCATCTGTCTCAAGACTAGCCGGCCAGAGACTGGAGATAGCAGATCTTGCACACCACTGATCTTCCACACTGCTGAAAGTATGCCTTCATAGGCATCTCCAAAAAGTACATTATCACATCAGCGAATTGGGGTTTCCTTTACTGAGAGCGGCTACTACCTGGAGAACCTGCTGTATTTGACCCAATTTTTCTCCCTCTTTTGCCTTTCAGTTCTTCCTCAGTTTTTTCTCTATTTTGTTTTGTTATATAAATATTGGCTGCTCCCTGGCTCTGTTATTCACAATGAGCTATAAAGTTCATTGAAACAGATAATACTGCAGAGTCAAAACAGGCTACTTCTCTCTGCTCCCAAGGCTTTCTCATGAAGCCTTTGATCTGTCTGCATGTACGGGCTTAATGAGGCAGAGTTGCCATACAATCATCTCTTTTCATAGGCTCTCCTCAGTCGAGAGACAGACACTTTTTTGAGAAAAAGCACATCCCCGTACCTTGCTCCCAAAGAACCCAAGAACTCACTGCTGGACAGAGAGCAGTTCTGACCTACTGCAAAGCTGGTAATGCTGAAAAATAAAGCTACAAAACTTTTATTCCCTGGGCCTTAGCTTGTGAGATTAACACTTAGATATGGGGTGATGTGAATAGTTGTAACGGCATTTATTATTGTTAATAATAATAATAACATTTAGCACTTATACAGCCCTTCCCATCCAACAATGAGAGGCTTTTACAAATAATTGTTAAGCCTCACAACATTCTTGTGAAATACGCAGTGAGTCTACTGCTAGTCCCCCTGTTCCAGATGGGGGAGAATGAGGAACAGAGATACTAGGATTTTAAAAAAATATATCAAATTTGGACACTTCCCTATGCCTAGACACCTTATGAAGCAGCCTCTTTTTAAGAAGTGTGGAAAACAAAGGCCGTTTTAACATGGATGTCCCCTCCCCCCTACTCGTTGTTCAGACGGGTGTGCCTGGGGGGGTGGCATTTATGTATATGGCTAGCGGTGGGTGGGGGAATGGGCGTCTGCTTGGTGTTCGTCTATGTGAACACTGAGCGGGATAGGTGGGGGTGCGTGTGCGCTCCAGAAAACCGGAGGAGGCTCTGTGGGTGGAGGTGGGTGGGTGTCCATGTAAAGGGACACACACACACCTCGCCCACCACAGCTAAACACCCAGCCCCTGACCCACCTCCGTCCATGTGAAAAGGGCCAAAGTTTGCATGGATAGGTTTTGGACATGGATGGGGAACCTGCAACTCTTGGGCCAAATCTGGCCTGTGGCTGTTTTATTTGACTCTTTTCCAATTTTTGGATCTGGTATGTGAATTCAATCCCTGCCTTCAAGTACTGAAAGATAACTCAGCTCAGAGGAGAGATGAGAGTATGCACTCAAAGACAAAGGGTGGATCCATGGCACACGTCTGTGATCTTGATCCACTTCTTCCTTCCCCCATCTTGAGCACTCCTCTTAATTACCCCTGCCCCCATATCCTCTCTAGAAGATAGAGCCATAAATGTTACTAGTTGGAGCTTAAATCCCTGGCTACTGGTAGTTGGGAGAGATTAGCAAGAGATGGATCACACCTCCATGATCTGTACTTGACTTCTCTTGAACTACTGTAGCTGCCCACTGTCAGAGACAGTATGCTGGGCTTGATGGACCATGGGCCTCACCCACTATGGTACTACTTATGTTCCTAGCCACCCTGCAGAGCTTGTACCAATTTTTAAAGTGGTTCTCTGGAGAGAAAAAAAGTTCCCTACTCCTGATTAGGACCTTAAATTTAAAATGAATTTTAAAATGTTGGCCTTTTTAACTTACCCAAGGTAAAACAGCCTGGAATCAAACCCAGGTGCCTTGACCTCACTCCCTTGACCCTAACTATTGGGAAACAGTGTCTCCATTTACAGGCTGGAGGCTGACTGTGCTGACATAGATTTAATGTCAATCCCTGGACCCACTGTCAGTGATTAAGACTTAACAGTGAAGAACTTGATTCATGGTGAATGTTAGGAAAGAGTTTCCAACAAGTGGGCACACCTTCTCCCATACACACAGTTGGGTAGCATTGCTACAAATACAACTCAAACCATGGAACAGAAATAGAAAGCACGTGGATGGTCCCAGTAGAGATTCTGCCGTTTCCAGCATCTGGTGCAGGATGTGTGGGGTGAGAGGGAAAGAGAGGAAGCCCAGTATTGATGTAATGTGTGATTAATTCATTCGGATGCATGTGCATAGGCACAGCTGCTGTGCAGCCCTTTCCACCATGAAGAATGCCTCTGTGCATACAGGTGTCAGATGTGGAGAAGCAAGATGCTCCCAGGCAAACCTCACTCCAAGCTGAAAAATGTTTATTTTAGAAATATTAGTAAGTCCTCTTGTATCGCTTTCATATGGCTTAACCACATAAATATGATAACAATTTCATTTCTTTATTACTGGACTGGGAGGTCTTTGTGTAGAAAGTTGTTTGCTTTTCCTGTGTGCTGTTCCATTTTCTTGGCATTACTTAAAGGGATGCTGTCAAGTTGAAGCTCATACATCTTTTTTCTTTACTTATAGCACCTAAATTATAAGAATATTTTTTCAAAAAATGTTGTTGGCTTTCCACCAATTATGCCATTCGCTCAAGGCCTGATCCAAAGTCCATGTAATGCCAAAGGAACCTTCCCGTTAACTTCAATAGTCTTTTTTGTACTGCTATTTATCTGTACAATGATAGGATGCAAACTGTTCCCTAGAATCTCTATGGATAGAAATTCCAGGTATAAAGGGGAAGAGTATCGCAGTAGGGCTATACTGTTGTCCCCCTGACCAGGACCGAGAAACTGATAAAGCAATGCTAAAAGAGATAAGATGGGCTACTAAAGTCGGCAACATAATCATAATGGGTGACTTTAATTATCCTAATATTGATTGGGTGAATGTTTCCTCGGGACGGGATGTGGAGGTCAAATTTCAGAATGCCCTAAATGACTGCTTCCTAAAACAGCTGGTTCTGGAACCAATGAGAGGAAGAGCTATTCTAGATCTAGTCCTGAGTGGCAGGCAGGACCTAGTGCAAAGAGTAACTGTGGCAGAGCCACTAGGCAATAGCAATCATAATATGATCACATTTGACATAATTTCTGTAGGGAGAAAGATAAAAAAAAGTACAGCAGTAGCATTTAACTTTAAAAAGGGAGACTATGACAAAATGAGGAAAC
Source organism: Sphenodon punctatus (assembly GCA_003113815.1). Classification (NCBI taxonomy): domain Eukaryota; kingdom Metazoa; phylum Chordata; class Lepidosauria; order Sphenodontia; family Sphenodontidae; genus Sphenodon; species Sphenodon punctatus. The sequence goes on from QEPC01002450.1 coordinate 3,523,205, forward strand.
TAGTGAAAAAGAAACTAAAAAGCACAGTTGCAAGGGCTATAAGTTTGCAAGAGGCGTGGAGACTATTTAAAAGCATCCTTCTGGAAGTTCAGATTAAATGCATCCCGCAAGTTAAAAAAGGAAGCAGGAAGACCAAACGTCTTCCACTGTGGTTAAATGGGGAGGTGAAGGAGACTATTAGAGCCAAAAAGGCATCCTTTAAGAAATTTATTTATTTATTTAATACATTTATACCCCGCCCCTCCTGCGAGCAGCTCGGGGCAGCTAACAAATTTCAGAAGAAAAAAATAAAAATAAGTAAAACAACCTTAAAAACATTTAAAACAGTTATAAAAATCTTACAGATAAAACAGGGAAAGGACAAAAAAAAAAAAAAGAATAATAAAGAAGGGTAGGGGGATAAAAACCCACTAACCCACCCTCCCACCCTCCCCAAAGGCCTGGGCGAACAGCCAGGTCTTACAAACTCACCGGAATGTTAAAAGGCTCGGGGCCAGGAGAGCTTCTTCCGTGAGGGAATTCCAAAGGTGCGGCCCGGCCACCAAGAATGCCCTCTCCATTGTGACCCCCCACTTAACACGGGGGACCTCCAAGAAGGCACCCCCGGAAGACCGAAGGAGCCGCTCTGGGGCGGGGAGGGCGAGGCGATCCCTGAGGTATGAAGGGCTGAGACCGTAAAGGACCTTATAAATCAACACCAATACCTTGAACCTGGCTCGGCACGCTATTGGCAGCTAGTGCAGAGCCCGGAGCACAGGTGTTATGTGGTCCTGGCGACCCATCCCCGAAAGGAGGTGGGCCGCCGCATTCTGCACTAGCTGCAGCCTCTGAACCAGGAAGAAGGGTAGCCTCACATAGAGCAGGTTGCAGTAGTCTAGCCTCGACAAAGGCATGGACGAGGGAGGCCAGGCCAGGCCAGAAACGTACGGATGCAACCTCCGCACCAGATACAACTGGCAGAAGGCAGCCTTGGAAGACTAGTACCAATGAAAATAATACGAAAAAGCATAAACACTGGCAATGTAAATGTAAAGTGTTAATAAGGCAGGCCAAGAGAGATTTTGAAGGGAGGCTTGCTAAAGAGACAAAAACAAGCAACAAATTTTTTTTCAAATGCATCAGAAGCAAGAAGTCTGCTAGGGAGTCAGTTAGGCTATTAGATGACAAGGGAGTAAAAGGGGCGCTCGTGGAGGATAAGAACATTGCAGAGAATGAGTTCTTTGCGTCGGTCTTCACTGTGGAGAATTTTGGGGAGGTACCCACACCAGGTCCTTGCTTTGTGGGTGAGGAATTGGAAGAGCTTTTACAAATCAATGTGATGATGGAGGATGTTCTAGGGCAAATTGACAAACTGAATAACAAGTCACCAGGGCCAGATGGCATTCACCCCAGAGTTCAGTATCAATATTTATTTATTAAGCGTAGCCATAGGCCATTGCTTAGGTCATACAAAGCATACATACAATACTATAAAGCAATCTACTAGTAACCTACCTACCCAAAATTCAAAGAAAATACATAAAAACAGGTAGTAAGTACTAAATAAAATACAAGGAATAAAATAATAACTTAATAACTTCACAAAATATCACCCCCAGAGTTCTGAAGGAACTCAAATATGAAATCGCAGACCTACTGTTAGTAATTTGTAACCTGTCACTAAAATCTGCCACTGTACCCAAGGACTCACTAATCTGTTGGAATTATTTGAGGGTGTAAATAAGCATGTGGACAAGGGAGACCCAGTAGATATAGTGTACCTGGATTTCCAGAAAGCAACTGATAAGGCCCCTCAAAAGAGACTCTTGAGAAAATTAAAAAGTCATGGGATACAATGTAGTGTCTTACTATGGATCAGAAACTGGTTAAAAGATAGAAAGCAAAGGGTAGGACTAAATGGGCAGTTTTCACAATGAAGAGATGTAAAAAGTGGTGTGCCTCAGGGATCTGTATTGGGACCGGTGCTGTTTAACGTATTCATTAATGACTTGGAAAAGGGTGTCAAGAGTGAGGTGATCAAATTTGCAGATGATACCAAGTTATTCAAGGTAGTTAAAACACAAGCAGACTGTGAGGAACTGCAATGGGATCTTACGACGCTGGGTGCCTGGGCATCTAAATGGCAAATGAGATTTAATGTGCACAAGTGCAAAGTGATGCACATAGGGAAAAATAATCCAAACTATGCATACACAATGCTGGGTACTAAGCTAGGAGTTACCACTCAGGAAAAGGATCTGGGGGTGGTTGTGGACAATACAATGAAATCCACAGCGCAGTGCGCAGCAGCAGTCAAAAAAGCAAACAGAATGTTAGGAATTATTCGGAAGGGGATAGAGAATAAAACTGAGGATGTCATAATGCCTCTATACAAATCAATGGTGCGACCGCACCTCGAATATTGTGTGCAGTTCTGGTCGCCCCATCTCAAAAAAGACATAGCTGAACTAGAAAAGGTACAGAGAAGGGCAACAAAAATGATCAAGGGCATGGAAGGGCTCCCGTATGAGGAGAGGCTTGGTAGGTTGGGGCTCTTCAGTTTGGAGAAGAGACGACTGAGAGGAGATATGATAGAGGTCTATAAAATCATGAGTGGTGTGGAACTAATAAACAAGGAGCAGTTATTTACCCTCTCAGCTAGTACTAGAACTAGGGGACACTCCATGAAACTCATGGGTGGCAAGTTTAAAACAAATAAAAGAAAATATTTTTTCACTCAGCGTATAATTGGGTTGTGGAATCTACTGCCAGAGGCTGTGGTAAGGGCCAGTACTATAGCGGAGTTTAAAAGAGGTTTGGACAAGTTAATAGGTCCATTAGCAGCTATTAGCCAGACAGGATCAGGGAACATGACGGGAGCTGGGGGAAAACAACAGAGAATGGATCTCCCATTGTGACCTGCTGGGTGCTTCTCCCAAGCCACCGTGATTGGCCACTATCTGAGACAGGCTGCTGGACTACATGGACCATTGGTCTGACCTAGTATGGCACTTTTTATGTTCTTAATACTTGTCCATGTGGCACCAGAGAACCTTATTCTCTAGAAGGGGCAGGCAACCTTTTCCCTTCCATGGGTCACTTTGAAAGTTAGTATAAAGCTCTGTGGGCTGGATAGGAGTTGATGGTGCAAGTGCTTAAGAGATATACCCATGATGGGGAAGAAAGGGCAGGGTCCAGATCATGGATCTATGCCATAGGCCATTTTCACACAAACGGGGGCCCCATCCATCACTGGGTGTTCTGGTGGGTGTGCGGTGGGGGGGCATCCATGGAAATGGGCTGGCAGTGGGTGGAGGAATAGGTGTGTGCCGGGTGTTCACCTGTGGTAACACCACAGGCAGTGGGTGTTTGTGCATGCGCATTCCTTGCGTATACCCGCCTACACCCATCACCCAACCATCTCCACATACGGGGCCCTCCGGAAAACCAGAGAAGGCCCCATGGGTGGAGAAGGGTGAAGGTGAGTGTGTGTCCGTGTAAAGGGACACACACCTGTACCCACCGCGGCAGAATACCCATTCCCCCGTCCGTGTAAAAATGGCTATCGATCCATCCACTATCACTGAGTGCATATCCTCATCTCTGTTTCCTTCCCTGGAGCACATCTGTGAGCCAGATCCAAGAACAGGAAGAGTAAAAACCAGCCATGAGCTGGATTTAATCCATCACTGTAGTATCTGTGTTTGGATTTTTAACACTGCAGATGAATATTTTAAAAACAATGTTGTTTGAAAAATATATGTAATTTACCTACTAGACTAGAGGCTCTAACCAAGATGTATAGTTCTTCATTTAAGGAAGAAAAAACAAATGCACAAGTATAAAATAGGGGATACCTGGCTTGGCAGCAGCACATGAAAAAAGGATCTAGGGATTGTGGTTTATCACAGACTGAAAGAGTTCGCATTTTGATGTGGCTGCAAAAATGGCTAATGCAATTTTTGGCTGAATTAACAGAAGCCTTGTCTCTAAGTCAGCGGAGGTAATAATTCCACTCTATTCAGCGCTGATCAGAGTCCTTCCCCCTGAGTATTGTGTCCAGTTTGGGGCACATCATTTTAAGAACAACATTAACAAACCGGAGCAGGTTCAAAAGAGGGCAATAAAAATGATAAAGAGCCTGGAAGCAAGTCTTATGAGGAAATTGGGACTGAAGGAACTGGGTTTGTTTAGTCCGGCAAGAAGAAGATTAAGGGGAGACATGACAGCAAGCTTCAACTATCTAAAGGACTGCCAGCAAAAAGAAGGTAGGGGACTCTTCCTCATTGCTACAGAGGGCACGACTAAAAATGGTGGACTCAAATGACAGAAAGTAGATTCTGGTTAGATATCAGAAAAAATTTCCTAACAGTAAGAAAGAACTGTTCGGCAATGGAACAAATTTCCTAGGGAAGCTGTAGGTGCTCCATCATTGGATACTTTCAAAAAATGGCTAGTCAGCCAACTGTCGGGGATGTTGTAGTGGTAGCCATCCTGCATTCAAAAAGGGGGTTGGGCAAGAAGACCCACCTTGTGGTTCTTTCACTCTTACATTCTATGATTCTGAAATTAGAGCCCCGTCGTTCTAGGCCCTGCACCGTGTAATACCAAAGCCATTTAACATGAGCAGCACTGTCTGCTTGTGCTGCCACAAGTTCTCGTCACTTTACTCTGACTCACGGACTAGTTGTTCTAGCACTGCCTTGAGGTGCCAATACTAGTACGGACCCTGAAAAGGTTACCGTTTAAATAGACAAGGTAGACAAAAGGTGGGGAATGGAAGTACTGTTTACCACCATTTTACTGATGAGCACCTGGGGAACTAAGGCACAGATCCAGCAAAACATTTAAACACATAAAAATCAGTGGGAATACTCCCATAATTAAAGCTCAGCACGTGCTTATGGGCATTGCTGGACTGGGTCATTAATAACTTACCCAAAGTGACTGATGACTTTTTTTTACTAGGAAGTTGAATTAGCAGCAGATCAAGAACCCCCGATTCCCAGTCCAATGATTAACCATACTCTGTTACCTTTCTCTTTGTCTTTTTAAAAAAAATCCTTTTTATTGAAGTTATTTTAAAACATTGCTTAAATATTTCCATTCATATAAGCTATTGTAAAAAAAATTAAACAGTTTAGATTATGGGCAGCATCCCTTTGAAACTGTGGGTTCTTGTCCAACTTTAAACCTCCTCATCAAATTTTGAAAGAAAAAAAAAAATGAAGAAGCTTGCTTGAGGGCCCACAGGCAACATTTTTGTTCACTACACAGCAAGTTGTTTTCTGTGGAAGAATTACAGGATTAAGTCCTTAATTAGAGATTCTCTAACTCTGTTACTATGTTACTGCTACTTTAGAAACTACTTTATCCTGTTTCAGATTAACAGAATAATTAAAGAACCAGCGTAGCCAGGTTTTGGTGTAGCCTAATAGATAGGGCATTAGACTTAGACTTTAGAAACCAGGGTTTAAAGCCTATCTTATCCATAAACTCATTGACTGTCCTTAGGCAAGTCAAGGGATGCTTTTCAGAGGATGCCAGTATCCCTTTTACCCATGCCAGAGCATTTCACCCTGGGGTTGGTTGGTCCATCTAAAGGTGTTCCGCTAGCTGTGCAAGTGCCCTGTTGGCAGTGCTCTGGATCATCCCGGAGTGGGCCAGCTAAACCTGAGAGGTACTGGGTGGAAGGGGAGCTCCTTTCCATCTGTTGGGAAGACCCATGCTGCAGCTCCACGCCTGGCCAGCCATTGGCCCAGCCAGCACCATTTATTTATTTATTACATTTATACCCCACCCCTCCTGAAACAGCTCAGGGCGGCTAACAATCTCATATATAAATAAAATATTTAAAACATTCATAAAATACAACAATTAAAACAGGACCAGGGAGCATGATAAATAATACAATAAATAAGGGTGAAGTGGGATAATCCCCCCTCCACAAAGGCCTGGGCAAACAGCCAGGTTTTACAAATTCGCCAGAATGTTAAAAGGCTTGGGGCCAGGCGCAGTCTTTGTTGCAGTGCTGGCTGGTTGGTTCTGAGGCTGGCAGGGCAGTGGGTGGGGCCAGCGCAGAGATGGATGGGGCCAAAGGTGGGTGGAGCCAACTCTAAAATTGAACACTGACATGATCATGATTAATAGAATAGAACTAGCACACAAGGATAGCAGTTTTAGCAAACAGCAACAGAGCCAAGTGAGTCCAGTATGCATGCGTGCAAACAGGGCTTAACCTCTTAGATTGTAAGCCCACTGGGTAGGGATCTGTCTCCAATAACTTGAATGTGTTCAATGGCAGAAGTACAATAGCAGAGAAAAAAGAAGTACATAACAGCTAACCCATATTACAGAAATTTCCAATACCTTAGTTAAGGTGCAATTCAAGCAACATTACAATATCTGAACTGAACATAGGCTACAACTAAAATGCACAGAAAATTATGGAAAACCCAACAGGATTATGTTAAATCCTAAATGGCATACCATAAATGCTGCATAGAGGTTTGCAGAGGGGAAGGAGGCATGCACAGTTCAGGAGAAGGCATGCAACACCCACCATGTGGCATTTAAAGGAAAACACACCAAAATTAATGGAAAATGTGCAGAACGACTGCCCTCTTTCAAAATGGTGCTGATGCTGCCGGCGCCATTTTGGATTAGGGATGCACATGTGCAGAATGGCCTCAGCAACCATTTTTCACATGTCCGCTGCCAATACGGCAGCATTTCTCAGAGCTGCAGACCAGTGAGGCAACCTAGAAGAAAAGAAGATTAATGAAAGAAGAGAAGGTCCTGCTGCCCGGCAGAGGAGGTGGCTCCACTGCCTATGACCGGGCCTCCTCTGCTGCTGGTGGGAGCTGGCTTCAATGCCAGGTGGCCAGACCTTCTCTGTCTCCCAATAGCAGAGGAGGCCCGGCCGCTGATAGTGAAGCCAGCAGCTCAGCCGGTGGCCGTGACTTCCACCCTCCAGACCCAGTCCAGTAACAATAGGTAACTTTACAGGGGCCCCAAGAGGTGGAGGTCAGGTAAAACCAGGTCCTGGAAGGTGGAGGTGGAGATGTTAGGGGTAATTGATTCCCACTCCCACCCTCCAAGGCCAGGAGTGGGGTTGGGGGATGCCTGGGTGTTTTTTCTTTCTCCGCTCCCCTGTGTTTTGGAGTCGTAGGGTGATTCTCTTTCCCATTGAGTTCAATGGGAAAAAGAAGCAACACCGATAAATCCTATACCTATATGAGATCCAAGACACAGGGGACCTGAAACCAAAAGAAACCGACACCGATAATTTGTTCTCAGTTCCACCCTTAGTAACAACCATGGGCAGCAGAGAAAACATCTCTGCTAAGTCAGTTGTGATGGAAAGACCCAAAAGACATTATAAGTGTTCCACTGTGCACAAACACATCGAAATGTACTTCCCTGCAAATTTTTTAAATGTGTCCCGCAAGACACAAAATGGAGGAAGGCATGGATCAAGGTTGTCAGAAGAGATGAGAGGAATAGGAAAATCAGTAGCAAAACCGTGTATTTTGTATGTGAAGATCATTTTGATGCAAGTACATTAAGAGCACCTATCTTGCATCACAGAGGCCGGGGGGGAGGGGCGTGAATGTCAGATCTACACAAATGTTTCTGAATGCTTATTTTTCTTTAAAGGTAGACACCAAAATCCACCTTCTACACATATATTTGATCCATGCCCACTGACTGCATCACAAAATTCAAAAATCCAGTGCATCATGTCACTGCAGTAATGCAAAAATCTAAATCCGAGCCATAGATATTCATGATTTTTACATGAAGACACCACCTCAAAGTGCAAAAACGTATATATAATATCACAATTTAAGTGTTTGACCCACTACTTCATATGTAACTACATGTCTGCCATATACCATCTTCCATGCGTATCATGGGGGACACAACTATTACCTACATACAACTAAGAAGCATTGAAATTATAGACTGCAGCAAAACAGTGGCGGCCCTCCATTCAGGGCTCCTGGGTGATTTCCCACAAGCAAACCCGTGACCATTGCTGCAGTCACCAGCTATCTGGCTGCAGCAGCAGTGGCTCCCTCAGCACACCTGCTGCACTGCTTCTCTCTGTCTTGCTTCTCTCTGCTGCTGTTCCCTTTAAAGATTAAATCCCCCTCCCTGGGTGGGCCAGCCAGCAGCACAGTCCCTGGGCTATCAATCAGCTTTGGCTTCTAGCTAAGCCTGCTTGCCTTAAGTTCTGCTCCCCGCCCCCAGAGGAGGAGCCGGAGCCTGATTGTATCTGGCCATCCTCGCTGGCGCCCACTGTCCTAATTGCCTCACCCACGTCTGGTCACACGCATGCACAGCACCGCTGGAGACTTAACATAAGAACATAAGAAGTGCCATACTGGGTCAGACCAATGGTCCATCTAGCCCAGCATCCTGTCTCTGATGTGGCCAATCACGGTGACTTGGCAGAAGCACCCAGCACGTCACAATGCAGGATCCATTCCCTGTTGTTTTTCCCCAGCTCCCGTCATGTTCCCTGATCCTGTCTGGCTGATCCTGTCTGATTTCCCACAAGCAAACCCGTGGCCGTTGCTGCAGTCATTAGCTAGCTGGCTGCGGCAGCAGTGGCTCCCTCAGCACACCTGCTGCGCTGCTTGTCACTGTCTTGCTTCTCTCTGCTGCTGTTCCCTTTAAAGATTAAATCCCCCTCCCTGGGTGGGCCAGCCAGCAGCATGGTCCCTGGGCTATCACGGTCCCTTGCTGGAGTGGCTCAGCCTTGCTGGGAGCCTCAGGCTGTGGCCTGTGCATGTGCAAGACTCTGGTGGGTGGGTGGCCTGGTGGCCACATGGGGCATGGGACTCAGAGCAGCAGCACACACTATATAAGTGGGTAGGAGGGAGCCGGGAATGGACTAGTGGAACAAGTTGGAGGTGCAGCAGAGGAGCCTGCCTGGCGCAGCTGCACACCCCAGCATCACCAAGTCAGATTCGGAATTGAGACACTGGTGGGATTGAGGTCTGGATGGAGACACTGGGTGATTTCAGAAGTGACATGATGAATGTCCACCACAGTCAACCTCAGTCAAACGCGGGTGGTGGTGAAAGCGCCGTGCATGTCTGTTTGCTTGCATCCAGATGTTCACCACAGTCAGACGTGGCCCCGGGTGAAGCTAACCACACTTTGTGTGGTCAGGGCGGGAAGAGGTCCAGAAGTGTGGTGAATGGTCACCATGGCAGGGGTGAATGAAAAGTAACTTCTGAACGGAAACCCGCAGCCACGGTGGAAGGACTTGACCCCAGCCGCGGTGCATTCTGGGGCTCAAACCGTGGTCCACGTCTCCACTGCATGTCTGTTGTGTTCCCCCGGCCAATGTTCCCTCTGATTGGCCCCGGGCGGTGGTCACGATCCTGTCACTTCTGTTGGGGTCGCACGTGTCACCACAGCCGTGAATCCGTTCACACCAGGGTGGGATTCACTGTGGTGAATTAGAACGCATCACTTCTGAAATCACCCACTGTGACAGCAAGTGTGATCATGTGATTTTCCCCCTCTCGCACATGCTAATTTGTGTTTTGGGGCAGGCATGGAGGAGGCACTTTGAGGATTCTTTTAGGAAAACGGATTCCCCCCCATTTTTGGATGATGGAGCCATCACCCTGGCCTATCTCAGGGCCAGAAAAAACTGTGCCCTGTGATTGAGGGGAGGAGGAACTGGGAGCCAGACCCAGACCTCATGCAAAGCAGCACGTGGGTGCACTTTGCAGCTGACTCCAGGTAGCAAGTTGGTTCTCCTTTTCTGGTCTGGAATGCTGGTGGTTGAGGGAGATTCAAGGGAAGGGAAGCTAAGGTTTTATCAGGCCTGACTGCGAGGCCACTGAGACCAGGTAAGAGAAGAGCTATTTTAATCCTTCTTAATCTATGGGTTTGCTTAATCTTAGTGATTTGGGAGAAAATAAAATAATGTATTATAATGGATTTGCATTGATTTTAATTCTCATTGGGGTGCCTTACTGTCTCTATGCTCTTTCTTAGTTTCTTCAAGCTTGAACCTTGATGTAAAAGAAATCTGGTCAAGCTTGATATTCTGTGTTTTGGGGGTTTGAATTCCACTCATGATATAGTGGGAGGGAAATCCTGCATGGTTTGAATTTCAATCTCCTCCTCACTCAGCATGTACTGGACTGGGATGTTTTACAGTGACAGTCTTACTGCCTGTGTTTTGAGTTTATTTTAAGCTTGATGTGAATGAAATCTGTGGTATTGGGTTTGAATTCACAATTGAACAGTTGAATTCAATGAGAGAAATTCTCCATGGTTTGCATTTAAATCCTTAATATCTGATGTAAAAAGAACCCTGTGGCTTTAGGTTTTAATCTCAGTGGTTTTGTGGGACACTTTGAATTTTGTCCTCCACTGTACTTCGAAGTTTGAACTTGGGATCTTAAGGATTTTTCTATATATTTTCCCTTCCAGTGACCAATTGCAGCATTTATGGCAGGTGTGCACTTTAGAATTTGACATAATACTGTTGGGATTTCCTGTCTTTTCCATTCATTTTGGTGTGTCTTTTTTTTAATGCCACATGGTGGGTGTTGCATGCCCTCTCCTGAACTGTGCATGTCTCCTCGCCCTCTGCAAAACTCTATGTAGCATTTATGGTATGCCATTTAGGATTTAACATAATCCTGTTGAGTTTTGCATAATATTCTGTGCATTTTAGTTGGAGCCTATGCTCATTTGAATTAGTGTAATGTTGCTTGAATTGTACCTTAAGTAAGGTATTGGAAATTTCTGTAATATGGGTTAGATGTTATGGTACTTCTTTTTTCTCTGCTATTGTACTCCTGCCATTGAACACATTCAAGTTATTGGAGACAGATCCCTATCCAGTGGGTTTACAATCTAAGAGGACACGCCCTGTTTGCACGCATGCATACTGGACTCACTTGGCTCTGTTGTTGTTTGTTAAAACTGCTGTCCTTTAGGGATGGACGATCAGAACACGGTTCGCATGTTCGGATGTTCAGTTGTTCGGTTCGAAACCCGAGTTCAGGTTTGATGGTTCAGTTCAGCCGAGTTCGTTTTGGCCGAACTTGGCCGAACATTCAAAAATAGCGAAATCAAAACCAAAATGAAATTGAAACTGAAACCTAAATTTCAGCCCTGGAATGACGTTTTTCCTGCATCCAAACTCATCCGAACTCGTCCGAACACGACCGAACTGTTCGGTTTTTCGAGAGTTCGGACGTTCGGTTTGGACGTCCAAACAGACTGAGTCCGGTCCAATCTCTGAACATCCGAACCGCGTTCGCCCATCCCTACTATCCTTCTGTGCATGTTCTATTCCTCGTGTGCATGTTCTGTTCTATTAATCATGATCATGTAAGTGTTCCATTTTAGGGTTGGCTCCACCCACTGTTGGCCCCATGCATCTCTGTGCTGGACCCACCCACTGCCCCACCAGCCTCAGAGCCAACCAGCCACCACTGCAACAAAGACTATTTTAAAATGTAATGTAGTCATTCCATTGTTATCATACGTAGGCCAGCACCCCTATTTTACAGTAGGGCTGATGCAGCAGCAGCTGTTACCGCGCCGCGATTCCATTCCGCCATTTTGGAATTGCCCGCACCACACTGTGGCTTTTCTGTGGACATTCCGCTAATTCCACTGGCATTCTGCAAATTGCGGAATTGCAGAAAAATTGCAGAAACTGTCGGAAAACTGCTGTTCCACTATTTTGTGCCGCTGGCGGAATGGCAGAAGTAGCGAAAATGTCCATGTTTCCACTATTTTGCGAAGCCTGTGGAAGTAGCAGAATGAAATTAGCAGAACTGCGGAAGTAGCGGAATGAAACGAGTGGAATGAAAGCCTCTGCCACACCGTACCACTAATTGTGGAAACGCTGTTTCCAGAGGAAATAGCTACCACTGCGACATTCCACTACAGCCCTATTCTACAGTGATTCTTTAAGCACTGCCTCTTCTAGTAATGTTGTACTAACCAGAATTACTGATTTTCTGCCATCTCTTCTTTTTATCAGCAATGCAGTGCACTGATAAAAAATTTGTGTCTTGCAGCACACATACAAAAACTTTGTGGGGAAGCATGTTTCGGTGTGTTTGTGCACAGTGGAACACTTATAATGTCTTTTGGATCTTTCCATCATAACTGACTTAGCAGGGGTGTTTTCTCTGCTGTCCATGGTTACTACAAAGGGTCGGTCCACACTGTAAGAGACAGGCAAGGATTGAGGCCTGATTCACACATGCAGGTGTTAGAGTGTTGTGTGGTACCCCCAGAATGAAGGCATTTTTTAATAATCCCTCATTTTAAAAAAAATAAAGAAAACTCCCTGCAAATAGAAAACTGATCCATCCGCAAGAGTGCCAGGCTACAACCTTTTTGCCCTGAAGCACTAGTTTTCTCCAAGAAAGCACGTTTTTTAGATTGCTTTAACAGGTTCACTAACCTGTTAACCTGATACTGCTCACCCTGCACAGACAAGCTGTTTTATTCTAATTTGACTAGTAAGGCTGCAGTCTTTGCTGGACACACAACAACTCCTGCCCATGCTGCCTGCCTCACTGCCCCTGATTGCGGAGCTGATAATCCTAAATCTGCCTACCCCACCCCCAGACACACACACTATGGACTGAACAATTGCAGCCTGTCCCCACCATTTAGGATTAAAGAGCTTTCTGTCAGGAGTAAACCAGCAAGTGGAAGGAGATACAATCCACTCACTGCCTCCCTCTTAGTTTCTGCAGTCCAGAGGCAACCCCTCTGCTCTGATCACATCTGCTGACACACCCCCACCCTGGGGGAATCTCTCTGCCACAAGGGAGAGAAACAAGTCCCCCAAACGCACAGTCAGATGACTCACTTTCCATGAACTCTCCTTTCACCCAAATCTAGCAATCCCTCTCCTCTGCTTTCTCTCCCCCACTAATCCACCCCTTCCTGCACATTCCTAGGGGTACGTGAGGGGGAAGAGAGCCCCTCCCTGCCCTCCTCCCAACTTCCACCCTGCAGCCTTGTCACCTTAAAGGCCTGCAGTCTTGTGTCAAGTTTTTGTGGCCTGCAAAGGGACACAGTTTAGTAGTGAGCTGGCTGGAGGAACACACTAATGATGTTATCAGCCAATCATTGGGTCGTGGGTCGTTTTCAATCTCTAGTTTCCAGCCAAACTTTAAAGAACATTTTTATGAAAACAATAACAGCTACCACAGTGATTCTTGTTGTGTCAGCTTTTGAAACAGTAATTGATTAAATTATGGGACTGACACTGAAATCGTAGATTATAGGGAAATCCCTATTATGAATGAAAATTTGCAGTAAAAAGGTTCTCTGGAATCTTTTTCATTACACTCTTAATATGCTTGCTTAAAATGTTTATTTTGTGATTTATCTTGCAAAACGCTGGGAAATGTAGTGCTGAACCTGCAAAATATTTAAGCATATGCTTAAATTAACGCATGAGTAAATAATGCTTAAAATCCAGCACACACTATACTGCTTTGCCTGATGAATCTTTGATTTGGAAAATGAATACTTTTTTAAAAATTACTTTTTGTTCATGGGCAATTTGAAAATAGTGAAAAAATTGAATTTGTCAAGTGAGTGATTCATTACAGATTATTTGTCCATTTCCTGGTAGGAACTGTTTCCAAAGTGGATGGTTTTTCTGTGCAGATTATTCTCCTGGAAATTGCAATTACTCAGACTTTTCCAGCATTCATCATGCCAGACAACACTGCTTCCCTTTTCAGTCATTTTAAATTACTAATACATCATGGAGCATATTGGTTTCACTAACCCCAAAATCTCAAAGTAAAACATATTTTGAATCAGCACATTTTTTTTTTATCATTGCAACACCATGAGGTGCTTTAAATGAGCAAGGCTTATGGGGGGATCCATGGCTGCTGAGTGGCATGGCTGCGGAGCACCCACACATGTGGAGTAAGTGGGGAGGAATTCCAGTAGGAAGCTCCCTAGGTGGCCATAGCACCCATTCAGGCAGACTCCATGCACTCATTCCACTACGGACCAGCTGTGCAAACAAACCATATGGGTGGCCCTTTCCCCTCCCCCCCACCCAGAAGCACCCCCCACTCATCCCCACCCAACTGCCATGACACGCAGCCCCGGACACCATGGAAACATGAAGCTGCAGCAACCAATAACTCCTTTCTGCCCAGGAGACAGTGCAGCCGTTGCAGCTGCTGGCAGTTCTGGGCTACAATGGAGGTGTATATTACTGAGGGGTACATGCAGGAAGCTGCTTTCTGAGCTGCTGTCCTCCATTGCGTTGACTCTTCTTTTGTGCATCGTGAGGGGGGGCATGTTGTGCTTTGAGACAATGCAGTTTTGTATTTCCTGCATGCATCCTTTAAGAGCTTCCCAGGGAGCTCCCGGTGAGACTGTGGAGGCGACCAGCCACTGACCTGTCTGCTGGTGTGGGTGGAAGCCCTGGTTCATGGTCATGGCATATGGACAGCACATCTGCATGGGCCCCTGTCCCCATGCACTGTTTTGCCTTGCTTCACACAATAGACTCCAGCTTTTTCAGCAGTGCCCCATGAGTGGCCATGAATGGCTGGTGCATGGGTCATAAGAGCAGAACTTTCCCTTGCTCCACCTTCAAATGAACAGTTGGATGCGTGATTAATGGCTGGCCATGCATGGAAGCATCTCGTTTAAAAACACCCCATAAGTCAGTCAACGTTCTCTCCAAATTATGGGTATGGTCAAATTTTATTTTTATGTATTTCACAGCTCTAAGTATCTTGCCAGCACCATACTATTAATTATTTTAAATAAATTGGTTTAAACAAAAAGATTGGAAATTTTAAGAGAAGCTAGTGTCACTGAGGGTTTTTGTCTGAACCCCACTGCACCTGCAAACCACATCTATGACTCCGTTTCCGACACTTGTAATCTTTATGGAATCCTTCTCTTCCAACCAGGGGTACTTCAGCCTGCTCTTGTTGAAGCATCTAACTCAGCCAGAGCACACACAACCAGATTCACAAGTGGATGTCATTAACCATCCACATGAGGGGTGTTCTTTGGTGATTTTTTTTTTTTTGGGTGGCAAGCATATCTGTATCATAGGGCCACTCTAGTGTTCTGTTATCTGTTCCAGCAAATACACACACACACACACACACACACACACACACACACACACACACACACACACACGCGCGCGCTTGAAGGTAGAAAAAAGCTGCATGTAAAGAAAATAGATTCAAGCTATAAATCAAAAAGCAGTTCAAGAGATGCAGACAGTTGCTGTTGAAGAGAAATATAAAAGCACGCAGATTTAAGCTAGAACATTGGAGCTACACATTGGAGGATTCCGCACTTAGAAATCTAACTCTGGAACCTGTCTTTCAGTATAGGTCCCAATCCTATGACCCGTGTACACTGACCCCTACACGCGCTGCACGACCCGAATGCGTGTACTCAGGGTTGTACGTGTGCCACGTGCACAGCACAGCCGCACCGGGCAATGGCACAACCTGGGCCAATGCAACCCCCATGCCCACACACCCCAGGGAATGCAGCAGGAGCCGTGCCTGCTTCATCCTCTGGGCCGTGGGGCATGTGGGCTCAGGGGTCGCATCAGCCCAGATTGTGCCTTTGCCAGACCCAGCACAGGTCTGCTGTGCACGCAGCACGCATGCATGGCTGAGCACACACGTTTGGGCCTGTGCACTGCTCCTGTGGCTGGCTTACATGGGCCATAAGATTGGGCCCATAGTCTTCAGAGCTTCTTTAGTCAGGAAGGAGGGACTTCTCCCTTCAGGTCTCAATGGAATAAGAACAATGTCCATTGATATTCCTGTTTTTATTGTTCAAAACCTCTTTCATTAGTCCATTTGATAATTTTATTTTATTTAGCTTTTAATCACAAGTTCCTGCCTGTTAATAAAACTTACTTATTTCTTAGGGGAGAGTCTTTCTCACTCTTCCAGATAGTATGTTTGCATATTAACTCCCCACACTGGTTAATAGACATCTTTTATTCCAGGGGCTGAACCACACAATGGGGCTGATCCCAAGCCTTGTGGTTCTCCCACGTGCGCATGTGTGTGGTTTCCACATGGCACAATTTGCCCGCAATGGAGGTCTGTGCGGTTTGTGCACAGCTGTGTGTGCGTATGACTGCACACATGATCCACAGGGCTTGGGATCTGCCCCACTGCATTGGCCTTCTGATGCAGATGTTGTTAGTTGGCTCTATCTGCCCTCAAATTACATCTGTACTGTTGTGTAACCAAGGCTGCGTTCTCATCTGCAGCGGCAGTGGTGGCAACAGGAGGGGTGAGGGAAGATGCGGCAACTCCGAGGAGCCGGCTGATGGCAAAAGAGTTGTTGTTTCACGAGGATTAAAACAATGCCAGATGCAAATGGCTATTATGTTCACACATTGGGATGTACAGGAATACTGCTTTTTACACGCACATAAGGACTTTATATAAAATAAATCATAAACCCTCTGTCACACCTGTTCAGAATTTGAAGTTTGCAGTGATCCTCTGAACCTAGTGTGGTTTCAGGTTTAGCATAGACTTTTCACATGCCCACTAGCAATCAGACAGTATAATTTCAACTGTATCAGCAAGCATAGTTTCATAGGGACTATATACAAGTGTCTCTTTATTAATGCTTAGTTGCAAAACATTCCTAACACATCAAGTCTTGTGGCTAGTCTTTTCCCTTTTTTCTTCTCCCCTTTGAAGCAATTTCTAAATGTCTTTGTTTTTCCTTAGCAGTATTAACAGCTTTGGTTCAGCCAGTTCAAAAGCACAGTGTGGCGTGTGTGTCTGTACAAGCCTATGGAAAGAGCATAGAGCAAAGCTTTTCTGCTCCTGGTTCTTGTGAGATACAGCAGCTGAAAATCCTTTAGGCAACTATCTGAATTTAAAATACATACTTAATTTCCAGGAGTTAAAGGGGAAAAGAAGTGGAGGAGTTAAGAAGGTGGATACTGCTTTCAGCAGTTGGCCTTTGGAGTAAACTAGCAGGATTAGATCCAGCACACACTCTATTGGTTTAGTGCATGCACATGGGAAAGTTCTGTACTGGGAAATGCTGGGAAGGCCCTGTCATTCTACTATTACTTAGGGTGTTTTAAAATGAGCTCTGTGGGAGGGGGGTCCATGGCTGTTGAGTTGCACTGCTGCAGGGCACCCACGCGCTCAGCATATGTAGGGAGTAGGGGGTGTGCAATTCATTTTTGTTATTATAATACACAAAACGAAAGAGGACTCTTTCATTTTTGTTATTGAATAACTAAAATGAAAGAACATAACAAAATAATGAAATAATTTTGTTTTGTTGTTATGAGTTAATAGGAAACACTAAAACACATTTTCATCGATAACATTTTTGTTTCTTATTCAATTTTGATGACACTTGGGGAGATTGTACCCCTAATTGAGGGCACTATGTGTACCAACTTTTATCAAGCTTGGTTAAAGGAAACCGATTGTATATGGGATTAAATTATGTGACTTTAAGAAAAGTTGTGTACACATTCCTGGCTCCAACTTCTGTTTCTTCCATCCAATGTACATGAAACGTGGATGGAGTATGCCCCTCCCCAAGATTATTATCTCTGCCAAATATCATGAAGATTAGATAAAAGGTCCCAACGTTATAGGCAATTTACTTGTAGGTGTATTTCTGGCTGTAACATATCTCTCCCCCCCCCCCCCAAATCCATTATATATGATATTTATTTGATGGACATCCCCACACTCCTGGGTTACCTACCCAGACTGAAGCCTGTGCCAAAGAGCAGAGATGACAGTTATCTCCATTAGCCAATTGGCTTGACATTTCAAAATCACCCTGGTTGGGACGCTTCCAGCTTTCTAGGACCAATCCTGGGCGGTTCTGAGGCAGGGATAGATGGGATATAAATGGGACTTCAGGCAGCAAGGCAGATGGCAGGTAGAAGCATCCCAGCAATCATGAGACATGGTTCACACATCCAGGCTGGCCAATTGTCATCACAATCACATCCTGCAGCACACTGACAGAGGACAGTAGAGAATCTCTCGTTGACTCTTTCCTAAGAAGATGCTTCCATCTTTCCAGTAACAAGTGGAAGAGGAGAGGGGTTGGGGTGGTTACAGCACAGAATGATATATGTGTAACATTTCTACTGGCCAATTGACATCACAAACATATCTTGTACCACAGTGACAAACATGAGAGAATCCCTGGCATAGGCTCATTCTCTACAGATGCTGTGCAGGCTTATAACTGTGGGACCTTTTATCAAATCTTTCTGATATTTAGCAGAGCTATTTCTGTAGGTTAGAGATACAATCCTGCCAGATGTCATGTAAACTGGCTCGGATTCAAAGGCATTACAGCCAAACTATATATTTACAAGTAAATTGTTTATAGCATCAGGACCCTTTATCCAATCATTCTGAAATTTGGCAGAGATAGTAACCTTTGGGAGAGGTATAACCTTTCTAGGTTCCATTCAAATCAGATGGGAGACAAAGACATTAAAGCCAGGAATGTGTACACAGAATTTTGTAAAATAACAAATTTCAGCTGCTTATAAAATTGGATCCCTTTATCTAATCTTTCCAAAAATTGGCAAACACAATGCCTTCTGTTGGGGATACAATCCTTCCAAAAACAAAAATGTTACAGCCAAAAACCTGTTTTCCATTTAAACCAATGGCAATCAAAAACGAAAGTAACAATGAAAATGAAACAAAGACTGGTGAAATATAACAAGAACTAGTGACATAATAACAAAAATGGAAGCCATAACAAAAATGAGTTACTGTGCACATCCCTAGGAAGTGCCTCAAATGAGCAGCTCCCAACATGGCTGCCCCATCCACAGAGGCGGTCACCCTGGCCCACATGGGGCAGTCTCGATTTTTCAGGAATGCTCCATGCATGACCATGAGTGACCACTGTGTAGGTCATAGGAGCGCACTTCCCCACTCACCACCATCACACAAACAGTTGTACACGTGAACAGTGGAGGGCCATGCATGGGCACACCTAATTTTAAAACACCCTTAGTGATATCACTGTGGGCACCAGTAGAGGAAAAACAGAGAGACTGTTTCAGACTAACACCAAGTAATCTTCCCTTTAGGTTGTCAGAAAACATTAGAGGGAAGTACAAAGCCAACAATTTAACTAACATTTCTTATAATTTAGTGTATTGTTTTATTTAACTGCCAATAATCAGCTCACTAAGAATTCAGTGTCATTTGAAGAAACCTCTTTAGCTCCTTAAGAACCTTATCCTGCAAATTCTTTTTTCGTATGTTTTTCAGTTCGATTTTCAAATTGATTGTAGGATCTTTGGCGTAATCAAGGCGCCTCAGATGGGAGGGGCACTGTCATTTATTGGGGCAACACACCTAGGTTGAGAGCAATAGCAGGCAGAGAAAGAGAAACTAATCGTAGGCATTGGTCTTGAATGGGGGGGGGGCAGGGCACAGCTCAGGTCTCCGTTAGTTTTACCCCGAGTAGGATTGAACAGGAAATTGTTGTGTTTTCAGTATCCTTTCTTATCAACAACAGGATTGGATCATAATGCCTACAGCGGTAGTGTGGAAGGCCACTATAGGCCTGTGTAATGTAACCTAGGTTTTTGTGCAAACAGTGTCTGCATATATAAAAACTGCTCTATTTCAAAGAGTCACTTCAAGCACAGATTTTGCCACTGTGCAAATACAAGTGTGCCGTGGTTGGCTGCGAGGAATAAATCTGGGAAACTGCTGAGGAGACGAGCAGTGCAACCAATAACACGGTGTACATTTAATGCTTTTTCAGTGACAGCCCCTGTCATGGGACATTGCTCAACCAGACCACCAGTTGACATTCTGCTTCTTTTGAGGATGGAAAGCCGACCCAATGCAGTTGCAGTCCAGTTTCACTGGCTGTGCTTGTTAATTTCACCCTGAGCCAAGGTTTCTTGGGCTTGGGAGCTCCAGGCTTGTCAAGCCTGAGGAGAGTGATAGCTTCCTCTGCTGCCATCTGATAGGCTTCCCCATGTGGCCATAGTTCATAGAGTGGCAGCATAAAACACAGTAGTTTGATGTTTGGTCAAACTGCTCCACCTCAACATGATGTCATGGGTACTACAAGGGATGTACGAACCCCGAGGGGTTCAGGGTTTGGCCCGTTCGGAGTTCGGTCTCCCCGAAACTGTTCAGGGTTTGGGGGTTCAGCCCGAACCTGTTCGGGGGGGCTGAACCCATTCAGGCACTGGGCGGGGGACAAGGGACCCGTTTTTCCCTCCCCCCTCCTGCCTACAGGCTGCACAGGTGGAAGGGGCACCGGGACTCACCTGCCCCCACCACCCTGAGCAGTCCCGGCAAAAAAATTTTTTACACCCCCCCGCCTCCCCACCCCAGGGATCACCCTACCTGTTGGTGCCGGGGCTCCGTTCCCGGGTCCGGCAGGAGTAGCGGCGATGGCAGCGGGTTCCGCGGCACTCCAGAATGCTTCATGTCTAGGCCTTCCAGGTCATGTGACCGGTCACATGACCCGGAAGGCCTAGGCATGAAGCGCTCTGGAGTGCCGCGGGACCCGCTGCCACCGCCACCACTCCTGCCAGACCCGGGGATGGAGCCTGACCTACCTGTTGGTGCCGGGACTCTGGCCCTGGGTCTGGCGGTGGTGGCAGCGGTGGCAGCGGGTCCCACGGTGCTCCAGAGCTCTTCAGGCCTAGGCCTTCTGGGTCATGTGACGGGGGGGTTTAAACATTTTTTTCCAAGGGTGGGGGAGGGGCAGGGATCCCTGGCGCCCCTTCCGCCCATGCAGCCTGTAGGGGAAGGGGAAAATGGGTACCCCCCTGTCCCCTGCCCACCGGCCAAACAAATTTGGAACCTGAACTTTGTTTGGCCGGTTCGGGTGGGGGACAGTTCAGATTCAGGGGGGTTGCGAACGGCCCGAACACCCCAAGTTTGGGCCGAACCCCGACCCAGGTTCACACATCCCTAGGTACTACTAAGGAGAACAACCTGGCTCCCCCTTACCTCTCAGCCCTAGTCTCCTTACACACTCCTGCACGCACTCTCCACTCCTCCTCTGCTCCCTCCCTCACTCTCCCTCGTCTCCCCTGCTCCCCTAACCACCTTCGTCTCTACTCCCCCCCATGCCTGGAACTCCCTCTCTGCCCACATCTGCCTTGCCCCCTCCCTCCGCACCTTTAAATCCCTCCTCAAAACCCACCTCTTCCTCGCCACCTTTCCCGACGCCTGTTAGAACTTTCCTTTCAGTTTTTACTATCTGCCTTCCCCACAGACTCCTGTGTAACTGCAACCAAACCAATCACATGCACCTGGGACCTCGCATCCGCTTGAATGTTACCCCTTGTCTTTCCCTATGTCCCCTCTCCTTGTGTCCCCCCTACGTGTCTATTAGATTGTAAGCCGTAGGCAGGGACCACGTCTATCTTACTGTTCTGTAAAGCGCCAGGTACACTGCTGGCACTATACAAATGCTTATAATAATAATAAATAATAATAATTAATAATAATTAATAACAACCAGGGACCCATGTTCACTGCATTGACAGCAATGGAGAAAATGAAGTGAATACAGGTCCCTGACCATAACATTCAGAACCACCCTCTCTTGCTAAAGCAGGTTAAAATGTCAAGAGTTACTGTAGGGAAACTAGAATGGTTACAGATGTAAGTCATGGTAAGGGCCAGTTTTTAAGTTCCTTGTACTCTTATTATGGTACTTTGAAATAATTGCAGTAAGAAGTTCTTTTGTAGAATAAAATTAAATTATTTTCTATCCTACTCTCGCTGATCTTTGCTGTCACATTTTTAGTAGATTGTGGAAACTACTGATTGTTTGTTTCCCATTAGCCTTTTCTAGTTACTTGGATCTCTGGATTCTACCCTAATTTATACCCATGCAACCTCTTTAAATTTTAGAGAAGTGCAGAAGTGTGAGGAAAAAAAACAACAACCATAATTTCTTCCACATCTTGGAAACTCCCAGTTGGAGAGAATTTCAAGCAAGCTACCAATTCAAACCTGCATCAGAAAGATTGAATTGCTGAAAACACAAATCCTTTTTTCACTATTGTAAAATGCCATTTTCCTTTGGATAAAGAAGCAGTTGCCCTACTTGTGCAGAAGCCAAGAGTAAGGAAGAGTTCCTGTGGCCACTTGGATGTGAATAGCCAAAAGAAACATTGTGCATTTATGCCAATAACGAACAACAGGTTGCTAGAGCCAACAACTATAACACACTCTGGAAGAAAAGAAACTTTGGCAATCGATATAATGAGACTTGTATCAAAAGAGAACCCTAGAAAAGGGGGAAATGCCTTCTTTTCAGTACCCAACTCAAATATCTCCATCTAAGAGGTGCCAAACGCAGAGGGTAGCTGATATCCATATTAATTCTGACTGACAACTTTATGGGAAATTTGGTTTAAGACCTTTCTCCCAGGGTCATTCACAAGGAAAGCTCATTCTAGAACAGCATAACTGGCTGCCATTGTTGCTCCTTAGAGATAGAGCTGCAGGCACATTTATCAGGCTTAGAGGCTTTACAGTCACAAAAGTGACTATGTTAAAATGACAGCTTCTTACTCAGTAAGTATACGCTATGTGCTCCCACTGTTCCTTTGTCTGACAAATTTACTTTATTAATGGACACAAGTTTGTTATGGTAACCTCTAGTGCTGCAGACCCAAATCAGCTATCAAAGAAAGAGCTGTATTTTACTAATAAAGGGCAAATTCCTACCCCCATCAAAGTCAGTGGTAGTTTTGCCATTGAATTTAGCAGGGCAAAGCTTTTGCCCAAAATAGCTGTGTTAGTTCCAGTTGCAGAATCCTCCACAGGAGTAAGTTTGTTTAGTTCCATTGATGTATTTGGCTCAGACAGAACATAGCATGGTTTTCGCATCCCAAGTTGAGTGCTCTGCACTGCCCCATAGAAAAAGATCACCCTTTCACTTATTTGATAGGAAAGTAATTAAAGGCAATTAAATCTAGAACCCAGCCTTGCCACAGAACCAAAGAAGTTAGAGTTGGAAAATATTTGCTATTTTATCCAGTTCATCTCTTTGCCAATGCAAGTACAATTATTCGTGTAGATCTCACCCAGTAAATGTGTTTCGATCTACCACCCACCTATGACTGATGAGCCTGCTTCCCAAGCCAGCTCAGGTGAACAAGTGAACATGAAAGGAAATCTGGAGAGTATCCTGGGAAAGAGCTTTCAGCAGATGTGTAGGTGGAGACCTAGGCAGTCCCCAAACACACAGCAAAAAAGTCAATGTGAAGTCCCAAAACCTGGTGTCCCGGCAGAAATTTCTTCCCAGTGGACCTCCACCAAGCTGTTTGCCAGAGCAGTTTTTTGATAAATGCTACTGTTGCAGTTCAGTTGAGCTTATTTCTCCATAGGCAGGAATCTACTTAGTCGTATTTAGTCCTGGGGTATTTTAGTCAGTGCCCTATCCATCAGTGACTTTTATTCATAAGGCAGACATTTCCATGGGATTTGAATTGAAAACGAAGAGCAAGAGTAACCAATCAATAGTTCTCTTTAGCTCTTTAATTCAGATACTGGGGGAGAGGGCAGGCACAATAATAACCCAAACTGACTTGAAAAGGAAACACAAGGGATTTTTATAGTGATTTATTATTGAGTCACAGTGCATTGGGCTTCCCCTGTCCAGCTGACATTTCTGACTATAGGTGGGACACGGTTGTTTTAATTGTACATTCAAGGCTTTTTCTTACTGACACTTCCTTAGATGGGAGATAGGAAAATGGAGCTCCTGTAGTCTCACCTGTGGCGTTGGACTGCAGACGCGAGATGTCATCTGTTCTCACCTCCTTTCAAGAGAAACAAATGAGACTGTGATTTTGGCAGATGAGCTGTGTCATAGACCCAAGCCCATCCTGGTGCAAGCCTGCAATCGCTTTGACTGCCCACCGTGCTGGTACCCTACAGAATGGCAGCAGGTAAGAGTGTCTGATACAGAGAAATCAGACTGAGACTGGCCTAGTTTAGTCTGTGATAGGCAGCAAGCAAGAGGATTTACTAGTGACATTGGGCAGGCTGCTAAAATCGTTCCAAATTTAAATGCCCATCATGAGGAACCCAAGGAAAGAGGTGTCTTGTCTTTAAAAATGTTTTTTTTAAATGTGCCAATCCATGGTTCCCAGCTATCATCCTAAGGGCTAAGGGGAAAACCACAGAAAGGAATACAGAAATCTGGAGTTATTCAGAACTTGCATTGATGGGACAGATTTTTTTAAGGCAAAAATGACACTTTGGCACATAATATCCTTTGGAATTCATTGGGATTAGGTGCTCAAGTGCCATTTTTGTCTTTGTAAATCTAACCCCATTATCCACTCAGGGGGAGAGAACAATTAGAACAAGTTTGTGGACACCAATTGAAATTTTAAGTAATATGGTAGTTATAGTTTATTGGGCGGCCGGGGGGCGGGGTGTGTGTGTCTAGCTGCTAAAGAGACATTTTTCAACGTCACAAAGAGAAGTTAGTTCCCAGCTCCCTCTGACTTTCAATAGATGATGGTGGCCTCATTTACATTTGTGCTTTTGTAAATCTTCCCCCAGGTGCTTTTTAAAGGTATGGAGGGAGGAACTGAGATGAACATCCAGGGGGAGCGAGTTCCACACTGGGAGGCCTGCCACAGCAAAAGCCTAATCACCTGCCAACTTAAGATGTGATGGCAGAACCCCCAAACAGCGGGTGTTTCCTGAGCGCAGATACCCATCAGTGTGAGGCTCCAGAAGAAGGTCTCAAATATAGCCAGGGTCTAAACCATTCAGGGCCCTGAAAACCAGCAGTGCAATCTTAAACTCAATCTGCCGTTCTATAGGCAGCCAATGCAGAAAATGCAGGGTGAGAGTAATAGAATCATGGCTGCCTAAACCAGTAAGCAGCCACGCTGCTGCATTCTGAAAAAGCTGCAAGTGATGAATAAGCACTACTGGTAGCCCGTTGAAGAGGGAATTACAAAAATCAAGCCTCGTAGTGACCAGAACATGGGTCACTGTGGCAAGGTCAGCCTGGGATAAATAAGGGCATTACTTACACAAATTGCATAGTAGAAAAAAGCATTTTTGCATCACATCCAGTACCTGAGTTTTGTTACCCTGATATTCTCCCAGGAATTAACTCCACCAAGGGGTCAGGGATCTGATTTCAGACGAGACGGGGCGGCATTCGCCCTGTCCCGGACTCACCCAAATGATTCCCCACCAGGATCACTCTGGCACGTCCAACAGATGTGCCGGCTGATCCCGGCGGGGAATCGGGGAGGGGGCGGGGCCACGCGGCATAACGTGTGGCCGCACGGCCCTGTCCCCCCACGCTCCCACGCCGTCCGCCCTCTGGGAAGATGGACGGGCGCCGCGGCCAATGCAGCCGCAGTGCCCGCCCAATTTGACCACGGCCCAGAATCCCGCCGGGGATTCCAGGACGTGGTCGCCAGCCAGACCTGACTTTTTGTTGGTTCCCGCCAGGGATCTCTTTGACCACGCTTTCGGGGATTGTTCAGGGTGCTGTGGCCCCATGTGGGTATTGACCGTGGTTCACTGTGATCTCGTCACATCTGAAAATACCAAATGTGTTTCTCATTAAGACACAATTCAAAGGAACAATTACTTATTCATCTGAATGATGTATTTAGGTATAATTTGAAGCCACACTTTATGTTGAAATAATTCACTAATTAAATACATTATTCTTAATGTCTTTAGTCTCTAATTTCTCCCCTAGATTCCCAGAACTGTTCCTAATCTGAAAATATTAGGACCTAATCTACACAGAATTCTTTGATTAAAATACCTTAAAATAATTTGCAATTTACACTATGAAATATGTTGATTAACACTACTCCAATTGACAGCCTTAAAAATCCTTATTTGGCTTAAAAATTAAACCTATTTCAACATTTGAGAAATGATTGAAACAGTAAAACACCTTTTCTACAGGGTGGCGGTGTTCCTCTATTATCAATATTAGAGCTTCATCATTAGTTGAAAACATGTTTTAAACTCCTTTAATGTTATGAGAAACTGTTTTGACCCAAACTTGCAAAAAGACCTTGGGTTCCCAGAAACAAACATGTTATCAGTGTCTCTTCTAATTCCTTTGAGTCAATTATTCTAGCTACAGAACAGACTAAAAAGCAAACTGCTTTCTAGGCCAAATTAAACCCCCATGATTCTTGTCTCCCCAATGAAACATACCCCAACTTAAAGATTGCTATTGCTTAAAACCCAGTTTCCACTAGAGTCATCACATTATTAATGACCCCCCCCCCACACACACACACAGCTAATATCAATGGAAACCCATTACAGTTTAAAAGTAGACAGTTCAAAGTGACATCGTTAACAAAATTTACTTTAACAGAAATTTACCATGTGAATAACGACAAGTATATTAATAAAAGACAATTTCAATGAGTGGGGAACAGTTTTTTAAAAGTCTATGCTAAAGAGAGATGAAGAAACCAACATAAGACAAAGAAGCAAGTAAATTTCATTTAAAACAACAAACTATGATCAAATGGCAAGTAATACTGCATTCCAAACCTAATAAAGACAAAGCAAAATAGTTGGAGCAAGGACATTTCTACTGCTAATTTCTGCACTTTCACCATAACCAAAACAAGATAATATTCAGTGAAAGGCCAAAGTGTTTACTGCTAGTTGTACAGCATGCCATAGGTCACAAGATAGGAAAAGAACAGAAAGAAAAATGGATTCCATGGCCTATTCTGAAAAATGAACACTTTAAATCTATGATGGATTTTATCCATAGTTAGGATGAAAAAGTAAATCTCATACCTGAGTAGACCCCATAAGGAATCCTTCTCTCAGCTGAGCACTGTCCAGGCACCCTAGTTAATCCAGGTTGCTTTCAGCAAACAAGATGGCTAAAAGATGTGACCTGTTTAAAGGTTGTGGATTCTTTTGCTATTCTAGTGCCCACCAAACAAGAAACCCACTGTTTGGCATCTAAGAACCCACCTATATCTATTAAAAGTAAATAGTTTTAAAGCATTGACAGAATTTAACAGAGGAATCAACATAACATGGGATGTTTTTTCCCCCCCAAATGTCTGGGCGTACGTCCAACAAGTATGTAAACAAGATAAACCAAAGAACACTTTTAATAAACATCTTTCAGTACAGAAATAATAATAATTATTATTATTATTAACAAACATTTATATAGCGCCAGCAGTGTACCTGGCACTTTACAAAGTAATAAAAAAGACACGGTCCCTGCCCCTAGGGCTTACAATCTGAGAGACAGGAGCTGGGGGAGAGACTTAGGAAGGGGAGCTAGGGGAGAGACAAGGGGTCTAACATTCATGAAGATGCGAGGTCTCAAGTGCACGTACTTGGCTTGGTTACAATGAGAATGACAGCAGGCAGGTCCATGACACCAAAACCTGACAATTTTAAACTGACCTGTCTTTTAGCAATTCAAGGGCTGAAATGGGCCTACTTTTCAGACCTATTTTTCCTGGCTACAGTTATCATGGACAGAGCGTGGTCAAAAATGACGGCCAAGTTCTTTACCTGGCCCACTACCTCTATCTGGACCCCAGCCACATTCAGTGACCCGAGGGAGGCAAGGGCATCTTCATATTGGCTGCCCCTTCCCACCAAAATCACCTCAATCCAGGGCCGGCCTTACTGCAGGGCGGCTAAGGGCGGCCACCCAGGGCCCCGCATTTGGGCAGCAGGGGTTTGATTTTAAAAAAAAATAATCCGGGTCGGGTGACCGCGGGGGCGGGGTCTGGTGGCCGTGGCTGCCACTGGCACTGCACTGGTCCACACGTGGAGCCTTGACCCGGCCATCCAGAGTGAAAGATTTAAAAACCCCGGACCCCGCAGCCCCGCCTCCCACCTACCTCAGCTAATCAGGGTCCATGTGGGCCCATGTGACCCTGCCTGGCCCTGCCTCCTCTCCCAGAAGTTGCATAAAAGCAACTTCCTGGAGGGAGAGACCCGTGGCGTGCGGAGCAGGTGAGAGAGGTGGACGTGAGCAGCTAGAGCAGATCGAGCGGCTAGGAGTCGGCGGTGGAGGAGCAGCACCGGCAGCAAGGCGATCCAGGACACCATCATCCTGATTCCTGGAGCAGGACAGGACCCAGCGCCAGTGGAGAGCTTCAGAGCAGCAGCAGTGGCAACAGGAGGACACGGAGCGGCGGAGGAGATGGCGGAGAAGTGGCGATGTGGCGTGGGACCCCAAGGTGAGGAGGTGGAGTGGAGGTGAGGCAGCACATGTAGGACCTGGCCGGAGGTGCAGCGGCGGAGGAGCAGCGGGCAGTGGTGTGGCAGTGGCAGCGGCCGGGGACAGAACAGGAGAGCAGCAGAGGAGGAGCTGAGGACTCAAAGGGATCCCATTTTTGGTAAGATTTTCAGGGCCCTGGGGGGGTGAGTGAGGGTTAAACTTTAAGGAGGCCACCACCTCAGGCCTGGACTGTGGGAGGCCTAGCCTGGGGGGGCGCTTGGGGGGGCTGGGGCCATGGCAGGAGCCAACCCAGGAGACAAGGCCTAGCGATGGGGCAGGTGGGCTGGGCCTAGCAGGGCCCGGGGGCGAGGCCTGGCTGGCTAGGCTCAGACTGGTGGTGAGGTGAGAGGCGGGCGTGGCGGGGTGCCTAACTAGTGGGTGGGGGTGGGGGGAGCTCATGGTGGAGAGGGCCACCCAGCCTCATGGTGGTGACACCCAGTCGAGCCTCATGGTGAGGCCTAGTGGATGTGGGGGGGGGCACAACGTGGGACCTCGTGGTGATGTGGGGCCTGGTGTGAGGCCTGGGGGTGTGTGCTCTGGGGTCTGGTGTGGGGCCTGGGGCGTTGTGGTGGTGTGGGGCCTGGGGCCTGGTGTGGGGCCTGGGGGTGTGTGACTTGAGGTCTGGGGCCTGGGGTGGTCTGGGGCCTGTCCAGGCATGGGGGTGGTCTGGGGCCTGGGGCCATGCCTGGCCTTGTGGGGTGGGGCCTGGTGGCCTGGTGGCGAGACAGCCAGGTGTGGAGGGCCTCATGCTGAGGCCTAGCCTCCTGGGGTGGTCTGGGGCCTGTCCAGGCATGGGGGTGGTCTGGGGCCTGGGGCCATGCCTGGCCTTGTGGGGTGGGGCCGTGGGGCCTGGTGGCGAGACAGCCAGGTGTGGAGGGCCTCATGCTGAGGCCTAGCCTCCTGGTGAGGCCTAGCAGTGGGGGGGTGAGGGGCCTGATGGGGGAGTGGCTTAACCTTGCTGGGGGCTGGTGGGGAGGCCTAGCCTCATTGGAGGCTGAGGGACACATATATTGTGTTCTAATATCTGTATCCATTCCACAGGGGCCCCTTTCCTGGAGAGAGAGAGAGCTATCTTGAGACTTGAGGCACCAGCAGCACAGAAGTATCTCCCAGGCAAAGCGACAGCAACAGATAGGAGAGAGTAGCGCAGCTCGAGGAGGGAGTCAGTGCCTGGAGGTGTCATTGGGGAGCCTGCCTTCAAAAGTAAGGTTTAGGTGAGCTGCGCTGTGCAACTACAGGGAAAGTAAGGAACGGTAGCCAGTTGTAAGGCCAATACTAACCTACCTCACAGGGTTGTTGTGAGGATACAATAGATGGGGACAGTAAAACACTTGAAACTAGCATTCAGCACTAGAATTTGGCAGTTTGTAGTAGCCAGAATTTGGTAGTGAGTCTCTAAATGGAGGTTCAATTGCTTGCTAATTTAAGAAAGTTGCTTGTGTTTTAAATAAAGAGTTGTTGTCTTTTTAACCAATATCTGTGTCCTGTACTCTTTCATACTGATTTCATTGCACTGATGGGTTGCCATGGCATGGGGGGAATTCTCTGCATTTGTGTGGGGGGATGGGAGGGCCGGTGGGGGTAGGGCTGAAGCAGCAACAGCTTTTACCACGCCGCGATTCCATTATGCCATTTCGGAATTGCCTGTGCCACACCACGGCTTTTCTGCTGACATTCCACTAATTCCACTGGCATTCTGCAACTTCGGAAGCTATCGGAAAAATTGCGGAATTGTCGGAAACTGTCAGAAAACTGCTGTTCTGCTATTTCGTGGCACTGACGGGATGGCGAAAGTAGAGAAAATGGCATGTTTCCACTATTTGTGAAGCGAAATGAGATTAGCAGAACTGCAGAAGTAGCAGAATGAAACTAGCGGAATGAAAGCCTCTGCCACGCCGTACCACTAATTGCAGAAATGCTGTTTCCGGTGGAAATAGCTACCACTGCGACTTTCTGCTACAGCCCTAGGGCGGGGGCCTGTGGGGCGGGGCCTGTGAGGCCCCACATTTTGTCTTCGCCCAGGGCCCCCCAATTTGTAAGGCTGGCCTTGCCTCAGTCTTCCCCAGATTGAGCACAAAGTAGCTCTGACACAACCAGGTGGCTACGTTATTCAGGCATTTCTCCAAGGCAGGTAAAATCTCCAATTTAGACTGAAATCAACCTCTTCACATGGGTGTGTAAGCACACAAGGGCCATTTTTACATGGACACACACCCACACTCAGTGTTGGGGTGGGTGTTGGGGAGGGGGCATCCCTGTATACTGCTGGTGGTGGGTGGGGGATGGGTGTGCGCTTGGTGTTCACCCATGTGAACACTGAGCAGGATGGGGGGTGCATGCTCCCACGCAACGCCCACCTCCACCCATTGAACGCCCATCTCCACTCACAGAGCCCTCCGGAAAACCAGAGGAGGCTCCGTGGGTGTAGGTGAGTGGAGATGGGTGTTCAATGGGTGGAGATAGGCAGGGGGGTGTCTGTGTCCATGTAAATGGACACACCCCCATCTCCACCCACTGCGGCCAAACACCCATCCCCCCCACCCACCTCAGTTCATGTAAAAATGGCCAAAGCCTAAACACTGAGTAAGGCCTGCTTGCATGCTCACAGTCATGCATAAACCTTGTGCTGAACCTCTGCACAGGGCAAATGTCACCCGCAGAGCTCAGCGTATCTGTAGCTCTGTGTTTCATTTCAGTCCTTGCTGGTAGTTTTTAAACAAACAAAAAGTCATTTAAACTACAAAGTTTCAAGAATTATGTTTTCTTCTCTAAGACTTTTACTTTTTCCCCCCAGAAAAGATGGTTTTAATTAGTTACATTTAAAAGCCTTAGTGTTCTTGGCAGATAAACTCTTGATAATCATCAGCGTGTATAACATTTGAATGATTAAAAATACATCCTTATAAATTCAAGACTGTATTTATTTTTTAAATGCTCCGTCCCTGGGATAAAGCCATTAGGATGCTTATCTTGTTTTCAGTAGTGTATTTCTGAGGGAAAGTGGATATCAGGATTCATTTTTACAGGCACAGTAAATATCTGTTCTGCAGAGACCAAAAGTTAGATGTCGCATAAACAAATCTTCATCTATTTTTGTTTTATTACTGAAATAAGGATGAAGAGGAAGACTGCTTTTTTTGGATGCTCAGTTGCTATCCTTTCACAAAGTGTAATAAAAATAAAAGACTGACATAGTCGTTTGTAAGAAAGTCCATGCCTCCTTCAGATATTTTCCTAGCTATTTTCTCCCCAGCATTAAAATGGCATGTCAAAATTAATGAATGATAGACTAGAAGAAAGCTGGATCTTTAAAACTGTAGGAAGGTGCATGGTAAGAGGTAGGAATTCAGATTCTGATTGAATCTGTAGCTACACAGAATGGGCCGTTACAGATTAATCCAAACTGAACCAGAACAGCACAACAACAAGGCTGTTTGGTTCAGTTCTAAAATAAAAAATAATAAAAATGACTGCGCATGTGCAAATGGCCATCGGACCAGTCTGTGAATGTGTGCCCTTTTCTAAAATCGCCATCATTTTTGAAAAGGGCAGCTGTTCTGCAGATGGGCAGTGGCCATTTTGCACGTGCCCAGACTGGCTGCCCTTTTCCAAAATGGCAACGACACTGCTGCCACCATTTTGGGAAATGTTGCACATGACAGAACAGTCCGGCAGCCATTGGTTCATGCACAGTAATTTTAATTTTTAAAAAAATATATTTTTATTTAATTGATTTAAATGCAGACTGTAATATGACTCCACATTTAAATCCTATAACTTTGGGAAATGAAAATAAAATAAACCCAAACAAATTTGCATCCAACGGACCACCCCTGGCGTATGCTCCCTGAAGCCATTGAATCTGATCCACTGTGGAAGCTAGGTGTAAAAAGTCATACGCATGGGTGAAAGCAAAACTCACATTGGCTTCAGAGGAGCCAGGATTTCAATGCAAGGCTATATTGTAACATTTAGCCCACTGCCGTGAGTAGGGTGCGGTGCAGAACTGCATCACTTTATATAAATCTCAGGTGAGAGCTCAGGAAGGGATTTGCCTTAAGTTTCTTAATTGTCTTTCCCCAAACATCTGAGCAAGCAGAGAGACGGCACAGTTTGAGCTATCCCTTGGACCAATTAGTCCTGGATGGAGTATAAGACCATAACCCTAGCTTTTTCTCAGCAATACATACATACTGCAGTGCATGGACAACATAGTCCCTATACCCTTGTGCACATGAGTGACTTTCCAGGAATGAGGAACAAGCTGTTATACTACCCCACGTAACCACATTAGCACCAGAGACAATCTTTTTAACGTTTTTAAAAAATATACATAGATTTTATTTTAAAATATAAAAGCAGCAGTTCCCATCCAGGACAGTTGTGCAGTAATTATTTATTTATTTTTATTATTATTATTATTATTATTATTATTATTATTATTATCATGAGCATTTATATAGCGCCAGCAATGTACCTGGTGCTTTTCACTTCCATGTTGGTTTGCATTTTCAAATTTTCATTCTAGCTTTCTCTTTGGTATTTTGGTTGCTTCCGTTCTGTCTTATTTTGGCATTCATTCAGCACATCATTCACTTAAGTGTTTCATCATTTTGTTATTTTGTACACTGCGTTTTTAGCAGTACTATTTGGTATATGTGGGGGGGTGGATAATTTGTGGATGTGGTTGCTCCTTCTGTGTGGCATAATGCTGCAGAAAGTCATGCAGGTACCAAATAATGGAGAACAAAGTATCAAATATTGAAACACCAAAGTGAAAGAAGTACTGAATCCCAAAATAGCAGAAGGAGAGACATAAATTTTGCTGGAATGATGAAAGTGAATTCGGATATTCATTTATGGGGATGGATGTGTGAATGTTCTTCATTAATACAGACAGGCATCTTCATTTCTGCCCAAGTTAACATCTCCCAGAGACACGTGAGGAGGTTCACATCTCTTAGAGCTATTGTTTCAAGCTGATTGCAGACCAGGGTAGATGTCGTTGTGTTGGTTATGTTCTCGTAATGTTTTCAGGCCTTTCTTCAAAACAATGAAGGCCAGAATCCGCCACGTCTACACTAGGGAAAAAGTAAATTTGGTTTTCTTTGGTGCTTTGGTTTTTTTACCTCAAAGTAATCTAATGCAGTCAAGGTGCTATAGTTTTTACCTTGGGGTAGCAAGCATTCCTATACGTTTTATTGGAGTTGTCCTACCTTAAGGTCAAAACTACTGTGTCCTAGCTCCATTACTTTTTTCCTTAAGGAAAAAAACACACCTTTTTTTATAATGTACGAAAAACTCTAGTTGAAAATGAAAACTGAGCTACTGAAATGAACTCATGGCTCCAGGAGCTAGAATATAGTTAGAAGGGAGTATGTTATAGTTATAATAAATATCCAGCAGCATTCTATATAGACAATAAGCAGTTAATCAGCATACATATACCAAAATCACATTACTGACTAGAAAGAAAGACTTAGTAGCTGAGAAAATTCTTGGATTTTGGAAGGGGTAGAGATTGCCCTACATTTTGGCCCATTTCACATGACACATACCGCCACCCCCATGCACATGTGTGGGAATGGGTGAGGGGCAACAGTGTGAATGCCACGGCGGGTGGGTGTTTGGGCGTGCACGCTCCCGCACTCCACCCATCTCCATCCACTTCCACCCATCGTCCACACATGGAGCCATCGGCCAAAACGGTGATGGCTCCATGTGTGGAGATTAGTGAAGATGGGTGTGCGTGTGTGTAATTGTCACCCACGCACTGCACACCCACCACGACACACACCCATCTCACCTCCGCACCGTGGCCCGTTTGAAAAGGGCCTTAGCTTCATTTGTTTTCTCTTTAAAGATCTACTCCTGAGTACCTGGATGTTCAATCTTATATTGAAAAATCAGGAATTATTTTATTCTTTTAGCTTTTATTGAAGTTTTTAAAGAAATTATTTATTCCTCATTCTTTAGGGAAAAACATAGAAATTAATATTCTTGCATAGCACTAAGGTTTTCATTCTGCACTTTGTCTTTCGGGGAAGAAATGCACATTAGTAACACATTAACCTGTGTGCACATTATGTGCACATTAGTAACACATTAGCCTGCGTTAGTGTACATTTATGTTTCTCAGTCCTCAGGCTTTTGAGCAACTCCCATTGTCTTCAGATTACTATATGGTCTCTCTGATATGATATGAGGAGCACAGGCCTTGTTTGGTTGGATCAGGCAGGAGAACAGGAGCTCATTCCTAGTCAAATGAAGAACGTATCCGATAACAGGGTTGAATGGCCATATTTATAGAAGAGAAGAGAGTCAAATGAAGCTCTTAAATCAGTGTTCTAACGTTACTGCCCTGCTTCGGGGGAAGATGTGCATGAAAGAAAAGATTTATATAGCGGAGAGAAGGGAGCTGGATTCTCTAGAAATTAGTTCATCAGATTTACATTGACTCAAATAAACCTTCCTCCTTTATTTTGGAAGCAGTACATGTTGCTGTCACTGACAGTCATAAATAGTAACGGACTGTGTGGTTGCTTAATGGTTTATTATATTAACCTTATAAACCAATTGTTTAGGGCAGCTGCAGGGCAGAGGCCATGTGCAACTATCGCATGAATTAAAAATCCCACAGTGCTAGTTACTCAAAACTGAGTGATTCAAGTGTAGAGTTAAGTAGCATTTGTTAATTAACTGATGGTTTTCTGAGTATTAAAAATTGGGAAGAGCAGTGGACAGGCCCTTTTGTGCTGGTTCTTTCTTTACATCGTGTTAACAAATGGAGAGAGTATAGTGTCTATATCGATGACTAGAATCTCCTTTATCACCTTCCAGTGTTCTCAGACATGCGGTGATGGCATTCAGACACGAGATGTGCTCTGCAGGCAGCGCATGGCCGATGGAAGTTTCCTAGAGCTACCAGACACCTTCTGTTCCACTGGGAGGCCAGCTTCCCAGCGAGCCTGCGAAAGTGAGGACTGTCCCTCTGAGTGGCTTCTCTCTGACTGGACACAGGTGGGTTGTGACAGCACAAATAGAGCTTCTGAGGCCTGTGACAGACAACGTTGCCTAAAAGGCCCTCATGTCACACAATTAACATCATTAGGTGCGGTAATGTACAGCGAGAAGGCTGAGCCTCGTCATGAGGGTTTTCAAAAATACACAGATTCTGATCAAAGTTAAATAGTTTACAACAATGAGAATTGTGTGTTCAGACTGTAGATACGAGATTTAGCTTTGCCCATTCGTACAGCTGCAACTGATTCTTACCTTTCTGGAGTTGGATGTGGTAGCTCCCTCCATTTCCCCTCTTTGGGGATGGCCTCTTTCTGGCTGATCGGTGATTTCAAGTGCTTTAGCCTTCTTGCCAAACCATAAAGACCTTCCCTTCTACAGTAATCAAGAGGCCAGATACAAAGCTACATACATTCAAGTCCATCCCCATGCTACTGCCTCCTTCCCTGTTGACAGAGAGCTGCTAGTTATAGTAGCTTGCTATTCCCAGGCTAAACATTTGTTTCAGGGTTCCCTTTGATGAGACAGGTAGTTCTAATGGCCCTTTCCCACAGGGTCACCCTAGACTTTCCCCTTGATACGAACTGGTGAATAGTGAAGCTTCCTTCCATCTTATCTGAGACCACTAAATAAGAGTTTCTTCACATGCCAGGCCTCCTGTGCCCAGTCTGCTTCACTGTTACCAGTCCTCGCCTTTCTGCTGCCTCACAAATATACACCTTGCTTCACTTCAGGGCATGGCTCCCAAGCAAATACTTACTCCATGGAACTTACTCCATGGAATTTACTCCTCCATGAGGCTCCTGCTTTGCCTGCATGTGTCCAGACACCGACCAGGCCTTTTCTGCTTCTTTGGGACTGTTTCTTCAATTCCACTAAAGGATAGAGAACAACCAGTCCACGGCTCGGTTTTATTTGGTCCCTTTCCAATTTGGGGTTTTGCTCTAGGATGAAACCGCTACCCTTGAGTGCTGAAGGGATGTTCTCAAGACTGTACAAGACTTGAAATAAGTGACCCTTAAGGTCCCTTCAAACCCTATGATTCTGTAAGAGCAAAGCAGAAGAGATGAGGCAAGCGCTCAAGGGTAGAGTCTGAAACTGCAGGCCATATCCATGATCCAGATCCTCCCTGCCCTTGCCGGGACTACTCACTTCAACCATGCGTTGTCTCAGCATGCCTTCTCCAAACCTCTGTAGGCCTTCTGCAGTCCGCACCCTGGAGTCCCTTACTTATACCCTGCACATTGCTCCTAATTGCTGACTCGGGTAATGCTGCTCCTTTGGCACTAAAATAACTTAGGCTGTATGAATTAAGCACAGTTGTAATTATGAAATAGGAAAATTGTATAATGTAGGTCATCATCCCTCTGGATTTTTTGGTGAGGCCAACTGGCTATTTTAAAATTACCAATGTTGCTTCCAGACAAAAAAAAAAAAAAATGATTCCCTGCCCTTGCCTTAAATGAATAGTCCTACACCCAGTCTTGTTCAATCCCTGATCACTCTTCTAATCAAAGAGCAATCCCCTTGCTTCCTCCCCGCTCCCCAAATCTCATTGCCAGTTGGGCTGAAATGAATGTTTCACTCTGGTTAAATATTCATCCAATTTGAAATTTGCCTGCTATTTGAAAACATTCAAAGAGAAGTTCCTATGGAGCTGTTGGATGTTGGCATTTACAAATTTGTTAAATTCATTCAATATTTGATAAATGTGACTATTTAAAACAGTAAATGAACTCAAATGTCTACTTTGTTAAGAATCAAACTAATCAAACATAACAAGTTCAGAATTCCAGCAGAAATTGCATTGGGTTAAATTGAACTTGAAAGAACCTAGACAGCAATGGGAAAGGCAGCTTTGGTTTCAGCTCACAAATCACATAAGCCCAGATTGTATGAACTTTAGTATTCAGTTGTTTGTTCTCATTGTTGGGATCCTGATCAGAGACAAGGCCTGGCTGGGGCAAGAGACTGAGCAGAGCCAGAAGTCAGAGTCCAGGGCATTATTTAAATCCAGTATCTGGCCTATGGGAAGAGGCAAGTAGCGTAGTCTGATAGCCAGCCAGGGAGCAGAGTCTAGAGGAGGACAAGAGCATCTGGAGTGCAGGAAGCAAGACAAAGAGACTGGTGGAAGCAAGTCTCTGTGTGTTCAGGACAGCAGTTTGCTGTGCCCCAGTAAGCTATATAGGAGTCTCTGGCCCATTAGGGAGTGGGTCACTAGGGGCCAATCAGAAGCCTGGCAGGGTGGAGCCAGGCTTACAAGAGGTCATAGGGCTGTGGTTCCACTGCTTCAGCACAATAGCCTGGTGGCAGTGGTCCCGCTGCTGCCAATGAACCCAGAGAGCCAACGTTTGAGGTCCGTATTCCCCTTTTGTCCTGACACTAGATTTCTGAGGTTTACAACCCCTGAGGGTTGGAGGGGGGATGGGCTTATAAGGGTTTTTTTCATATGTTTTTAATTGTTGTAAGCCACCCTGAGCCTTGGGGAAAGGGCAAGGTATAAATCTGAATAAATAATCACAACCCAGCCAAAAGGGCCAGTATGCCTTCTCTCAATGCTCCTCCATTCACGGTACCCTGTTTTTGTTCTCACTAGGGAGAATGAGCAGCTAAATTGCTGCTTGCAAGTATTTCTCCCTAAATCGAGCACCGGGACCAAGATGTCTCAGTGCAAGTTCTTGATGAGAAACATTTATTTTAAAAATTCATTGCGCATGTGCAAAATGACCACGGCCTGCCCTTAACCAAAATGGCATCAAGAGCATTAATTTGGTTAAGGGTGGCAGATAGTGCCTGTACAAACTGACCACCAACCTTACATGTGCAGTTATGGGTTCTTTTCCTGGCTGAGAACTCAGAAAAGGTATCTCAGTGCTTGGTTCATCCCAGGACTTTTCCCAGATCTCATTTCAGCCCTAGTTCTCACCCTCATGCAATTCTACTGAAGTCAGTGAGTTTCATATAAGTCAAGCACAGAACTATGCCCTATGACGTCAGTGGAATTACTCCACACTTACACTGAGGTAACTGGGAGTAGAAACTAATCCTTTTGTGCTAAGATTCTTGTGAGCTCTTCTCCCCGTTAATTCCTGTCATTCCTCCTTCAAGCAGGAGATAGTTAATAACCTCATTGTTGAAGAAGACACCAATCACACTGGAGAAGGGAGCTGTTCGACTTTGACCCCATGTGTAATGATCTTTCTTGACAATCCAGTCAAATAAATGGATTTTCTAGTGAAATCTGCTGCCAGGACACACACCCATTCTGGCAGCAAGGAGAGTAATTCTATCTCCGGTGTGTGTGTCCCACCCCCCACCCACCCTCCCGGCCCATCTCTACTCCCTTCTCAAGGAGTACAATTTTAACATTTCTACTGTACATGATTTACATTAAAATCCATACAACTCATGTTTCTGCATGCTGGCACTTTTTAAAATTGAATCTTTGCTTCCCCTCCACCCTAAGGGGCCTTTTGTTCTCTTTCTGTCCTTCTTTTCTCTCATTCCATCTCCTATGGCCACTCTTGTAGAAATATGGTA
Source organism: Sphenodon punctatus (assembly GCA_003113815.1). Taxonomy (NCBI): domain Eukaryota; kingdom Metazoa; phylum Chordata; class Lepidosauria; order Sphenodontia; family Sphenodontidae; genus Sphenodon; species Sphenodon punctatus. The sequence continues at coordinate 3,562,064 of QEPC01002450.1, forward strand.
CACAAACATATAAGTACATAACCATGTACACACACTCACACACACAGACTCTGGCCCTTTTTGCACGGGTGCCCCCCCCCGCCCACGTGTGCGAGTTGGTGGGCGGTGAGGTCCATGCGAACACCATGGTGGGTGGTTAGGGGTGCGTGCACGCTACCGCGCTCCACCCATCTCCTCCCATTGCCCATGCATGAAACAATGGACACCAATGGTGGATGCTCTGTGCATGGAGGCGGGTGGGCCTCCACACATCCGCCCCACACCACCGGCCTGTTTGAAAAGGGTCACAGACACACACAGACACATACACGATAATGCTTGCTGCCTCACAGGTAAATGCATGCAGCAGTCACCGGGAGTCAGGATTGGATGGAACCTTTTGAGCCAAGGTTCTTATAGTGAGTACCACATCTATCAGCAACCACTTAACAGTTCATTGGTGATCTACCAACTAGATTAAAATCCATTGCACAGTATGGGTGTGCACAAGAGACCAAATTTTCATTGTTCATTGGCATTTTCGTTCTTAAATTTTGTTTTCATTTTTAGTTTCATTTTCATTTTCCATTGGTTTCAATGGAAAATGGATGTCTGATTGTACCTTCTTCATATTTCATCCAATTTATATGAAATTTGCTTCAATTGTACCTCTTACCGAAGGGATTGTCTCTGCCAAATTTCATAAAGATTTGATAAAGAATCCAGATTTTATAAGCAATTAATATCTTTTGGGTTGCACACACATTTCCAAATGTAATGTCTTCGTTTTCCATCCACCTTTGATGAAATTTGGACTCATTGTACCCTTCATGGAAGGGATCATCCTGGACAAATTTCAGAAAGTTTGGATAAAGGATCCCAATTTTATAAGCAATATATGTTTCATGATTTTAAAAGAAGTTGTAAATTTCTTTAAATCACTTACAGGTGTTGCTTCTGTTTATATTATAGAAGTTTTACTACATGCAGAGATCTGTTTTTTTGACCACTTGCAGAGAGGGTGAAAAAGACAGGAGGAGGTGGACAGAGCAGATGGGGAACAGGTGCCAGAGATACTGGCACAGGCTTCAGTCATTGGCAGACCAAAGTCTCTGGGGACATACATGGGGGGAGAGCAGGTGCAGAGTTATTATTTTTATGAGCACTTGCAGTGAGGCTGAATACTGCAGCACACCCAGTTACACACACAGAGCACTGAGCCAGCCTACGAGCTACACAACATCTAGCCATAATGGGGGCTGTGCAGCTTGGCAGATGCTTATATTTTCTCCCCAATGCCCACCCCAAACCTCCCTGATTGCAATGATCGGGTACTGGCAATTTGGAAGCCTGGACAGCATCTCCAAAGGTTGAGCCTATACTAGGGATTAGAGGTGGGACCCCGGGCCCATTACCGGCTACTGGATTTACCAGTTACCGGTTCTCGAAAAACCGGATTCCCGGATTAAATCCGGTATACCGGTACCGGTTTTATTTCATTGATTTCAATGGGGCACTGTGTCCCCATTGAAATCAATGAAATAAATTAATTCCTCCCCCC
>QEPC01002450.1:3563994-3585437 GCA_003113815.1 Sphenodon punctatus
CCCCCCCCAGGGATCGGGTCATACTTACCGGCGGCTGCGGGGACGCCGCGGCCGCTGGTGCTGGGGGGTGGGCTCTGAGTCTTTTTTTAAACAAAAATCCAGGCTGGGCAGGGTGGGTGGGGGGTGTCCCCCCTTCCACCCGCGCAGCCTGGACTCAGGGAGGTTTTTGGTTTTTTTACTTTTTTGGTGGGGCTTTTTACATTGCAGCCATTTTTAAATGGCTGCAATGTAAAAAAATCCGGTACCCGGAATCCGGTAACCGGACCGGATTTACCGGGTCAAATCAGATACTGCCGGTACGCCCGGTACCGGCATTATCAGATTCCGGATTTACCGGTTTTCCCGTGCCTACTAGGGATTGTCTTGTGTTTGCCACAGTGGTACAAGATGAGTTTGTGATGCCATTTGGCCAGCAGAAATGTCAATCATGTATCCTCATTCTGTGCTGTGCCCACCCCAACCCCCCTGCTTATTACTGGGAATTTGGAAGCATCTGCTTAGGAAGGAGTCAAAAAGGGGTTATCTTATGTCCTTTGTCACAGTGCTGCAGGCTGTGTGGGATGCCAACTGGCCAACCTGGGTGTGTCAGTCATGTTTCTTGATTGCTGGGCTGCTTCCCCGTCCCCTCTGTCTTGCTCCTGAAGTCCTGGTTATGTCCTGATTTTTTTGGCTTTGTCCCTAAATTTTCAGGACTAATATTTGCACGACTTCTGTTAAAATTACAAAACTTCAATTGCTTATAAAATAGGGTATTTTGATCCAATCTTTCTGAAATACGGTAGGGATTGGATTGAATATTTGTTACTGAATAGTAGCAAATCACCAGGACCAGATTGTGTTCATCCCAGAGTTCTGAAGGAACTTAAATATGAAGTTGCAGACCTATAATTGGTAATTTGTAATTTATCGCTACTGTACCAGAGAATTGGAGGGTAGCAAATGTAACACCAATATTTTAAAAGGATTCCAGAGGTGATCCTCGAAACTACAGACCAGTGAGCCTGACATCAGTGCTGAGAAAACTGGTGGAAATGGTTGTTAAGAACAAAATTACTGAGCATATTGGTAAATATGACTTAATGGGGAAGAGTCAACATGGATTTAGGAAAGGCAAGTAATTCCTCACTAACATATTGGAATTCTTTGATGCTGTAAATAAGCATGTGGATAGGGGTGAGCCGGTCGATATAGTGTATCTGGACTTTCAGAAGGTGTTCAGTAAGCTCCTTCATGAGAGACTCTTGAGGAAATTAAAGTCATTGGGATAAGAGGCAGAGTCCTATTGTGGATTGGCAATTGGTTAATAGATAGGAAGCAAAGAGTAGGACTAAATGGTCAGTTATCACAGTGGAGAGAAGTAACTAGTGCAGTGCCCCAGGGATCTGTATTGGGACCGGTGTTGTTTAATATATTCATTAATGATCTGGAGAAAGGAGTAAAGAGTACGGTGATCAGATTTGCAGACGACACAAAGTTATTCAAGGTAGTTAAAACCCAAGCGGACTGTGAAGAATTACAGGAGGATGTTGCGAGACTGCGTGACTGAGCATCCAAATGGCAGATGGAATTTAATATGGACAAGTGCGAAGTGATGCACATAGGGAAAAATAACCCAAACTATATGTATACAATGCTGAGCTCTAAATTAGGAGCTACCACTCAGGAAAGGGACCTTGGAGTCATTGTGGACAATACATTGAAATCTTTAGCACAGTGTGCAGCAGCAGTCAAAAAGCAAGCAAAATGTTAGGAATAATTCACAAAGGGATAGAGAACAAAACTGAAAATATCATAATGCCTCTGTATAGATCTATGGTACGACCACACCTCGAGTATTGTGTGCATTTCTTGTTGCCCCTTCTCAAAAAAAGACATAGTAGAACTAGAAAAGGTATGGAGAAGGGCAACAAAAATGATCAAGGGTATGGAATGGCTCCCAGATGTAGAGAGGTTTTGATAGGTTAGGGCTCTTTTTCTTGGAGAAGAGATGACTGAGAGGGGATATGATAGAAGTTTATAAAATCATGAGTGGTGTGGAACCCATAAATAGGAAACAGTTATTTACCCTCTCTAAGCGTACTAGAACAAGGGGACACTCCATGAAATTAACTGGTAGCAGAATTAAAACAAATAAGGGAAAGTATTTTTTCACTCAGTGCACCATTGATTTGTGGAACTTACTGCCAGAGAAAGTGGTCATGGCCGGTAGTGTAGTTAGTTTTAAAAAGCGATTGGAAAAATTCTTGGAAGATAGGTCCATTAATGGCTATTAACCAAGTAAGTTTGGGGAATGTAACCTCTTACTGTTGGGGGCTGGAACAACAGGAAACAGATTTCCATTGTGACCTGTTGGATACTTCTCCCAAGAGAAAGAGATTGGCCACTGTCGGAGACAGGATTCTGGGCTTGATGGACTGTTGGTCTGACCCAGTATAGCACTACTTATGTTCTTATGGATGGGAAGCAAAGAAGTTACAGGCGGAATCCATGCACAAGCCATGATGCTTATAATATTGGTACCCATTATCCAATCTTCCTGAAATTTGGCAGAGATGATTCCTTGGGTAAGAGGTACAAATTGTCCATATTCCATGAGAATTGCATGAAAAACAAAGTCATTTCAGCCCAGAAATTATGTCCCCAAAGCATTCATTTTATTAACAAAACGTTTTGTTTTTATTCTGAAATTTTAGAACTTTTTTTGTTTTCATTATTGCAATAATGAAAACAAAAATGGGATTTTTGTTTTTATAAAAATGAAAATGAATTGCTCATCCCTAGTGCACAGGAAAATGCACCTGGTACACTTTCCTGGGTTGGTTTTTTTTTATAAATCAACATCAAGAAAAAAGATAGAAAAATGTAACCCAAACTGAAGAATTTTTGCACAACAAATTATGTGAAAGCTGGCAGTCTAATGCCAGATTGTCTGTGCTTCCCTTGTTGGCCGGATGCAAGAAGCTTTCTTCCCTCTTCATGTGTCTTGCTCAAGGGCTCCACACACAAAGTGATCCTGTTCTGCCTGTACCTGCTTTCAGTTTCAGAGAGCAGGATACTGAAAAGGCAGCAGTGTAAAGGATGACTACTATGGCTCTTTCTTCCTCCAGACTATCCCAGAGACAGAGTCAACACAGCACAGAGGGCATTCTGCTATGTGCTAGGGGAGGCAGTATAATGATGAGCAGCTCTAAAGGGACTATGTTCTGGGAAGATGCTTCCCAGAAGTATCTTATTGACGTTTCTTTTGGGGATGGGTATCGTTGCGACCCAAGGTCCACTCTGCAAGGCTGTCGCTTAAAAACTATCCTTTAGGCATTAGCATACATAGGGTAAAACCAGATGTGTAGCGGGTGTGGAGGCTCCCCGGTCTCCATCCTGGGCCTCCATGCTGGGTGGGAAACAGTGGCGGCCCCTCTCCGGGTCGGCAGTTGGCACTGAATAAATGTGCAGGCCACCGGGAGAACCATCCCACCTGGGTAGAGGTGAGCCTGGAACAGACATGCTGGTGAGGCTAAGCAGATGCATTGGCCTGCTATGGCCCACATTGGGCAGCCCTTGGCCCGGAATGAGCACCCATGATCTTCCAGGGGACTCATTCCAGGCCAGCTGCCTACCCAGCCCAGGGCAGTCCTGGGCCAACATCTGTTTCAGCAGAAACAGATGTGCAGTGAGTCCCAGGCCACACTGGCCATAGCAGGCCCCCATGTCGCATCTGTTTTTACCCCTGGGGTTCTGCTAACTTGAAGAAGACAACAGGTGAATCATTGGCAAAAATAAATAATAATTTGGTCTTAACAGCAGCAGTTTGGTTATATCACTGTAATGCTGAAGCACAGTGCATGTGATGCTGCATGGGATTGTATGCATTCTTTCTTTAGTAATATGTGCCTTTTCTGATGCTTGATGTGCTGTTCCCTTTTTGTTCCTAGTGTTCAGTGACTTGCGGCGAGGGCACCCAGACCCGAAATGCCATTTGTAGGAAGATGCTAAAAACGGGAGATTCTGTCATCAACTCTTCCTTGTGTCCACCTTTGCCACTCTCTTCTTTAGTCAGGCCCTGTGCCCTGGCAACTTGTACAAGTGAGTATCTGACAGACCTTTCTGTGCTGTGTGTGGGTGAGTAGAGAAAGCAGAACAGACACTCTGTCAATAAAGATTATCTGATACTGTGCAGTGCCTAGGACCTCCTGGAAGGTCCTGCACTCCCAATGGTGTCAATGGTTGTGCTCAATGCCATGAATGACTGGCCCCTACTTTTACTTGCATTTACTTATCCTGGGCTTTTCCAGTGCTAAGTGGAGTTTAGTAGCTGATGATGCAGAACATTGCTAGTGCTGGCAACAAGACAAAGATTTCAATCCACAGTGGACTGTAGTCAAAGTGATAGAAGGGAGCACTAATAATAGTTAGTAGAAATGGGTCTGCATACCATTGGGCATTTTTACACACACCTTAAAGTGCTGGTCTTTCAATCTTCTGAGTTTACAAGTCCACAAGTAAGTTCCGGATGCATTCTTCACACTCGCACTGCCCTGAGGCAGTTCCTGGATGCATTCTTCACACAAACACTGCCCTGAGGCAGCCTAAAGTAGCCACAGCTGTAGATGTGAGGGCTGCCATGGAAACCAAGTGACCACAGCTGCCTGGAGGAAAGCAGTTTACTGGGAGAATGTTTTACACACAAAAATTCTGGGAGAAGTTCTATGCAGAGGTTCAAAGAGCCAGATGTTTAAGATCTGGATGAGTGATTTAGACACACAGAAAGTTCAGGATGTAACACCAAACATGTAGGAGAAATGTGTGTGTAAAAACACCCATTGAGTTCAACATATCCACCAGCAGTCTTTACCAAAGTGGCTTCTATGGAGCCCTGCCGGAACAAATCTGCCTGCTCAGGACCAGCCTTAGTTAGGGCAGTCATCCTGGGCCCCACCCTTTGGGGGGCCCGGCAGGAAGCCCTGGAGCCCCATTGCCGCTGATCCTGAGGTGAAGCAGGAGCCGCAACAACACTACTGGTGTTCCTTTGGGATCCTGCCACTGCTCCTGAGGTTTTTGCTGATGGCAGGTCTCCTGGAAGGCTCTGGAGAGCTGTGTCAGGTGGCAGCAGAAGGTTCTTGGCTTCCAGGGCTTACCAGGGAGCGGATAACTATATTGAGCTTGAACAGGCAAGCAGGGCCCAGCAGTCAAAAAGAAGGCCTGTGGGTGGACGGAGCAGAACCTGCCATCTGCAGAATACCAGGCNCCAGAGAATTGGAGGGTAGCAAATGTAACACCAATATTTTAAAAGGATTCCAGAGGTGATCCTCGAAACTACAGACCAGTGAGCCTGACATCAGTACCTAGAAAAATGGTGGAGATGATTATCAAGAACAGAATTACAGGACATATTGATAAACATGGCTTAATGGGGAAGAGTCAACATGGATTTAGGAAAGGCAAGTAATTCCTCACTAATCTATTGGAATTTTTTGAGGGTTTAAATAAGCATGTGGATAAGGGTGAACCAGTCAAGACCGTGTATCCTGTCTCTTATACACATCTAGATGTGTATAAGAGACAGGGTGTGTGGTCCATGGGAATGCTGTGGGCGGAAGGGGGGGGGTGAGTGCTCCCATGCTCCACCCACTTCCATCCACTGCCCACACACGGAGCAATGGGTGTCAATGGCAGATGCTCTGTGTGTGGAGATGGGTGGAGGTGGGTGGGTGTGTCCATACATGCACACCCATGCACCGCCCAACTGCGGCGCCGCCCATCCATCCCCCCACGCCCAGTGGCCCATTTGAAAAGGTCAGCCCCTCACTTATCACTTACTGGACTCTTTCTGGACTCACTTCACTTCCTTGGCTTCCGTGGCTCCGTCCTCGACTGGTTCTCCTCCTACCTCTCTGACCACTTCTTCAATGTGTCTCTTGACAACTCCACCTCCTCCTCCCTTCCACTCTCAGTTGGTGTTCCCCAAGGCTCTGTTCTTGGCCCTCTCCTCTTCTCTATCTACTACACCCTGTCCCTAGGCAAACTCATTGCCTCCTAGATGGCTTCCAATATCACCTCTACGATGATGACACTCAACTCTATCTCTCTGCTTCCTCTCTCTCTCCATCTGTTCAAACTCGCTTCATCAGCTGTCTCTCTGATATCTCTACCTGGATGTCTCAACATTAGTTCAAACTCAACATGGCTAAAACTGAACTCCTTATCTCCACCCCCCACAGCCCCAATTCTTGCTGCCCCTCCTCCCTGTCAATCCTTATTGACGGGGTCACCATCTTTCCTGTCCCCCAAGCCTGTAGCTTAGGCTTCATCTTTGACTCACCCCTTTCTTTTAAACCCTACATCGACTCTGTTGCCAAATCCTGTCACTTCTCCCTCCATAACATTGCTAAGATTTGCCCTTTTCTCTCTGTCTCCTCTGCCAAAACCCTTGTTCATGCCCTGGTCANTGATTACTGTAACCTCCTTCTCACTGGCCTCCCCCGCTCTCCCCTTTCTCCCCTTATCTCCGCCCAAAACTTTGCTGCCAGGGCCATCCACCTCGTCCATCGCTTCGACCACATGCAGCCCCTCCTCTCCTCACTGGCTCCCCCTTCCTGAACGAATCCTGCACAAGCTCCTAGTCTTCACCTGTAAAGCTCTTCACAACTTTGCTCCCCCTACCTCTCTGCGCTAATTTCCCTCCGTACTCCGGTCTGTGAACTCCACTTCTCCTCTGTCCCCTCTCTTGCCCTCCCACACCTCCCCTGCTCCCCTAACTGCCTTCATCCCTTCTCTCTAGCTGCCCCCCATGCCTGGAACTCCCACCCTGCCCACATCCGCCTTGCCCCGTCCCTTCGTACCTTCAAATCCCTCCTCAAGACCCACCTCTTCCGCTCTGCCCCCCCAACTCCTCCCTCCCCTCACCTAACTCCTGATGAGACCCTCCATCCAGTACAATCTGTTACCTGAGGTCTGTGTATTCATATCCTCACCACATGAACCAATCAGCCATCATTCTCGATGTAACGAAGCCAAGCACGTGCACCTGAGACCTCGCATCTTTGTGAATGTTACACCCCTTGTCTCTCCCTCTGTTCCCCTTCCTTCATCTCCCCTCCCCCCTGTCTTTCAGATTGTAAGCCACAGTGACTGTGTCTAATCTATTACTTTGTAAAGCGCCATGTATATTGCTGGTGCTATATAAATGGTTACTAATAATAACAAACAACAATAATAATATCACACACACAGCATCTTTATTTTCCTAATCAAGCATCAGATTTCCAGTTGTTAGAAGTATGTGGCTATGGAGGCCCCAAATTTTATTTTTGCTCTGGGCTCCACAAATTTTAAGGCTGGTCCCATGCATGCTACTCCCAGTGGAAACCCTGAGGAAAGGCAGAGGGCAGTACTTTTCCATGTTTTCTGCCTTGGTTGTAGCCAGGTTTGAAAGTGAATTTGGCCCTGGCTGTTCATTGAGTGGACCAGAATGCCAGATCTAAAACCTCAAACTTTGGGAGGGCAGGAGGGTGTATAAAGACAAGGAAATTGAAATCCAGAACCTGATTTTGACTGATTTTTAGGACTTTCTCAACTGGTAACACACCTATGCAGCTTAATTTACCTCGTGTAGAAGAACTCTTTTTGATTACCTGACGTGAAGATCTGGAAGCTTGGGCGGGACCCACATAACTAATGAAGTCTATTATTATCCACTCTGGGGTTTTAAACCCACTCTGAACAGATTTGTTCTGTTTAATAATACTCCCTGAGGTTGTAACACTTTTGCTCTCTTTTGCTGCTGTGAGTTGTAGTGCCTTGCAGTGCTTGAATAGTAAACATTTAATAAGGGGGACTCCCTTTTCCTTTTGCCCCCCCCCCTTTGGTCTTTATTAAGCTACATTTTTCATTTAAATATTTTTAACAACAGGAAGTGCATTTCCCCCCTCAATCTGAGCCCTGATGCTTTGGCTTCTACATTTAACCTCAGCAAGATGACATTTGTTTGCTCAATTTCACCTTGTTAGTTCTTGCACTTTGACAGTCGTAGCTTGATGTTCTGCAGCTGCTGGCTGGTTACCCCCAATAAAATGTTATAGGTAGAATTACTGCCAGTGCCAAAATGAGCTGCTTGGTTTGTTTAGCAGACCCAGACATAAATATTATTAATTATATTTTAGAACACAACAGGCCAACACAGAAGCAAAGCCCCCATATTATGGCCCTGAAGAATGTTTACATTCAAACAAGTAAGCAGAAAAAGCTACACTTTATTGTCGGTGGGTATGCCTACCTTCTTCCTAAAACCTCTGTTGTCCTCCGATGTCCTGTGAGAAGGTTTCGTAAACCAATGATCACCTGGGAGAAAGATGGCAAGAGACTCATCAGCTCAGTTCATGTTACCATTGCCTTGTACGGATACATGAAAATCCATCGCTTGAAGCCTTCAGATGCTGGGAGATACACCTGCATGGCAGGGCCAGCCCAGGAACATTTTGTGATCAAATTAATTGGTGGCAATAGCAAACTTATTATTGCCCAGCCAGCTGGGATTAGAGAGGAAGAAGCCATGAGGAAGGATAGTTTGAATGAAGCCTTGCACACTCAAGAAAAACATCAGAATGGGATTCTCTTCAATGGGAGCAAAGCTGAGAAACGAGGGCACCTTGCTGATCCTAGTAACTGGTATGATGACATTGTCTCAAGGCTTTTGAAGCAGAATGGTTGGGCTGGTGAAAACTTAGAATCATGGGAAGCTCAGGACTCTACAGAGAGAAATGTGTCTTCAGAGGAGGAACAGAGTCATGAGTACAGCCTTCCTTTTACCATGGTCATTGAGCAGGAGCGCTTGGACGACATCATAAGGAATTTGTCTCAACAGCCTGAGGAGCTTAAGGATGTCTACAGCAAGCAGCTTGTGGTGCAGCTGGCCCATGAAATATTCAAGAGCCATTTGGAACATCAGGAATCTATTTTCAAAGCCCTGGGGAGAAGAATCCATTCTGCATCAGTGGTGTTCCCTTTCCACAAGCATGTTTCTGGATTCGCCAGCTCTTTGAGAACCTCATCTGCTGAAGCACACCTGTCTACTTCAGTGGAGCTTATGAATGGCTCCCGCAGACCCCTTCAAAAGCCAGCCATCCTCAGAAAGATTTCAGCAGCACAGCAGCTCTCAGCATCTGAAGTTGTCACCCATCTGGGACAGACAGTAGTTTTAGCCAGTGGGACTCTGAGTGTACTCCTGCATTGCGAGGCTGCTGGGAACCCAAAGCCCACCATTAGCTGGGCTAAGAATGGAGAGGAGGTGCAGTACAACAGTAGGTAAGAAAACACTTTTATCTTTAGAAATAAGTCATTTCAGGCATGTTAGTGAAAGCTGTCTTATACGACCTGTCTTCACTACAGAATGATACAACCACAGTTAACCTTTTCTCTGCTTACATTGTGTCTAGGTAAGATCAAGGTCACTTCACAATAACAAACTAGACCTAAATGCTACAGCAAGGTCTGTGGATTCTGTGACACTCTAACTTAACAGACTGGAGATTCAGTGGCAGCTTCATTCAATAGTTTTTAATGGGCTTTTTCTTTTAGTTAATAATTAAAAGTGAACATGAGCAATACATTCAGTACTGTAGTTTCTGTTATTTATTTTAATAGTAAATTCTTCCCCTGGGATAATTTATTTATTTCATTTATTTATTTGCATTTTTTAGCTGCCCCCTCATGCCTACGGCATCTCGGGGCGGCTTACAAAAAGAATAAAATACACAATACTAAAATTCAATAAAAGGCATACAGAAAACTCCAACAATAATTCAATTTTTTTTCCCCAACTACCCCACCCTCCCCGCCGAAGGCCTGGGCAAACAGTCAGGTTTTGCAAACTCTGCAGAAAGCCAGCAAGCTTGGGGCCAGATGAGCTTCCTCCAGGAGGGAGTTCCAGAGTCGCGGCACGGCCACCGAGAACGCCCTCTCCACGGGGAGCCACTTGTCATTGCAGGTTAAACTCATTTGCTGTACATTTCTGCTAAAGTGCTCAGCAGAGATATAATTAAATACTGGCATTTTACATTGTCATATTTGAATTTTACTTACCATGGACAATTCACACCTCTCAGAACCATTGTTTTAGGCTGGATGAAAATTCAAGCAGGCATCAATGAATCAATCAGCAATCAGGGCATGCTTTGCAATTATATCTTCAGAAACATATGAAAACTAGAAAGTTCATTTTTAATGAGATTTTGGAGCACAATCCTTTTCCATGGCATAGGTTCCTTGGTCTCTGGTTAAAGTTGAATCTCTACTACAAATCAGTTTTATGTTGTAATCAGTTTCCCAACATGGCTGTATTTGTAGATTGTGGATGCATGCCTTTCAAGGATTGTTCAGACCTAGGATGTAATCATTGCCCATTAAAGTCAATGGTAGTTGAGCCATTGACTCCAATATAGACAGGATTCTACCACTAAAATGTGTAACCAAGTAGTAGTAGAAAATGGTTCCGGTAGAGTTTGCATGCCCAAGTGCCTCACTTATCCAACTGTGCTACAATTGACTGGAAATAATACTCAGTCAGTACCCAGTAGGGAAACTGTCTCGATCTCTTGAACCTGGTTTCAGTTAACCTAGACATTTGCAACAAAGCATCATCTCCAAACCGGAGAGCTAAACTGTGCAAGCTACTACTGAAAATGCTTGTCAGGTATATTTATGTTTAACCTGGAAAAATCATGTTTGACAACTGTTTTCAAATATATTGTCATTAACACAATTTGATGTTCCACTGTGCCCAGGATTTAGTCTTCTGTTCCGTCTAAATGCCTGCATAGAGCAATCTGTTCATTCATGCGGCCTGGGAAGATTTACAAGGAAAAGTAAAGTCCACTACTACTGACTGCTGAAATACTGCCATGGTTACTGTATGCACCCTTTTCCCTTGATTTCTCCAGTGCCCTCCACAGCATATGCACAGTGTACACTCGTGGAGCATTGCTGTTACTGCTACTTTGCAACATACTGTTAGAAACAGACAAGTTGGGCTGAAATTCTAGCCTTCCTTATTCCCGCTAGAAATGAATTGGGGTCAACTGATATTTTTTTTTTTCAAAGGTGTTTTCGCTAGAGAAATGGTTAAGGGGCAGTAGGGAATGAGGACTTGAAAGAGCTGCATTTATGTCTAACCCTTAGACATTTGGAAGTTTTGCTGAAAGAATTTTCCTTTATCAAAATTTTTCTAGTATTTCATTTCACAAAGAACACTGCCCCTCATCTTGTGTTCTTTCCTAAACGGGAAGAAATCTGCATTCTACTATAAACTTCTAGACTTCAAGTACCCCTTTACAACAAATTCCTGGGAGTGCTATGAAAGACTGGGACATAATGACCATTATTTACACATGCGTACACACAGAGAGATGTGCTAGTTATCTGCTCAACTATGTCTTGATAATATATCTGTGTTCTTTGGATGATCAGGATTGTATGACTTGCAATTCTTTTTTGAAATAGCAGCCTGTAGGTCCTGATGTGCTTTGAGACATCTTCATTACCTTATTCAGTACAAGACAGTAATCCAAGAATCTGCTATCCAAGAATTATAGGCCAGGCGGCCTGAGGTTTAACATCTATAGTCTGGTCACCAGGGTCAACCTGGGAAATGAGAAAAAACCCAGAGTGGAGTCTCAAGGCTAAAATTAAGTTCAAGTGTTATTGCTGGGGAACATGCAGCGAATTCTTGATTTATCAAAGGTGCAGTTTTTCCCTCTGCTTTAGACATACAATTAGTTTACTTGTTCCTTTCTCACTTACATGGTTGGATCACTTCCAGACTGAATGGTTTCTGTAATTTACCGGCACTTGCAGTGTCACTTCTCTGTAAACAGCACTTTTCTTCATCCCCCCCCCCCCCCCNCCCCCCCACCACCACCCGCCCTCTTCCTGGCAAATAAAGCGTTAGATTTTACCCCAAAAAATGAGAACTATTTTTTTGGGTTTTGAGACCAAGAATGTATCTTTTGTGGAAACCGCATGCAGTCTTAATCAAGACTTGGGCCTATGGTATACGTTTGGTTGGACATAGTCCTGTGAAAATATCTTTCTGGCTCCCAGAAAGTTGCATGCATTGATTTTTTGCATTGCCAGTGGTTACATCCTGTTGGGAAAATGCCATCGAGTGATTTCTTCTGTTTGAAACTACTGTGATTTTTGTAGCGTGCTTTAAAAGGAATGTAGGTTACATAAAGTCCACCTGTGGTTTATGTTGGATATTAAACTCAAGATAAAATTATATATTTACCACAGCCATACTTTAATAACAGATACTCTATTATTTTCTTGGGAAAGAAAAAAATAGGCTTTTGATTTAATATTTACAACATTATGCTTCTCAGCTACTTTTTCTATTCTTTTCAGGAGAAATAGCATCAAATGAGGTTCTCTGAGTCCCATATTTTGACTAGCCAGGCTATAAACTGCTTCACGTACTCAAATGTACTATCGAAACTGTCCCTAGGGATGCAGAGTTTACTTGGTGGCCCCATGGTACTATTCCTCAATCTCCCTATGATGGAAAGCCAGGCAATTTACACCTAGCTAACCTCCCCTCCCCTTTATCTCCACTGTTTCCTCTATGGCCCTTTTCAAACAGGCTGCTGTGCATGGGGGCATGGGTAGGTGGCGCAGCGGGTGGATGGTGCATGGAGGTGCATTCCCACGGACCCCCACCCACCTCCACCCATCTCCACACATGGAGCATCCGCCATTGGTACCCATTGCTCCATGCATGGGTGATGGGTGGAGGTGGTGGAGTGCAGTAGCATGCACGCACTCCCACCCACCGGCCACAACATTCCCACGGATGCCTCCCCATCCGCGGGGGGGGGGGGCGCACCCTCTGCAGTGATCGCACAGACGCCCCATCCGCATATATGTGCAAGGGCGGGGGCATCCATGAAAAAAGGTCCTAAGTCAGAGAACAGGAAAGCGTAAACACTAGTGCCATGATTATCAGAGTTCCTGAGCACACACAACTGCATAAATGAGAACAGTAGCAATGTTTTATCCTACTGTACAGCTAGGAGGCGTGAGTCAACTTATGTGTGTACTCACCGGATGCCTGGACGGTGGTGTTGGTTTGGGGCAAATTTTGACTAAGTTCTGCTAAGCAAGCCTTAATAGTTATGAATACGGATGTCTACCATTGAAAGGGCCCCCATGTGTAGGTACTCACTCATAGCTCGTTCAGCTCCCTGTATTGGACTTTTTGAAGTCTTATTTTTAAGTCAAGTGCTAATCAAAACCTCTTGCTCTCATTCATACTCTCATGTCAGAGCTGCCTGCTTCCATCCTCTGTTCTGCTATAAACAAACCCCCTCGCCTCACCCCATTTTCTGACTGTCGTATGGGCCCTGAACTGGGTATGACTAGGTTTCCATTATTGCCCTCATTCTCCTCTGATCATACAAAGGAGAGGAGTCCACTTTCCAGCCCATCCTCTTTTAACAGGAAAGAAGAAAGAAGTGCTTTCTTTCTTCCTGTATTTTTTGCACCATTGAAGAGAGATTCATCTCATATATGATGTATATTGTTAGTGTCTACACATCTAGATTGTAAGCTTCTGTGTCAGTGATTTGTCTTCTTGAGCACCAGGCACATCTGATATTGCTTTTGTTGACCCTGAACAACCTTCTGAATAATGGTAATAACTTTTTGTCATTTTGACTTAGGCATAATTTGAACCAGTGACCTAGAGATGAAAGGCTTTAGAGCCCGTTATTTAATCAGCTGGTAACCCAAGAAACCCAAAGTTAGTCATAATTTCTAACACACAGCTCTACCCACAAAATGTATTTCTTCTGCTTTATTCTGTATAACATCATTTTGAGTCATGAAACAGAAGCCAAAGAAGGGGGTGGTATTTTATTTAATCAAGAAAAATAAAAATACCTTATAGAAAGTTACATCAGATGGGCAAATGTTTGATGGTACTACTAGAAATTCTGGTTCATCACTTGGTTAACTATATATTGGTGTTTATTATACTGTGTTTTTAAGGGAAGGCCACTTAATTATCCTATTTTTGCACCTAGTGTCATTCCAGAGTTTGAGGCTTAGTTAGTTTGGGGCTTCTAGAAGGCATGGGGAGTTAATACAGGCAAAGAAGGAATTCAGATTAGCTGTCTTAGGGATCACGTCTGAGGACTACAGATTGTTACGGTTATGAATTGGTCAATGACTTATATGCTTGGTGGTTTGTGTTCCAGATATTCTGTAATACCATCACTGGGAACTTTTTAAACATGGAGACCTAATAATAACGATGTGTTGTGAAGAGCACACTGGATGAAATCTTGTCAATGGAAGTTTTGCTACTGACTTTAGTGGAGCCAGTATTTAATCAATTATGACTATTGCATATTACTTACAAGTAGTCCCCCATTGAAGCCAATTGGTCTACTCATGAGTAAATGGTTTCATGATTTTTGACTTGTGATTTATTATTGTCAGTGAAACAGAATATGTAACGAGTGGTGTGGTTTATATTTGTTAGATGCCATGTGAAATACAGAATTAGGGCCCGATCCAAGGTCTGCTTCTCTGTAGACTGAACCTACCATATGCACAAGCACACACCCTACTAAAGAGGCAGTCAACTGCTTCCCAAACATGCTGCCACCCAACAGACAAAGAGGCAGGACTTCAGTGGAGCAAGTTGGTGGCAGCACAGTTGGAGGGGTAGTTGACTTCACCTTTAGCACTACGCACATGCATACTATGTGCAACTGCACACACACATGGATCTTGGATCGGGGCCTTCATCACTGGTCTGTGATGACATATCACAAAGGACGTATGTTTTGGAGAGACTGTGATGTCGGATAATGTTGATGATATTAATTCAAACATCAAGAGAGCTGGAAAATGAGTTTTTGAAGTGACATCATTTGTACAGCTGCTAGATTTTTTTTTATGCCACTGGTGAGAGGTTCAAAACACAAGCGAAAAATAGGAAACTAATAGTAAATGAGTTGGGCCCAACATAGCCTAGGGACTTCTGCTTCCGCTGTGTCCCATTGTGGTTTCTTCAGTCGGTTGGGAGTTGCCGTTTAGCCATGGCCTTGACACACCAAAAAAGGGTGATGAGGGCATGGGCAGAGGCATTCTCAACAGCTGTTCTACAGCTTTGGAAATATCTTCCCCCTGAGCTTTGCCAAAATCCAAGCCTGTGCATGTTCCAGAAACAGTGTAACACATTTTTGTTTAGTTTGGCCTTTTGGTGGCTTGGGATGGGTTAGGGATTAAGGGGCGGGTACATTTTGATTGGTTTCCTTTTTTAATGCATGTATTTGATTTTATTGTAACCCGCCCTAAGCCTGCTTTTGATGGGATGGATAAATAAACAAACAAAACAGAGAACTGAGGGAGCTCTGCTTCAGGCAGAGCAAATAAGTTGCCAAGGAAAGTAATTGAAACAAAGAGTGCTAATGAATTCAAGAGAAATGTCCTTTTGTTCCTTGAGGAGAACAGGAGTGAGAAGCATAGTGAAAAGTTAAGATCACATGAAGTTGAATTTTAAAGGGACAGGTAGCTTTTTCTTGTTTTGCAAACATGTCATGTCAGAACCTCAGCAGGTGTAAATCAGCACAGATACATTGAGGTCAATGGATTGAGCCCCTACACTTTTGCCTTCAAATATAATTTGTAAGCAACTATTGTGATGGCTCTACTATAGTTGTAAATACAGGTCAGGCTAAGCAGTTATGCACTGACCACTCTGTGAGGGGAGGGGGTTTGGTTGCATGCATGGGGGTTAAGGTTTTTGCACTGACCTCTGTGATGGGTGGTGGTTGCATGGGGGGATTCAGGGTTTTGTGCTGACCCCTCTGTGAGGGGGGAGGTTGTAGGGAAGGTTTTTTTATGAGAGGGTAGAAGAGAAAAAAAAATTTTTTAAAAAAATTCACATTGTGTAATGTTTAATGGGGAGGTTGTATAGCTTTTGTGTTTCTTTGTGATGATTTTTTTTTCTATTGTAGCTGCTCTGTGTCCTTTGAGAGAAGAGCTGGATATAAATCTAAAATAATAATAATAATAATAATAATAATAATAATAATAATAATATAATTATATTTGTCCTTGGGCCTTTAAAACATTTAGGGCTTCAGTTCCAAAGCTTTGTGCATTCAAATTTATTTGCATATTGAGCTAGTAGACATCGAACTAGGTAACACATGGGGGCTGATTTGTTCCCACAAGTGTGGGTTTTGCTTATAGTCATTTGCACATGTCAATATTGTAGCACGTCTCAGAGGCTAACTGAAAATTTGGACCCTTCACTTGCTAGTTTTTAGGGGGAAAGTCATTTCTTCAACAGGAAGCTAGGGCTAGTTAGGGCTTCCTATGTTCTCTCTAGCTAGCACAAACATTTCCTAAAGCTTAAAACAAACAGCATTTTGTCATGTGCATTTTGTTGAGTTATTGGAAGACTCCCTTGTCACTGAGTGAAACTGTGACTTCTTTATCATTGTTGTAAAAATAAGTGAACATGATTCTAACTCCCTTTCTCTCCTAAGATAATTCAATGGGTGGCCTTAATCTGGTTTGTCTTAGAGAGCTACCACCTGTGGTGTTGAGCGGAATTGAATAACCATAGCTTTGTGGTCCATGAGACAGCAGGTTTCTTTCAAGAGTGAAAAAAAAAAGCCTCATCAACTCAGGGGGTGTTTTTAGACAAGCGCCTTCCCACCCATTATCCACCCATCACCCATCCACTATGCATGTTGCAGGGCTGCATAGGGTGGGTAATGGGTGGAGAGGTACTTATCTAAAAACATCTAGGGTTAGTGACTGCCATCCAAAAGCAGCTTACTCCAGAGTAGTTCTATTGAAGGCTTTGGTATTGGAAGCTTCAATGTGACTACTCTAGAGTAAGCGGCTTGTGGATTGCGACTTTTGGTTGCACTTCTTGGACGGGTTTTCATTTTCTCCTTTCATTTCTCTTATCCTCTGATTCCCCCGCACACTTCTGCCTATCACCATCTTGCTAGGAATTTATACAAACAGCAGTTGAAAGTTTCAGGTGAGAAAAGCAAACTTGTTTTCAGGACTTGTCATGAATTTAATCAAAGAATTAATGAAGACACATTCAGTGTTAGTCCCTTCAGATGAAATCCAAAATCCTGAGTATGGGATCCTGATCTCAGCTGGGGTCTCTTGGCACTATTGTAGTACTAATAATAACTTGAACATTTATTCCATTTTGAAAATACTACTAACATGGGAGAGATTCTCAATACTTAAAATGGGAAGTACTGCTGAGACTGGTAATATTTCTAAAACTGAATGAATTTGTAATGTCCAACCTCCTCTGTGTTCTTTGTAGTAGTAGCTCAGACCTACTATCTGAGATGGATAGTCTGGAGATTGAGATTCTAGGCTGGAATTTGAAAGACCCAGGCTGATAGGGATGTGCGAACGTGGTTCGGAAGTTCGAAGTTCGGCCTGAACTCGGTCTGTTCAGACGACCGAACCCGAACCGACCGAACCGAACTTGATTCCAAACTCGGAAACGACCAAACAGTTTGGTCGGTTCGGACCGAAACCCCCTCGGTTCAGATCGAGTTCAGATGAGTTCGGGTGGCAAAAACGTGTCACTGGAAGGTAAAACGTGACAGGGAGGGGGAGTCAGCTGAGGAGCAGACTTCCAGGCACCAGGAGTGGAGAGGCTTGGAGTAGAGCCAGTCTGCCCAATCACCATCCCTTTTCTCCTCAGACCACTGGCTTCGCAGTCTGCGATTGGCCATGGGCTAGGCTGCATGGAGCCAATGGGGCTTGCGGTGAGGTGGGCGCAGCAAGTAACAAAACTCATTGCCTCCCCCCTTCCCAACCCCTCTGAGCTAGTCACTGTTCCTGACAGCAGGCGTTTCAGAAGGCTCCCTCTCTCAGCAGTTCCCAGCTCCCCAATCCATTGCCATCCTCCTCCTATTTCACCCATCCAACCCATTTACCTCCATATTATCATTTATTTAGATTATATTAGATTTAGGTGTTGTTTTTTGTTTTTACCCCTCCCTGTGTTCCCTGTGTTCAATCTTCCTTCCTCCCTCCCCCCTCCATTGAATCCTTTCCCTTTCCCTCTCCCTCTTATTCCATCCCTGATTTCCTTCCCCTGTTTTAAATTTTGGATTTATTTAGAGTAGGATTATTATTAGATTGTTTTTCATTTCAGTTTTGTACCCCTCCCTGTGGTTTTTGTGTTTCCCCCTGTGTAATATTGGATAGATAGATAGATTAGATTAGATAGGTGATATAGTAGGTAGCCCCATTAAACCCACTCTTTATTTCAACAAAATGTGCAGGCCCAATGTAACTTACCTGTCATATTGTATTTATTTTAACAGCATGGCTGAGTACTTCCAAAAAAGGCTTTCCCCCTGTGGCCTTATTTGCAAATGCTGAGTAATGGCAGATTTGCCAGCAGACCTTTCTTCACATATTTCTCTCTTGTTCTAGAATACTTCTTCAGCCAGATGACTCTTTGCAGATTTTGGCACCAGTGGAAGCTGATGTAGGCTTCTACACCTGCAATGCAACTAATCCTTTAGGATCCGACTCAGTCTCCATTGCTGTCACTCTAGCAGGTAACAGATTGCTATTCATTGTTGCTGAACGCTTGCTTCTACATTTCTGTTCCTAGTGAAAGAAGTGCAGATAGGCCATAACCAGAACCCAAGATCTGAAGCACTACAAACCCTTGAAGGTTTGGGTCCAGATTTTGTGACTAAGGGTCGTCCCTACACATCAAGGGTTTTTTACTTTCCACAGTTACCGATAGGCTTCATGTGTGTGTGATATGTATTGTATTGCATATATTTGTCTATCATGCTCCTTAGACTGTGTACATCAGAATCCAGTAGCTACTAAAAAAACATATCAACCCCCTTCAATTCGACTTTCAATTAATTAGATATTTTGTTTGAAACTCAGTCAAATTTGGGCACCTAATTCCCATCCACTCCTTCAAGAAATCCCAGTTTCCACTCCTAGTGCCTCAACCTATACTCAGAGCTCGGTTTTCCAGAGTCTCACTCCTTCTGCAGTCATTTACCCCTGTACAATGGGAGAGTAAAATGCTACAAAAGCCTTGCTTGTACCAGTTACCTGGGAATAATTATCCTGTGTCTCATTTTACTATCCTATACATACATACATACATACATACAGAGAGAGAGAGAGAGAGAGACTCACCATGGTTAAAGTGAAGTAACAGGTAGTTACTTCCAGGCATATGTAGTCCTAACAATAATAGAGAACATATACTCCTGGAATAGCTTACACTGAAGAATGAATGCTCATGTGAACCAGGGTGGAGTGTTAAGCTCAGGTATAAATGTCTTAATTTCTACCCGTTCTCATGAACACTTAACCATTAGGTAAGTACTTTGTGTTACACTTACAAAGGGGTACGCTTATCCCAACATGACAGTCTTAAGACAGCCTGTTTGTGTAAACATGACATAAAAAAAATCATTCACAAAATCCCAAAGGCAATAATAAAACTCTCCAAAGCCCATGAATAACTCAGAAAAACTCTGCTCCATTTCCTACCTAACAACATTTATCCCTGCAAGTCAGAAACACCTGGGAGAACATATTCCGTATGTTCTTACAGAATTAACTGGGTCTCATTCACTTACAACACCTGGTGAACAACATCCCCTATTAATACAGTGGGTGCCAGTTGCTGTAGTCAGAAAGAGGTGGTCTCTGCAGTAAAATTAGGACCAGGGTCCAAATATAGGGTGAGGCCACATAAGATGTTAGCCCATGTTGGGCGACCTTACCCGCACATTAGTCCGCGATGCAGCTGACTGTTAGGTCGGTGGCCACCACATGTTCTCCCACTTCTGCTCAGGGTGGGCAGCCGGCTGCTATGCAATGCATCCACCAGAGAAGGCTGGTGATGCATCATGGGCTACCGTTTCCCCACCCAGGACAACGTGGGGAAATGGTCTGCCTCCTGTCAGATCAGTCCCACGCAGCCCTGCCCTGTGGCGAGATCTGCCCACACCACAGAGCCTTGGGTGTAGTTCACCATTTCTGTGTGTCTGTGTCACAGCAGGGGACAGGATATATATTTTATTTATTTAAATGTATATACCACCCTTTCCCAGAGGGCACTCAGGGCAGCTCACAAGTTGTAAAAATGTTAAAATCAATACAAAAAGAAACCTTTTAAAAAAACCAACCCTCCCACAACCCCACATACCATCTTCCCATTTCCCCAAACCCAAACTCCTATAGCCCAAACACCAAACCAACCCCACCTGCCAAATGCCTTTTCAAACAGAAAGGTTTTACACCGCCTCCCAAAGACACCTCGGCCCGGGCTCAAACAAACCTCCATGGGCAGGGAATTCTATAACAACAGGGCAGCAACCAAGAATGCCTCCCTGCTAGCATTGTATGTTGTATGAACAAGACTAACAGTACCCACAGGGAGACGCTCCTGGCTGATTGTGAGGGCCCCAATGGGGCATGGAAGGACAGGCAGTCTTCCAAATATGTGGGGCCTAGACCGTTTAGGGCTTTAAAGGTCAAAACCAGCACCACCGCAACCTGACAATCCAGGTGTAGAAAGTGGTCCAGAAGCACTCCAAGGCTGTGAACCTGTTTGACCAGAGGGGAATGGACTCCATCAATAACTGGAGTCCCAATCCCCTGCAGGTCACAAGGTCAGCCAACCATCATCACCTCGGTCTTATCTGGATTAAAGCTTCAATCAACTTATCCTCATCCAGCCCCTGACAGCACCCAGACATCAGATGAGCACCAAGACTGCAGGGCTTGGATTGGATGAAAATGAGAGGTAGATCTGGGTGTCATCAGCATACTGATGACACTTTACCCCAAACGTCCTAACGACATTGTCCAGCGGCCTCATATACACATTGAACAAGAGGGGAGACAGAATAGAACCCTGAAGGACCCCACAGGGAAGGTCCCAAGAGGATGAAGAGCAATCACCCATCACCACTCTCTGGGACCTCCCCAACCAGTGTCGGCTCTCGCCTGAGGGCGCCTGGGGCAGTGCCCTGCCCCCACTCTTCCCCCCCCAGTGCCGCACTGACAGAGCGCTCACTGACTGAGTGCTCTGTCTCTGCCGGCAGCTGAAATTGACATCGGAGCGCTGCGCTGCTCTGACTGCTGCAGTCAGAGCAGCGCGGTGCTCCGATGTCAATTTCAGCTGCCAGCAGAGACAGAGCACTCAGTCAGTGAGCTCTAGCCTCTGGGTGAGTCAGACTGAGACTCAGTCTGACTCACTCCCTTCTGGGACTCCAGAGTCTGGGGAGACGAGACACTGGGGAAGGGGAGGTGAGTAAATGTGGGGGGGACTAGTCGGGGAGCAGAGGCTGGGGGTCTGGGATGGAAGGGGGGGAGGGTGTGCGAGACTGGAGAATGGGGGA
>QEPC01002450.1:3587543-3637169 GCA_003113815.1 Sphenodon punctatus
GAGGAATTTTTTTATTCCATTGATTTCAATGGGGACAGTGCCCCATTGAAATCAATGGAATAAATCCGGTACCGGTATACCAGATTTAATCCGGGAATCCGTTTTTTTGGAAACCGGAATCTGGTAAATCCGGTACCCGGTAATTGCGCTGGGGTCCTGGCCCTATCTGATACCCTACCCTCCCGAAGGGAGGCGTTGACAACCCCAGGCAGCAAGGATTGGCTTTCACCAGCCAGGACAGGCAAGGATCTAATTCTCAACTGGTTCCGTGCATTGCCCCAAGCAATGAAGTTAGTGGGAGGACTAGGGGGTGGGGGGTGGGGCAGGACTGGCACCTGCCCATGTGGACAACTCCTCTGCTCACCCTGGACTTGTGATGGCAACCCACTCACCTGGTTTCCCTGCGGGGGGGTGGGGGGGAGGGGGGAAGCATCAGATAATTGGGACTGCTCCCCCTGCTGGTCCAAAGTGTGGTGGCTGCATTCACCCTGCCCGGGGTTGGCAGGGGATACAGCCAGCCTTGTCTCATGTGACTTTACCTATATTCTAACACCATATTGTGTGTGAACAAAACAGGCACCTCCTGGGCTGCATATTAGAATGGACAACACGTGTAGTTTCATAACATCGCTGCATTTTATTATAACAATAAATAGCAGTTAGTGCTCCAGTTAGTGAGTTTGATTTGAGGGAATAAGTATACTTGAGACAGAGGCTGTTTTTACACAGACGGAGGTGGAGGGGGGGGATGGGTGTTTGGCCACAGTGGGTGGGGGTGTGTCCGTTTGCACGGACACATCCCCACCTCCACCCACAGAGTCTTCTCCAGTTTCCCGGAGGACTCCGTGGGTGGAGGTGGGTGGAGATGGGTGTTGCGTGGGAGCGCACCCCCCCCAACCATTCCACTCTGTGTCCACACAGTCGAACACCGAGAGGACACCCACCCACCCACCACCGGATGTATACATGGATGCCCCCCCCCCGCACACCTGCCCAAACACCGAGCAGGGTGGGGAGGCTGTCCATGTAAAAACGGCCAGAGCTGGAAATTTTCAGTGTTTTGGAAAGGTCTAGACATGATATGATAAAGCTGCTCATTCACCACATTATAGACAGATTATTTGTTTATAAAAAGCTGACATTTGCAGTACCAATTTCAAACTGGCGTTAATCTTCTGCCCTGCCTTGTACCAAATACATCCTGCTGGATCAGTGTGGGGAACCTCTGACCCCTGACTATTTTTTTTATTTGGCTCCTATCCAATTCCTGGCTCTGGCCCATGGATCCAACTCCTACCCAGGCTCAAACACTGAAAGAGTGAGTTCAGGGGAAGGAAGTAGAGATGCGCTCGGTGATAATAGCATAGAGCAGTGATCTGGACCTTCCCTTTCCTTCCCTCATCCTGATCACACCACGGAAGTGCCAGCTTCACACCTCCTATCTGGCCCACAGAGCTTGCACTAACTCTCAGTGTGGTTCACAACAGGGAAAAGGGTCCTATCGGATTCTAATTAACAAGGACTCTATTAAGGAATCTACCCTGTGTAAGGGACTTTACTACTCCATTTCTGTCACAGTAAAAAACACTTAGCCACATGCTTAACTTGAAGCAGGTGAATGATCTCAGTGAAGTCAATGGGACTAATCGTTTGTTTAAAGTCAAACATGCATTTAAGAACTTTGCTGGAGTGGGGTCCGAGTTCTCAATATCTTGCTGGGTAAAGCTCTATATCCTCATGTTATAGCCAAGGCATGGCTGACATGCTTCCAACCATTGGCAAATAAAAGCTCATACAGGATTAACTTTCTTGTTTAGATTTGTCCAGTGACGGTTCAGTTCTACACCAGACTAAATATCTTTTGTTCACTTGGCCCTCAATACTAATGAAAACCTTTCTGAGGAAAAACAAAGCAAAACAAGGGAATTGCAAGATCATGCTTGTTTTCAGCTGTTTAAAAGAGGGTTCCAGCAAATTCAGAACCACAATAGGATGAAAAGAAGGGGAACAAGGTGGGGAAAATGGGAATGAGAACCTGATTCAGAAAACGGGGAATGGAAAGATGGGGAAATGCCAATGGAAGTGCTGCAACAAGTCAAAGAGGGCTCGGGCGAGATCTACTTACTAAAGACTTTTTATTTTTTTTAAATGAACATATTTGGAAAGCAAATAGCAAAGTTCTGAATGTTCAGGCCCCAAGTCTGTTGTTCCACCCCACTCCTGTTCGACTGCTGCATCACTCGGATTGCTCTGTCTAGGCACACCTTTGTTTCTCGCTTTTTGTTTGTCGCAATATGGCCTCACGGCCACTACGCCATCAAACAAATCACTCACTCACTCAGTCTATGCAGGGACTTATGTTCACTGCATTTTCCCCCATTGGCAACAGTGGTCCCTGTATAAGCAATTACATTCAACAGAGAACACAGCGGGGGTGATATGGAAAGATGTAAGATGCATAGTATGAAAGCTGTTTTCAAATACAGTAGAGAGTGTGATGTTAGCCAGGAAATGTGAGAAGTATAGTGAGGGCCTAGACCGAAAGCAGCTCTCACATTTAATTAGTTGACTGAACTAGGAGGACCCTCTCCCTTCCTCATGGAGCAGTACCTAAAGCAGCTAAATGTGAAATACAGGATGCTTTTAGACAAGCCCCTCCCTACCCATTCCCCACCCATCTAGCAGGTTGCAGGGCTGCATTGGCTGATGGGTGGGGAGGTGCTTGTCTAAAAACACCCTTAGTCAAAGAGCCTGATTCTGCTCTCACTTCAACAGGTGTAAATCTGGAGTATCCGTACTAAACCAGTAGAGTAAAAGTGATGCAAATTACAAGACCCTTTTGGGTGCAATTCAACACCCCCGATAAACTGCGCCTACAGAAGGCACAGTTTGAGTATGCCGGTGCTCAGGAGCACGCATGCACCAGTGCGCAGCCCCTTCCGAAACGCCCTGCTGCGCGCGCTGCAGAACTGAGCTCACGCTGCCCAGCTCGGTGCTACACCTGCCGCCAGCGTAAGTCGGGTGTTGGATTGCACCCTATATGTTGTATTTGCACTATTCTACTATGCTATATTTATTGTAATATATTTATTGAACTATATTAATTATACTGTATTTACGTACACTGGGCCAAGTTCACACATGATATTCACTCTGTTGACAACAATAGAGCGGCTGGATTTAACATGGAGTTTTAATACTGGGATCTTTGTGCATTAGTATAGTGATCTGGTTAGGGAAGAAGCTTTATGGTCTATATCCCTTAAGGGTCAATTCCATGGGAATTAATGATCAAATGTGGGTTTGGAAGCATCTTCAGTCAAAGCAGTTTTCATGCAGCTCAATTTATGCAGACTAATCAGTCTCAGTCTATAGAAATGTACACAAAGATTTAGATATGTATGTGGGGTTTTGCTGAGCAGTCACCCTTTTAGGATAAATCATTCATGTCTTGATTAAATTTTATTAAGTGAATTAGCAAATGCAAACCTCCTGGGCCTGGTTTTATAGGTTCTGGGCTACTACAAGAATTGAGGGCTCTCAGCACTTGGCAGGAGGCACTCAGCACCTGGTAATAATGTGTGGATGAGATAATGAGTAGTTTGAAAAAAGCAGCAAAAGCATTTTGGCACCAAAGAGGTATTTTCTTAAAAGCGATGGAGGCTTCTTCAGAGGAAACACAGGGTAACCATATCTCACTGCAAATGAAGGGTTTGGCCTCTGATTAATTTGGCACACAAGGAGACATTGAGAAAATGTGCTTCTGGTTTTTTGAGTAGTTTACTACTTTTTATTGGTTGAGCAGTAGATTTTTAATCTAATGAAGAGATCACAGAAACCTCACTAGGGAAATAAAAGGCCACTTGTTATTTGAGGTTTCTTTCTTTTTCTCTGATTTAGTAGTTATGATAAAACATCGGAACTTGGTGAGCATTTAATCAGCTAATCGAAACTTTTGTGGCTGGCGGCTACTCCATATGCGTGACAGATACAGTAGACAGACTGAAACGCTGTGTGGGTAAATCCATCTGATAAGCACCTCTCAACTGCCATGGAAATACCGTCGATCCTCATGACAGTTTATGTATTTAAATTAGGGGAGGTTGGAACAGTTGGGGCAAAATCCAAGCTTTCATATATCCAACCAAAGCAAACATCATTCTTTCTCCTACTACTTACCTCTCCCAAAGGGGACAAGCCCTTCCCCTTTGGCCAATAAGACCTGCCCCTTAGTTAATAAGTTAAACTAAACTGCCTAACTGAGTCAGACCAATGGTCCATCTTAGCCCAGTATTGTCACAACCTGACACAGCAGCAGGGGTTTCAAATTGGGTCCAAATCCAGCTCTTCCAGGGTCTCCAGCAGGGGCCATCCCGGTGTGCTACCTGAGACCCCTCCAAGCCCCCAGCAGAGGCCTCCCCCAGGTGTGCTACCAGGGATCCTGAGGTGGAGATGCCATGGATTGAACCTGGAGCCTTACACACACACACACACACACACGTGTGTTTGTGTGCTCTTCCCAACCTCCTAAGCACATATAAAGGGCAGAAACTCCCCTGTGTATCATTCCACTTAGTTTTTTTGTCATTCTATCATCTCCCCATGCCACTCTAAGCTACTATAGCACCTGTACTGCTCCTGTGGGACTTTGTCCTACATTTGGTCCTTGGCAAGTTGTAACGTCTGGCTTCCAATCCTAGGCAGGCGGTAAGCAGCAGCTCCAGTTGCATTGCTGTTTATTGGTTCAACTAGTTCTCTTATGTGCTGGCATGACATTTTAATACAATTCAGTCTCTCCTTTCAAGTGAATTTGTTGAGACAACCTTAACTGTGGAGTAGAAACCAACTCCTCCATAATATTGTAAAGGTACAACAGCTGTTATTCTGCTTCACTATCATACATCAGCATCACACACTGGTTGGCCATCAGTGTAATCAATTGCTGGTTCTTTCAGATTGTTTGCTGTCCACGCATTGTATCTACTACATATTTTGCTTTGAACCATGATGCTTCTTGTTTACAGGAAAACCATTAATAAAGTCATCAAGAGTTACACTGATCAACACTGACTTGCCTGCTGTCACTGTTGATATTGGAAGCACGGTGAAAACGATCCAGGGAGTAAATGTTACCATTAACTGCCAGGTTGCAGGTAAGTGATGGTTTAATCCAGGTTGTTAAGAGAGAGCAGGAATGTTTCAAGCTATAAAAACTTACCTTAGGGTTCCTCCGCATACAGAGTCTGGTCAAAGCAGCACAAAACTCCACAACTTCAGTTTTCAGGAGATCATACAAAGTGTTTCTTAGGTTTGTATGATCTCCTGCAAGGGACATAGGAAATGCCGTAAAGTGTCCTACCAGCAGGTATAATACAGTGACCTGTATGGACAATGACAACTGCCTCAAATGAAGGCATAAGTCCTCCTAATGAACAACTGATGTGCACACCTATATGGAGACATTTCTTCCTACCCTTAATGAAACTGTGGCTGGCTTATGTCCAGAACCATGAGAGTTGCAGTTTCTTACACATTTATTCTAGTGAGTGTGTGAAATAACCTCTGTCCCATTATACTTGCATTCATCAGTGCATGGATTTGTTCTTGACGTTGTCATTGATTTTAATTATGAGATGTAACTATTCATAGTTATAGATCTATATGCTACCTGTGCAGGATAATGATATGTGAGGGTGCAGATAACCAACTAATGTACATGTGGTAATACAATTTGTTTTTGTTTTTAAATTAAAATGGCAGATTACAATGGACCAAACACCTTGGTCCAGTTGATCTGCTCATGGCACACCATTTCCTGTGTGGAAATGGGGAGGCAAGGAGGTGAGATGCTTTCTCACAACATCCCCTCCCATAGAGTGCAGATTCTTTGTGCTGCCAACACTTTTCACACAACACCCCCCAAAACCACATGGGAAGCCAGTACAGAAAGACTGCTCTCTGTGTTAGCTTCTCTCACTAGGAGAATGTTGTATCAAAATGTTCTTAGCTGCCTTTATGTTCCAGGATCCTACGGCTAGGTAGGACTCAGTTTGACTGTGTGTAACTTAAAGCAGTCTGGGTTTTTTTCTAAATTATATTGGCAGCAACATTCCCCTAGGGACTCTTCTGGCATGCAGGTATCAGCAATCATTGGTTGGCAGCCAGGCATCACTGATGGCCATTCCATTCCTCCTATGACATGCTCTCTCCAGCCAGTGCTGAAGGGTCAGCATAGCCATGTTTAGACTCTCCTATGTAATAGATATCTGAAAATTATTCACAGCACAGAACAGCCACAATGGGCACTTATGGAGGAAATGACAAGTCTCCCCATTTTCTGATAGACCCCCGCCCCCCCAAAGCTCGTAGGAAATGTATATGTTGCCATGTAATAATGGAACATAGATACCAAGTTTGGTGGAGTTTGCTCCTTTTATGTTGAAGTCAGAGTTAGAATGAATACCTGCCTGCTAACAGGAGTTTGAGTCAGTCTTTACTAGGAGGAAATGACAAGTCTTCTCATAATGCTGTTGTTGTTCTCCTGCCCCTGCCATTCCCCTCCCCCAAGATTCCTGAGTGTAATGACTGCATGGTGCATCTTTCCAGTGCTTTGTCATCTCTTGTCATTTAACAAGGTACGTGTGGTGCTGGTCAACAGGGATAAAGACAACCCAAATGGCATGTGGAACATAACACTGGGATGGAATCCCAGTTAATTAATTACGCTCTTTGGGATTAACGAAAGAAAATTACAGTATCACTCTTGCTGGCAGCTCAGAGAGGATTAAATTCAGTAATCCCGTGGCATTCTCATGCCCCAGTCACTTGCAATCAGATTGATTTCCGATGCCTTTTTAAGGAAGGATAAGGGGAAAGCTATATTATCTTTCTGAAAGCACCTGCATGGCCACCTGCACTGATAGGCTATGAAAGAAAGAGAACACACTAAACTTGAACACAATTTATTTTGGATTTCCCCCCTCCTTTGGACATAAGAGTTTTCTGCAGCAGCGACAGGGAAACACTATGTCTCTTGCTGGCAATTGCTATGAAAAAAAGAATATTGGCTGGGTTCATCAGGAGTTACACTAGCTTCCACAGTATAAAACAAGGGGCAAGTCTCCAGTAGTAAAGATGCTGCCAAAGGACCAGAACAAAGTCACCACAGTCTCTTTTCTTTCAGGGAACTGTAAGGCCGCTTTTACATGAGCAACGGGATGCAGCGCATTGAAGAATGCACTTCCTGAAAAGCCCCGCAGGGTGCATTTAGACACACCGGAAGTAGCCGGCTGCCATAGGAATTGCGGCTTGCGTGGTCTTTTTGAAGCCGCATTTGGGAAACCCTGATATCGAGACTTTGCAAATGCAGCTTCAAAAAGACTGCGCAAGCCGCGATTCCTATGGCGGCCGGCTACTTCCGGTTCGTCTAAACGCATCCCATGGGACTTTTCAGGAAGCGCATTCTTCAACACGCACATCCCGCCGCCCGTGTAAAAGCGGCCTAAGAGCCCAGGACAACTCCAAAAGAGGGAGGGGCTGGCCAGGGCAGCTGGGGAATACAGTGTTTCAGCACTCACCCTCAACAGCCCCAGCCATGGAATTCCTTGTAGAATGCACAACTAGCACGCACAGACACAGTGGGAAATCTAAGGCTGTTATTGGATGATACATTATAACTTTCTACTGGTTTTTATGTTGTTATAAAAGGTGATTGTCTATACAGTTGAACCATTAAAAACTTTGACACTTCCAGTTTGCTTCTGGGTTTGAGAATGTTTTTATAAAACACCTTCAAGGTTTTACACAAGCGTTATAAATAAAGAACGTTATGCCACAGCCATTTTCCTGGTCTGTACAGGCAGAACATTCTACAGGTAGAACATTCCGCTCACTTTAGACTCTGGAGCAGCTTGATGGAGCAGCTTGACTGATCTCACTTTAAACTCCAGAGCAGCTTGACAGAGCTCACTTTAAACTCCAGAGCAGCTTGACAGAGCTCACTTTAAACTCCGCTCACTTTAAATTCTAGACCAGCGTCACAGACTGGCTTGACGGAGCAGTTTAGACAACCAAGAATGGAATACCCTAATATAATATCACAGCAGTGGTCGTCTACCCACAGAAGCCAGAATGATTATCACAATGATGTCATTCTGACAAGTCAGGGAAGAACGATTTCAGAACAGTACAGTGTGGTCATTTTAAAACAGCCTGTGAGTCCAACAGCATGTTCCCCCTGGGAATGAGTGTCATCTATCTAGTCCAGACTGGCTTAACCTCTAAAGTATTAACACCACAGGTATATCAAAGCACTTGGGGCACAAGGTGCCTCTCTGAAGCAGAGGGCTTTAATTTATAGCATGCTGTGTTAGCATCTGCATATTTTGCCCCAATGGGAACAGCTCCTGAAAATCTTTTCACGACTATTCTCTTTAGAAATACTCCAGCCTATGCTTTTTAATTGCTTTCTCTTTCTCTACTATACAAAGAAGATTGGTCTATATAATTACTTTTTATAAACCTTTATCTTTTTCTGCTGCTTGTGTCTCACCAAAAGTTGCCATCCAGTTTTTGTGACATAGTAAATTATTATTTATTATGATTTATATCCCACCCTTCTCCTCAAGGACTCAGAGCAGCTTGCAAGAATTATAAAACCTCAAATCCCACATCAGTACAAAAAATAATATGCATGTAAAATACAAAGACTCAATTCAAGGTTACAAAACATTGTACCCTAAAATGATTATGATGTTGCCTGAGGATTAGGAAAGCAAGCTTTTGGGGGGCACAGGAAACTTGAAAGTACAATTCATGAAAATGGCATAGAATCATAGAGTCTTAGAGTTGGAAGTGACCCCAAGAGTCATCTCATCCAGCTCCCTACTTGATGCTGGATGGCGTACAGCTACAACATTCAGTTGGTTGGAATGGGCCCAGATGCAAGAAATGGACTTGTCCACCCCCCGTTACCATCCTCTCCCCTGTCTCATCCCCTCCTCGCCTTTCTCCCACCAGTGTCCTCATTGCAGAAAACTGTCAGCTGGTAAGTCCTGTGAGTCCACTGCTCTTCCTCCCGAAACACTGCTAACACCATGGCACTGCCCTCTGCTTGCTGTGCCTGAGCCCTGGAAGTTGCAGCTGCGCTGCCTGCTTCATGCCACCGCCACTGCTGGTGGGTCCCACGTGCATCGCGCACTGTAGGCACTTCCACTTCTGCTCAGCTCAGTCTCCGCCAAGCATGGCCAAGATTTGAACCCTGTTCCCCACCCCCAGTTTGGGCCAAGATTTGCCCACCCCCATGCCCCACCAGCTTGGCCCCTGTGCCCTACCCCCAGTTTGGGCCCCGGAACAAATGTCCTTCCTGTCTCTATGATAGCTACGCCCCTGACGACATCCCTGACAGATGGCTGCCCAGCCTCCAGCAATGGAGAGCCTACAGCCTCCCTAGGCAGTTTGTTCCATGGCCCCGCACAGCACTTACTGCTTGGAAGTTTTTCCTGATATTATTTAACCAATACCTCCCTTCCTGTAATTTGGCCCATTGTGTCTTGTCTCGTCCTCTGTCGTCATACAGAACAGTTCCCTGCCATCTTCTTGGTAGCAGCCCTTTATATATTTGAAGATTGCTATCATGTGTCCTCTTAATAGTCTCTTTACTAGGCTAAATATACCCAGCTCCTTCAATCATTCCTCATAACACTTGCTTTCCAAACCTTTTATCATCTTGGTCACCCTCCTCTGAACTCATTAGTTCGAAAACAATAAGAGAAACTGAAACAAACAATGAGAGATGTGAAAGCAGAACACTGCTTATCTGCCGCCTTATCTGTAGTAGGAGAAAGCATCATGTTATAAAGCCTGATAACTAACACTTTTAAAAATAACATGGCATTAAAGACAGTTTGTTCTTAATGTGGAAAAAGAGAATCCTATTTTAAAATATATTAACAGGTTAAAGTCAGGGACCTGTGTTCTCTGCATTTTCCCCACTGGCGTCAGTGGAGAAAACACAGCGAACACAGGTCCCTGGTTACAGTTAGCCCTCGATATAGAGATCAAAGGATTTTAACCACAAGCAACTAAGCATGTTTTTGAACATTATTTCCCTTGTCCACTCCATGAGAAAAACATGTTTAAAATTGTGTTAGCCAGAAAACATGTTGTTCACACAATACGTTTTCCCAATGTAGACAAGCCCCTCGAAAGCCCGTACTGTCAAGGCTATCTGGAGAGCATTAGCAGCTCTTCCCCATCATCTTGCTTAAAGTCCAAAGGGAAGTCCAACTAAATCCATGCAGCGTGCTTGATCCAACAACCCCCCGTTACAGACTTTGAGTGTTGGTGCTGGGGTTGACTTGTTCAGAATCCAAGGGTAGATTGATATTAGGGATGGGCGAACGCGGTTCGGAAGTTCGGAGTTCGGACCGAACTCGAATAGTTCGGTCAACCGAACCGAACGGTCGAACCGAACTCGAATTCGAACGTTCGGAGTTCGAACCGAACTCGAACAGTTCGGTCAACCGAACCGAACGGTCGAACCGAACTCGAATTCGAACGTTCGGTTCGGATGCGTTCGGTGAGTTCGGAATTGAATTTCCATTGGTTTCAATGGAAAACACATTATCGGCTGTAACTTTTTTGTTTTTTAAGCTATGTGGCTGAAATTTGGGGTGCCTCTACCTTCAATAGAACTCATTATGTGCACCAAATATCAAAACAATTGGATAAAGGAATCCGATTTTAGAAGCAGTTGCATTATTGTATTTTGCAATATTCTACATATACATTCTTAGCTGTAACTTCTTTGCCTCACATCTAATGTAGGTGAAACATGTTAAGTTTATACCCCTTCCCATAGTAACTATCTTTGCCAAATTTCAGAAGGATTGGACAAAAGGTCTTGGTGGTATAAGCAATTAACAAATAAATGTATGTCTGATTATAACATCTTTGTAGTCCAACCAGTGTACATGAAATTTGGCAGGACTATATATTTCACTTTCATGATCATCTCTGCCAAATATCAGAGAGATATTATAAAGGGTCTCAATTTTATATGCCTGTACAACAAATGTAGAGAAGGGGCCTATGCCTGGGATTCTCTTATGTCACTGTGGTATAAGATCGGTTTGTGATGCAAATTGGCCAACAGAAGTGGTTCCCTTTATCAAAATCTCCTGTACATTTGCTGAAATAGCAGGAACGGTATTTGATACATTCCTGTCAAATATCCTGTAAACAGAATGGAATATCAAAATGTAACAGCTGGAAATGTATTTTCAGGTTAATGTCTTATACCCTTGGGACCCTTTATCCACTCTTTCCTAAAATTGGCAGAAATATTAAGCATATAGAGGGATGTAATATGCACAAGTTTCATGAACATTGGATGCAAGATAAAGAAGTTGTAGTCATGAATGTGTATGGAGCTTTTCTTAAAATCACAATATTCAATTGCTTCTGAAATCAGTTTCCTTTATCTAATCGTTCCGAATGTTGGTCTACTTGGTGCGCTCCATTGGGGGGTACAATCTCCCTAAATATCATCAAAAAGTAATAAGAAACAAAAATGTTATGGCCAGAAATATGTTTTTTAGTTTTTTCCTTTTATTTCAAAAACTAAATGTCATTTTCAGTTCCTGATTGCACCAAACTAAAGACCGAACCTATCCCGATCGAACCGAATCCCGAATCCGAACTCAACGTTCGATCCGAACCACCGAACGGCCGAACATTCGAACCGACGAACCAAACCGAACGGACGAAACGAACGCAGCCGAACCGAATGGCCGAACTCGAACCACAATCTGTTCGCCCATCCCTAATTGATATTTCCAGAGGAAATGTTGACTGGGGATCACTGGAAGCAAAATTGTCCCAGCACTTTCTAAAACCTCATTCTTTTTAGTACCTCTGGAACTTTTTTGGTTCCATCAAGGATGCATCAGAGGCAATCAAAGAGCAATTGAATATTATTTTAGAAAGCCATTTCATTGGTGTCATTCCTTTCCTAGACCTGAAAGCCCATTTTGCTTGATCTTTAGGGGTTTTGCACTCACAGCTCTGCTCTGAACTGTCCATGACAAAGACTATGCTGGGGTCATAATAACACACAGCCTTGGTTTATGTAGGAAAGGGCTTTTAATGAATGCCTGCAGAACAGCAGGATTAATATACATACATATGCAAAAATATTAGCTGCAAGGCTTAATTATGACATTTGCCATAGCTGCTGCTGCCAGGTGGAGACAGGCATATAGACTGGTTGCTGGCAAGTACTGATAAACCTGGAGAAGATTTCTTTTAAAATAAGAGATACTGAGCGGGACTCTTACTAGAACTCGGGGAATTATTTTAATATAGTTCTTCACGTTCTTGTATGAGGAATAGATGCTGACTAATTCTGTGCTCTGCACTACAGTCTATACATGTTGGAACAAAGAGCTTTATGGCAAAGAAGACCAAATTCATTGCTGCTGAAACATCACAAATGAATTTGGTTCAAGGCGCCTGAAGCCATAGGACAATATACTGCTTCCAGTCTAGACCAGGAAATGCACAAAAATAACAAAACAGGATTTTAAAAGGGGTTACCATCTAGTGTAGTGAAGGCAAGTCATGTTTAAAAGCATCTTTAGCAGGTTGTAGGCAGCCTAAAATTCACCCTGTCCTTAGTTTGAGAGAAACAACCCCTCCTACTCAGGCCACACCTTCAGGTGACAGTGAGTTTCAAGGAGTTGACGTTTAGTCCAGACTTAACTTAATCCTTCTGCTTTCTGAATTTCAGCAACTATGGGCTTAGTTTCCTTTTGCAGTTAGATCAAGGGGCTTCTCCCCAATGCCACTGAAGTGGGAAGTATTTTTTCAACAAGTTCTGAATCAGGCCCATAGGTACAGTGCATAACAAGCACTTAGGAGCCAGTGGCAGCTCTTTTAGGTTGGTGGGGCAGAGGACGGCCTCCAGAAATGTCACATCTTATTACTATAGAATACACAATGAATAGAAAAAACACAGTGAATGCAATTCTAAACACTACACAATGTTGGCGACATGCAATAGTGAGCAAAATGTAAAGCTCTCTGGGCAAATCATAAAGGGGGAACCAGCAGTTGCTGGTTCCCCCTTTGAGGTCCATTTGAGGTAAGGAAACATTACATGTGTGTGTGATTTCTTTCACATCTAAAAATAAGACACCACACTGGTGCCAGGAGAGTGAGGAAAGCTTCAGGAAAAGTCAGAGCACTCACTCAGTACATACCAGACAACCCACCCAGGAGAAAAACTTTATAATGTCTTTGTGCTGGGAAATGCTACAGGGTGAGTTCAGCCCGGAGTACACACCAGAGAATCCACCCTCAAAGGGACAGGCCCTGAAAATGCCTAACTATGGGGAAAACCTCAGTGTGAGCCTCAGGCTTAGTATGCATGAAAGAACTTAAACAGTTCTCTCATTCTCACCTCCACTTCAGTTACAGTTGGGAAAGAGAAGGGTATGAATAGTAGAGTTCACTTGGGAGGAGGCATGGGGCAGAATACTTAGCAAACAGCATCAACCACACAGATGATGCTGCATTTCTAATCCCTTGTCCCCAGCCAATACTCCCATCCCTGCTTTACTTCCTTCCTATGCACCTATTTCCCCTATGAACACAGACCATGCCCTCATTTCTTCCTCCAATTAAACTCTGTTGGTTTAACCCAGGGGCTGCTTTCCTGGCCAATCTACAGCAGGAAGAATAAAAAGCCTTGGATGCACCAGTGTGAGTCAGTCCGCAAAGCCAGCAGAACTCCAAACAGAGGCAAAATAAAATAGCTTTGAAGCAAAATAGCTCAGAAGTTTTGGACGTGCTCAGAACAGGCTGTCCTTTTCAAAAATGGTGCTCGCAGCATGCTGATGCTGGTGGCACCATCTTTGTAAAGGGCTGAGCATGCCAATCAGGCCCTTCTGAGCATGATCAGTTTGGGTTGGGTTTTTTTATTTCAAAAATTACAACCCTGGGAAGAGGTTGCGCTTTGCAGAACCCCCTCCAGAGGGTAGGTACCCCACCCCTGACCTCCCGCTAGGCCCCTCACTAGGCCCCTGATCCCCTACCTCCCAGGCCCCCACCCAGAATTTCCCTTCCCAGGCAGGCAGTGGGTCTGGGCAGAGACCGGGGGTGGCCAGGGGGTAAGGCTTTGCTCCCTGCTCACCTCTCGCGCCCTGCCCTGCCCAGCCCCCTCCCCTCCCCCAGCAAGATTCACGAGATCGAGAGGGGGGGTGAGATCGTGTGAAGTCTCACTGCCCTCCCCCCTTCTCGAGTTTGGCAAGATTCTTGTTGTGGGGGTCCTGCCCCCGTTCCAAATAGCCAACAAGGGCTGGCCCTTTAAGGGAGCGGCCGGCAGCGGTTCTCTAGTTGACACGGGGTTGAAACTGACAAGTGGCCGCTGAGGCCGCTGAGAAGGCGCAGCCTCAAACCCAGAAATGGGCCAGCAACGCTGGTAGAGGCAAAGCAGCAGAGCCAGTGAGGCTTGGGCGTGGGCTTAAGCGAGGCTCAGAGTTAGAGTCAAAGGTTGTGATTGTAAAAAGGGGTGAAATAAAAGGCAGTAGAAATGTGGTCTCCACCTATGGTCATTGAGGAGCCTGAAAGCCCCGAAATTGGTCCCCGAGGGAGTGGGGGACATCCCCCACTGCCACAAAGACATATACAGAGGATGAAAATGAACAAAAGATTAGCTCGCTGGAGTCAGTGGTCGCTCCATGGAGCCCACGTGCAGCCACCACTTGCAGGTTCCATGTGATGAACGGGACAGACAAGCCTGCACCGTGCTGCACCCCACCCCCTCTCTCCTGACACACAGCTGCGCTGACCCCTGGGTACAGGAAGCAGCTCCTCCTGTGATTTTCATCAGTTTGGGTGTTTATTTTTGCTTTTTGGAGCGCTACAGCAAGTGTAAGTAAGCAGGTGTACCGCACCTGTAAGAGAAGAGGGAGCACTCACTCACCAGACTACTCTAAGCACTCTGCCCGGGACTCCATGGTCCTGGCAGACGGCAGTTAAGTGCTGCCTTCAGGTATAAAAACACCCAAAGTGGTGTTAAAGCAGTTCTGTGCATGTCTGGTTTCACCCTTTGTTACAGAATACATACATGCCATGAAAGACAGTAGAACAATCTGGGGAACTAACAATCCAAAACAGTGATGTTGTGGAACTGTGCTAAGCACTGTTATGGAGATACTGCAGTCTGTTGCAGAAGACCATGAACAATGAATGTATGTTTAAAGAAAAGTGATAAGCCAGAAGGAAAATGCTGTCATTTGAATGTAATACACAGGCCCATTGGGAATAATGGGAGGAAATGCTAAACACTGAGTTTAGCATTTAAAAAACTGTGGCAGAAGATACACTTAGATATACAGGAGAGCTGGTCCCATTCCCTCTCTAATGTGGCTCAAGTGACTTAAGGTACAGCCTTTTAAAAATGCTTCCCTTGTTGCACCCAATATTATTTCCTGGTGTAACTTTGTCGATGTAAAAAACTAAGGTGGGGAGTGGGGAGGGGCCTGTGGTAGTACAGAATGATCAGAACCTAAGGACACATTAGAAAAAAACATTTCTCAGGGGAAGGGTAACCTATATAGGGTTCTCCTGTCAGTCAGGCATTGTCAGAAGGTGATAGTGTTAGGTGCACTAACAAATCTGTGCACACCCCTTCTGATAACATCCCAGGCATGGAGGAAGCACCCAATAGGCTCATTCACGCAAGATCCTACCCTTGGGTAAAATCACTATTTGTTACTTATGCTGGGTGTTAACAGATGAGGCAGGAGACCACATCAGATGGGTGGCCACCTGCCCTTCTATTAGGTGGCTGCCAGATGTTCACCTGCGCGCGCCACCTCCATGGCCCGCAGCTCCCACTCACAGCGGCATCCCGGAGAATGTGGAGCCCACCTTGCAGGTGCATGCTGGATAAGGGTGGGCAAATACACGACCCCATGGCTGCCGCCTGTCTGTTAGGGTGTGTACAGCCTCCGTGTGCATACAGGTGATTGGTGCCCTGCGCAGCCCTGCAACAAGAAATGTTCAAGCAGTGTTAAAGTGATGTTAGAGTGGAGTTAAGGTGCGTGTCTTAACATCCCAGCCATGTAGGAAGCACCTAATAGACTCATTCACACAAGACCCTAAACCTTTCACTCAAAGTTGGTGCACGGGTTGTCATTTATGTGAAATAAACTAGTGCCAGAGAAAGGTATGGGAACGACTCATTTGACATCAACTAAAAAAAAAGAAAAGATTGATTGAGAGATGGGAAACTCTCCATTACTTCCTAATGGCTACCATTCGGAATTAATATGTTGATGTGGCAAACAGTCCCCAGCTGATGGCTAATATGCTTACCCAAAGGGCAGCTCTCCAAGGCACAAGAAAATGACTTCCAAAAAGTCCTTCTGAAGAAAATTTA
Organism: Sphenodon punctatus; assembly: GCA_003113815.1. Classification (NCBI taxonomy): domain Eukaryota; kingdom Metazoa; phylum Chordata; class Lepidosauria; order Sphenodontia; family Sphenodontidae; genus Sphenodon; species Sphenodon punctatus. Next base: position 3,603,991 of record QEPC01002450.1, read on the forward strand.
GGACCAGCTTGTCAGCTGGTTGGAGCTGGTGTACTTCCACTGGCTTCAGAAGAACTAGGTCCTTCTTTGTCCCTAAGCTTTTTTTTTAAGATTGATCTCTTAGACTTTTTCAAATATATGAGAAAATCACATTTTCATTTTGCCTTGTGAAACCCGTTATGACTTCTCTAGCCACTCATTTTCTATTGTTATTTCCTTTTTTATTGTTTAATTTGCCTTCTTCCCTCTACTGTATACTGCATTTAGGATCTTTTCCCCCTTCATCATGCTTTGACAGCTCTGTGACAGAGCACAGAACTGGGATGGATTGAAATGCTCTTGCTCCCCCTAGTGATGATGATGGGGAATAATGCCTTGCTTGCATTGCATTGTCTTCATCGTTTAGACTGAAGTTTCTGAGTGGGCTGTGTGGCCTTGACTTCATTATCCATTTTGTTAACGTAAACCTGTATAAAGCACTAATGTGACTGGGATACACACACACAAAACACAAGTTGCTTTCAACCTACCTGTGTGTTTCTTCTCATCCTCTGCCCTCTTCATTTTTCTCCCTCTTCCCTGTCCTCCTCCAAGTTGTTGTGCACAACTCTAAACAGCTGTGTTTGTTTCATTTATGCACAACCTGGGAACTTTAGATTGCAGCAGAAAGGAAGGTGTACTCTATGGGATCTTTAGATTGCAGCAGAAATGAAGAATGGTAGTAGTCGGACAGGGACACTGAAGATTCACAAGACTCTCTGGATATACAAAGTAGCCTTTTCCACTGCAGATTGAACATACATACTATAGACCAAATCTGAAAGTTCTTAGTACTTCTTACTTGAACAAAACTCCCATAAGGTTATGAAAGTTTGACTGTTTCAAGGTTTGATCTGTTTCAAGGTTTGATCCTACATGAGAGCAGCCGCTTGCAATGACATGAGTTGATGTAACATGGTCATTACATTATCCGTGAGCTGCTAGATTTGAAAGACGACATGCCTATTAAAGTACAAGTCATGCCTGAACTGGAGCAACATTGGCCAAAGCACTAGAATGTTTTTCCTTCCAAGCCCAAAGGTGTTCAGTCAAACAAAAAAGGCGCCAGTGCAAACATGGCAGAGCTCCTAGCGAACTTGCCTACGGGACTAAACCAACCCCCAGTCCAGGACAGAGAGAAAAGTGTGGAGGGGAGGGGAGGTGAAACTTCCCCCTAACATATCTTAGGCCCTTTTCACACAGACACTCTAACACAGATAAAATGGGTGTTACATTTTATTATAAATGTTGCAGGGCACCCATAGAGCACACCTGCAGCCCTGCAACATGTATAATAAAATGTAACACCCATTTTATCAGTGTTAGAGTGTCTGTGTGAAAAGGGCCCTAGAATCAGTCCCTCTGTGGTCCCTCGTTTGCCAGCGGAATTCCACCTTTCTCACCATGAATGGATGGGGATAGTCTCTGGGAATACAAATGAGAAAACACAATGGCAAAAGATGGTTATGCCATTCAGATATGCTCTGAGCTCTTGGATCAGACAGAAAGTGATATTTGTGCCAGATTTGATTTCTGGAGCCACCCTGACCATAGTGGCATACCTTTTGGTCTGCATAGTAATGGACAATACAGTGGGCCCAGAAGTGAAGGTCAGACAATTCTGGCATGGTGCCTGGGATTGCAGAGAAAGATATTAATTTCCACATGTGCTGTAGCACTGTCAAATAATCACATGAAACAAGCTAAAGAAAAGGCTGCAACTTCCTCTGTACTAAACTGGACTAAAGACCTCAAAACAGCAGACTCTCTCAGGATTTCCAGACCTGCTAGAACAGCCTCTCTCGGGATAGTTTGGCACATTTGCTCCCAGTCTCAGATGGATATACAAATTCAGGGAGGCATGTAAACTACATGAACTGATATATTTCAAGATGTTGACCAAACCTTTCTAAGCCTCAAATAAGTCAGGCTGGAGATTTGGTGAAAAGCTTGAGGTTTGATTATTTTATTCCAACTCTTTTGTCTGCCTCCCATGACGGGACTTTTACACAACGCTCAATCTTTTATTATTACTCAATGTCTTTCCAGGTGTGCCTGAAGCTGAAGTGACTTGGTTTATGAATAAAATCAAGTTAACCCCTGGCTATCATCTGCATGATGGGTCATTGCTGATTGCAAATGTAGTTCCGTCAGACGTGGGATTATACTCTTGTAGGGCAGCCAATCTGCATGGGGAGGTGACTGAAAACACAGAACTGCTGATTCTTGGTAAGCTACAGAAATGCCTGCTTTGGAAGGGTTGTTTGTTCATGATATTTTTCACATGCATTCGTTGAAATGTAACCTATGCTCCAAACAAAGTTTGGGGTGGGAAGTCAGAGGACATGATGGAGGACAGAATGATAGAAGCAGTCTTGCATTCCAGTGAAAGAAAAACCTCCCTGTTAAACCAGTGTAGCCTTGAGAGAGCCAGTGTAGCCTAGTGGGGTCTGGGAGACCAGGGTTCAAATCCAAGGTAAACCATGAACTCACTGGGTAGCCTTTGGCAAGTCACTCTCCTGCAGCTTCAATTCCCCATCTGTAAAATGGGGAATAAGAATGGCCTACCTCACAGGGTTCTTGTGAGGGTGAACTAAATAGCGATTGTGCAGCACATGACCACTGAAAATGCAATATAAATGATAAATAATAATACTGTGTTAGCATTATATGAGCTGTGTAACCAGGAACACAGCTGCAGTCATTTGGGGAGAGAGTGGGTTTGGAGGGAAGTGGACTAGAAAAACACATACAAACAGATAGGCACTTAGTAGCCTAAAACCCACTGCCTTTCACTGAGATTTACAGGACATTCCTCTACCACTAAAGTCAATGGGAGTTTTGCCATTGACTTCAGTGGGTGGAGAATTGCACCCCTAAGCTTCTCCCAGAGTGCCAGCCATTTTTTAGATTCCTCCCCCCCCCCCCCCAAAATCTTAATCTTTCACATCTTCAGGTGATGGAGCTACAGACAGAATGAGACCTCTGACCCAGAACAACCCCCCTGAAATGAAGGCAGTGTCATTCTGCCCGCTCTAATGCCCCATCTCTGGGGAACAGGCCCTATGGTAAATCACGGAGTGACACTGACCAATTTCACACCCCACTGACAGATGCATAAACCCTGTGCCCTTTTACCAAACAGTAAGTAGTTCAGTGAAGGGTGAAGTTTACTTTGTCTTGGGTTTCAGAGTAGCAGGCCGAAAGTCTAGCCGAGTGATTTGGAAAGATAGTCAGCCCTGAAGCCTGGGTGGAAGAGTTATCCAGGGCTGATTTATTGTGCTTGCTGATGGATATTCCTCTCTAATAACACTTTTGTGTCATTTCCCACTGTCTGGGAGATGAAAGATAGGCAGGGTTGTGCAAACGCTACTTTACCTTTTGGTAATGAAGTGTGCACATTCTGTAACTCTGTGCATATTATTGCAGCACAACCATTAGAAAGTGCTCAGAGCTTCTACCCCATTTGTCAAGGCTTGGTTTAAATTGTAACTAACCCAAGTTTGCAGGGAGATTCCTGCAGCCTACAGACCTCACAGCCTCACGTCAGGGGCTCTGATTTCCCTCTGTGAAAGCAGGAGTTAAAGTGAAAGTTCTCATGGTTCTACAGGCAGTGCTAAGACCCTATTTGATGTTCATATGGGTGAATTCAGACCAACCCTAGGAGTTTGATCTAACATTAGGGGCAGGTTTTCTAAAGAGCTCAGCACACACAATTCAGATCAATTTCGGCCTGATCCAGGGTCCGTTGAAATCAATAAAAAGACTCGGAGGGCTTCCATGTTATATCTTCATTGCAGCACTTAGTCTGAGTGTTTTGAGATGAGATGCTACCCCGCATGGCCACCCAGGAGCCATGAATCCAATCACCCATCTGAAGATGGAGCAGCCGGATGCATGCTCCCAAGAGCCACGGAGCACCCACTCATGGCCATGGAGCACTGCCAGGAAATCCGGAGTGCTCTGTGTGGGGCAGGCCAAATGGATGCGTGGCAACTGGCGGCCACAGAGCCCCTGCCCATATGAATGACGGCAGCCCCAACTCAAAAGGTTTGCCGCTCATAGACACTGTAGGTGGGGAAAGCAGCTTTTGCAAGTCACAAGAACTGGTCAGGACCGCTGGGGAGCCTGGGTTCCCCAGTGCTCATGCCCAGGACATGTCACTTGCAAAGGCAAGCCTGGCATGCTTCCCCCTCCCCCATGGTCTGTGGCAGGGGGAGTGTATGGCAGCAGCTTCCATGACTGAGGTAGCCACGCTGGGAGCCGCTTGTTAGAATCGCTCCCCATACATTCCACCTGCATGGGTGCTCCACGGCAGAGCCACACTGTGGCCACGGACATGCCCCCATCGCCTTGCTCATTTAAAAACACTCATTATGTGAATTTAACCTCTGTCCTGGGCTGTTAGAGAAGCACGTGTCTATATGTGATGTGATAGGTAAGGGTTGATGAAGGTTTGAATAGTGACCTGAGCTCAGAATTTCTTTTTGGCAGACTCTCATTCCTAACCCTTCATGTTGTTTTGACTATGCCGCTTCACATGCTCAGTAGATTGTTCAAAGTAAACCTCCCTCGTGTTGACCTTTGTGTACCTGATATATTCTGATTGACAGGCTCATGTCCCAGCCTAGCAAATAGCATGCTGGCTGATATTAATGTTTTCAAAATGTAGTCTACCTCGTTGCAGATTACTTCATCATCTTAGTCTCTCAATCTGTCCCCAGACCCTCCACGAGCTCTCCTTCGATTAGATGATTTGGCAGCTTTGCTCTCAGTCATGGGGCTGGATATTCCCTCAGTATTGTCATCTCCTTCAGGAACAAGCCTGGTGTTGAGTCCTGGGAGTTCTGTCCTTGTAGGTAAGTCCACATCTTTAAGGTTTGTCAATACGGGACAGGAATGGAGGTAGATTCAAGATGCAAAATTCATATCCTGCCGTACATTTGGATCAAGGGTGTTTGATTCAAAGGGTGTAAAAGAAAGACCATTTGGAAAGTTTTGCTTGGGTTCAGAATTCACCAAAATTCCAGATTCATCCTCAAAAGCACTGGTGGAGTGAAGAAATGTCCTAAACTCAATTCAGTGGTGTCTCTCTGTGTGCCTGTTTTTAATATAATTTTTTCAAACTACATCTGATCCAAAATTCCAAAATTTCAACAACTGTTCTAGGTAGCAATAGGCAGAATCCTGTTGGTTTTCAAAAATAGAAGATCCTAAAATGCCTGTAAGCCATGAGAATTCTTTATGTATGTGCCCAGCCTTCATCCTGCCACTGACTCATTTACAGTCTGTAGAACTGTGGCATACAAATTAGCCCCACAGGAAAAGATGGTGATTGGTTCACTTCAATAGAAGAAGATTTGTTCAAAATACAGGTGAGTGCTGTTACAAGAACTAACTGATACAAGCTGGTTATAAATAAATTTAGGCTGGCAATTAGAATAAGGTTTTTTTACAATCAGAGCAGCGAACTACTGGAATAAGTTCAGGGGGAAGTTGTGGGAGCAAAGAATCCAAATATTTTTAAAACAGAGTTGGATAAATTTATGACACATAACTTGTGTTTTACATTTTCCGTTGTTTTTTTCTTCCTGAGCCGTCAACTTCTGCAGCTGGAAGTGGGGCTGTTGGGACATTCTGAAGCTGTGTACTATAATTATATGTCCGTTGCCTGACTGGTGGGGTCTACACATATGCTCAAGGTCTAACTGATTGCCATATTTGGGGTCAGTAAGGAATTTTCCCTCCATGCAGATTGGCAGTCGACACTGAGGGTTTTTTGCCTTCCCCTGTAGCTCACCTTTTGAGGCACCTGGATCTTTCTTTTTCTAAAATTGTTCCTTATTTCAGGCATTGATGTGCTCTGGTTGGTGCTGGTCTCAACCTGTGGCTACTGGATAGATTTTTCTTTGCAGATAGTAGGGGTGTGGCAGGGCCTGCATTGGTGCAGGGGGACTTGAATAGATGACCTTTGAGGTCTCTTCCAGCTCTGGGACTCTATGAATCTATGACTTACCTCTGATGTCAAAATGGTCCTACCTGATACAGGGATTGTTGGTAATCTAGGCCAACAGCAAGTAGAAGAGAATACAGTCGGAAGACTCCATAGCAGTTGGGACTAGTAGCCACAGCAGCAAGCGGTGGGCATTTGTTGACAGCTAGTGTTAAGACAGAGAGCTGAGGTAACCTTTTGGTGTGATCTGCAGCTGTCACCAGATAAACTGAAGTTGGGCTGTACGTAAATGTAGCTTGCTTTAGGAACCAATCTCTTTGATTTAGCCTTGGAATTGGACTATCTAAAAGCTTGGGTTCCACCTACATAAGCAACCAAATGTGCAAACCTAAGATGTTCTGCCCTGAAGGAACGCGGAAGATCAGAGCATAGTAGTGCTGGATACTGTACCTGCACTGCAAACAATAAGAGACGGCCGTTTGCCTGAAGAACTTGCAGGCACAAGAAGTGCGTGTAATATACAATCAGGGGAATTGCAAGAAGGGCATAACATTCAGATCTAGGGTTTTCCTACTAGAAATGCTCTCATTTTGGCTATGTTTCTAATTGATTTCTACTTCACCTGCAGTCTTACTTTTCATAACTGTTCTGTTTCTGTTATCATCCTTCTTCTCTGTGTCTTCCTTCTGAGTTTTTTCCTTCACACTAGACTTTCTTATTTCTTGCAAGTACTTCATTTCATCCCATTGTTTGATTCTGCTTCCAGTTTACACAACACAGTTATACTAGGAGCTGCTTCAGCCATGCAAATAATTCTAACTTAAATCTTTTTTCTTTACTCCACTTTCTGATTTTTCTTTTCTCTGCACTCCTGCCACTACTACAAGAGTGGCTTTGAGTGCAGGGAAACGGTTTGTTTACAAGAAAATTCTCATTCTTCTGGTAAATGTCAAGATCTATTTATTTTGAGGTTCCCTATTTTTCCAGCTCATGCTCTGAGGCTCAGCCAGCCAGCTAGCCTGTAAGGCAGTCTTATCATACATACGACTTCTTCTAGTGAGATCACGCAGCATGCTATAACTGAGCTTTAACGCCACAAAGACAGGATTATAAGACTTTTAGAAGAGGATCTGCACCTTATCTTAGTGCTGATAGGAAGGATGGATTGATTCCCTTTCAGAGGCCTCCTGGCAGCTCTCTGCTTACACTCAATAGCAAATATTTTTACAGTGGGAGTTTTTATTATTATGTTTTTTATTTGATTGGGGTTTGCTTTCCCCCCAGTGATGCCATCTTTGTCAATCTCTAATGGTTTCTTAGCATGTGTAGCCAATTATGGATTTCATTTATGCTCACACCAAGTCTACAATTTAAGGGCAAGCTTGGTGAAGGGGAAAATATCTGAAGTTAGCAGTATTTGGTAACTTCTAATAAATCATTTCAGGTAGGATTTAATTGCCCTCCCAGGCTTTGGACCTGGTCACGCATCTTGTCTGTCAGTTTCTTCTCTTGTTTCCAAAGCAAGATTTGCAGGAGGCTGGTTTTGGAGCAATAGGGTTAAAGAGGGATATGTGGGAGAGTTACCTAAAAAATTGTGGTATGCTGTTTTTCAGAATTTTCTTGAGAGCAATTTTTTGAAGGCAGACTGAGAAGGAATTACCATGCATATCCTTATATGCTTATGTAGTAAATTCACACTGTTTTTTAAATTAGTAATGTAGCTTTCTGTTCTCTGCATCTGCTCTGGCTCCTGAGATAAAATGCATTCTTCCCTTGCTTTAAGGGAAAATTTAGACCCAACCTTAACTGTAGTTGCAGTGCCATTCAGCTGTCATAATTGCAGCCAGAATGCCTTCATTATATTGGTGGCCTAGAGAGAGAGTGTGGCCGTGCTGCTGGTCTCAAATGCAGGAGGTGGAGACATAGTTCAGAATTCAGATGTGTCATTGGACCAACTGCTGTTGATGAGAGCAAGAGCATGCAAACTTGTGAGCCACATAGGGCCCTTCCTTGAAAGCTGGAATATTCCTGACAACAGCAGTTGGTCTAATAAAGATATCATCTGAACTATTTTGTCTCCATCTATCACAATAAATTGACTAATATAACCAAATATAGTCAAAATAATTATATCATAGGGGTGTGCATTTCATGTTCAAACAAACCCAATTTTTGACAAAAATGCCCCTTTCAAGGGAATCCAAAATCCAAAGGGTTCCCCCCGCCCCAGATTTCAAGTTTCCAGTATTGCCAATTATCATGGTTTTATTACAAGAGATGCGATTTCTAAGCTTCACTAGAAAATTTGCTATTAGTGTCACTAACCTGTGAGATTGGGAGACTTGGGGTGTTTTTAAACGTGCGCTCTCCCAAGCGCGTTTTGGAGAAGACGGCTCCAAAGCGGGTTTGGGAGAAAGCCGGGTTAAGGAGAAGCCATCTTCTCTGCCCCAGCCAGTGATTAAATTTAATCACTGGCTGGGGGCTTTAGAGGGGGAAAGAGGGAGGGGGTTTGTCAGCACTGCCTGGAGGAGGCAGTTTTCGCCGACTTTCCCCTGCCTCCCCCTCTCCCCCTGCATGCAAACCAGGGAACGCGGTGGTTCCCAGGGACACAAGTGAGGGGGCAGGAATCCTTGGCCGGTTTGATGCGGGAAAGATCTGGCATCAAACCGGGCCAAACATTTAAACGATCACAAAGAAAGGTGGCTGATTAAAGGATCAGCTGCCTTTTTTGTATCATTTAAAAGCGCCCTTGCTCTTTGCTTCCCCCTTCATGCTGCACTCTGCATAGCTGACCTGGGACCAACAGTAAATTATCTGAGTGGGGAGGGGAGCAGGGAAGCCTCTTCCCAGAGAGGATGTGGTGGTGGATGAAGTGAGGAGGAGGATCTTGGGGCAAGAGCGGGATCTCTTGGAGCAGTGGGGGAGGAGGGAAGTTGAAACAGGAGGAGGGATCTTGGGGGCTTGGAGCAGTGAGGGGAGGGATCTTGGAGCAGGAGATGGAATCTTGGGGACTTGGAGCAGTGGGGTGGGGAGGGATCTTTGGGCAAGGGATAGCGACTCAGGAGCAAGAGGTAACTAGGAGCGATGTAACCTGTAAATAAGTGTTTTTAAATAAAGGAAAATAGAATAGAGGAAAGTAGAAAAGTAAAGTGCACACACCCTAGTACAATAGGAAGCCTCCCAAACTACCCAGCTTTGGGCAGAAAGGGGAGACCCAGGGGCAGTGGGCTTGGGGAATCTTGTGGAAGAGGGGGGTTGTTGGGGCAGAAAGGGTACATGGGTAGTGGGTTTTAGGAATCTTGGGCCAGCAGGGGGGATCTTCAGGACTTGGAGCAGTGGGGAGAGGTCTTGGGGACCTGAAGTCTTGGGACTTGATGAGGGAGGGGTTCACAGGGGCAGGTGGCTTCCTATTGTATTAGGGTGTGTGCGCATTGCTTTTCTATTCTCCTCTATCCTATTTTCCTTTATTTAAAGGAATGAGTCCACACCACACTTCTTGGTCTCCACAGTGCTATTTACATGAAACAGAATGTGTCCATCACCAATTTATACAGTCCATACAATACCCCTGGACTAAGTCAGTCCTCTATCCAAGCAGCAGCTATTCCCCCTGCTTTAAGACTAGCAGAGCGGGCTTGAAGCCACGCCCACTCCTGGGATATAAAGAGAAGAACAGGAAGAGGAAGAAACTTCCTAGATGTCAAGGAGAATGCATCTCTACTCCAAGCTGAAGGAGGCCATGGAGTAGGAGACCTTGAGTGCTTACTTACCATGGAGTGCTGACCTGAGGAGACTGGTTCCTGGTTGGAGAGTGAGAACCTGACAACACTTACACATGGCAAAGCCGACCCCTACTACAGCACGTTACACGTTAAATGATAAATAATACATAATTAATGGTATATAACCTGTAGATAAGTAAGCCCAGCAGTGATGTTTATGGCCCCAAGCCTTTCACAATTTGTGCAGGGTAGCCCCATTGCAGTTGAGGGCATGGGAGACTGGCAAACTGCCACTGACAAATACAGTGGGCAGCCTCACACTTCCCCTCACCACTGAAGGAATCGGTGTTGCACAAATCCTCAACTGCAGATTATATTATTACTGGAGGTTGTGGAAGCAAACCACCTCTCTAGGATGTTCTCTGCATGTGCATTAATTTAGGGTTACTTGCCACTGATTAACTGCTAACAACTATGAAATTGGACCATGGCAACACCAGCAGTCAGAAAGTAATAATGAGACACCAGGAAAGTGCCCCTTTGCTAATGTTCATGTAGACAAGCCCTAGATAAAAGGATAGTTGTCTCTGTAGCCAGACTCACCAGCTGATTAGGTTGTATACTGTGATTAGCAGCACACTCTAGCCAGGAATGAATGTTGCTCCTTTCAAAAAATCAGTATGACTCTTCCAGCAATGTATTCTCAGCTAGCAAGATGTCTCCACAGCAGACACTACTCCAGTGCCTCTTGAGTACAGCTCTCTTTAGTAATATAGGATTTCCCTCAAAGTAGATGCTAAAGAACCAAACATGTTTGGGAATTCTTCTAGTTTTTATATTAGTTGAAATTGCCAATGAAAGATGAGCCATCTATACATACGCAGATAAGTAATTTCTAATTTATTCAACTTGTGGCGTACACAAAATAAGATTTCATTTCTATAGATCTACTGATTTGTTTTATCCTTCTCAAAGAGCTTTAACTTGATGCAAACTTAGCGCTCAGCCATATTTTGATTATGGAAAGCTAATGGGAAAGTTCAGCACAAGTATCTTTATATCGGAGAAACAGGAGTACATTTCTCCCATTACATGAGGGTATATTTTCTTTGAAAGTCCTCACAAATTAGTCATTGTGCTGATAAGATTTTCTGTTATGAGGACAAAAATATTTGATTTTTGATTCAATGCTGCTAAAGCTGACCACAATATTATTCTTAGGGAGATAACCATGTTCCAAGAGAAGCAGCTACTGCTTACTGTCACCTTCTAGGGCTTTTTAAACCACATTTTTGGCCATGTGACCCTTCTGTAAGCCACAATCACATTAGAGGATTTAAAGAGAGCATCTGAGGTTCAAATAGAAATCCCTTACCTCAGTTGTAATGTAAAACATTTTAGTGACTGAGGGCATCACGCCACATGTATTTATTACCAAGCACAGTACTTACTATAACAAGTAGTCAGGTCTTCTTCACCGGGGTCTACTCAGGTAGTAAGCAGTGAGCAGAGTGTTTGGTGACAGTCACAAGTGCCGTACTATTTCAGAACAATGGTCCATCGAGCCCAGCATTGACATCAAGGTATTTAATTTGCGGCTTTAAAAGAACATGCAACTGGCTTTAACGCGCGAAATGTCACGTCTAAATCCCACACGCGGCATATTTAGGTGCAGCGTGCTTTCATGCAGTGTGTTCGCCGTGCATGTCTAAAAGCAGCCTTCATCTCAGGCTCTGTAGACTCATACTTTTGGCTCCGATGGTCCATGTTTCATCACCTACCCTGGTGGGTAGGTGAAGGTGGTGATTGTCACATAAATGGGGACTTGTTTGGGTATCAACCACCGAGAGTCTCTCTTGGACACTTGGAATGAACATTATCTGTCAAGAGAAAGAACATAACCCACTGATTTGAGCAGGTTATTTGTCCTCTCCTGTGTCTGATCCACAAAGGAGATACAAGTTTGGCTATATAATGCAAACTGTAGCAATTCCTGCTCTTAGTGCTGGAGGATCTCGGTTCATTCCTCATTGTGTTAGTTAAGCCCCCGTCACCCCAAAATGGAGGCGACGGGCCATTGTTGCCCTCCCCTCCCCCCCCCCGAATGGGAGAAGAGGCGCAGAGGCTGGGTGGCATGGCCGACTGAGAGAGGCCTGCTAGCAGGCGCTCTCTCTGTTCGTGATTGGGGTTGCTGCAGCAACCACCTGACACGCAGGCGCAGGGTCTGGCGCCCCTCCCCGTTAGAAGGGAGGATCCCCTGAAGCTGCGTGGGAGCGGCAGAGCCGGAGAAGAAGCTGAGGAAGCAGCCACACCCACCCACCCGCTGGCACTGTTGTTTCAAACGGTCGCCGTTAGAGGGGCTAAGGAGGAATTTTGGTGGGCAGCGTTCTTTGCAAGGATCACTTTTTGCCTCCTTGTCAGTGTCAGCATAGGCTAAATAGGCTTATTTGACAACAATTGTTTCTTGCTACAAAAATTGATACCGATATGTATAAAAATAGGAATAATTGGCATACATATAAGAAGTAGGGGAATATGGATTGGCAATAAAGGAAGTATGAAATGGGGTATTAAATGTCGCACTCAGCAGGGGTCCAGCAAGCTAGGTTAGGATAAATAGTTGTAAGATAGTTAAAAGAGTCATCTCCATAAGAGATGGGGATGTGATACCTTGTGCAACGCACGGTAGAGCATGCACAGGGGTCATAACCCTGGGAGGGGTGCTTTGCAGGGTGAGTAGGGGCGTGCACAGCCTTCATATCCTGCGGGGCACTGACCGACTTACTCACGCCCACAGTGGCCACGCCTCCCTTTGGCCATTGGCCCAGAGGCAGTCAAAGGAGGGGATGGTTCTAGTTTACAGTACTGCCAACGGAAGGCGCTTCCGAGACAGTACTCATTTTTATAGTTAATAAGGATCGTTTTTAGCTAGCATGCTGGACCCAAGATTGCTAGTTCAATCCGCCACCGGCTTTACAGTTTTATCTGTGGAATAAAGAGTGCGGCCATGCTGTGTTTTAAAACCAACTTATGTCTATGCGTCTCTTTGGGGAGGGTGCGTCGACAATGTTGCAGTTATTGCAAGGAGTTTGGCTTGGTGAATGAAGAACAAAGAAGTGAATGTTGAAGAGAGTGAATGTTGAGTTTTTAATGTATATGTGAAAAATACTCTTTGTGTTGAGGGCTCACACTTTCAAGCTTACTGAAGATATGTTGCTGATGAAAGTTGTAATTACCTCTTAGATGCAGTGCTGAGGGACAGTACAAGTAGGAAGAATATATTTTCATCACTTTAAAATGCTGCAATGTTACTTGGCATCTGTTTCTTCGTTTAAATATTTCCTTGAAGATTAGCCGCTTTTCTTTGCATGGAAACTAGATGTGAACACATTTGATAAATCATTCCCCAAAGATTCAGCCCGCAAGCCCCCCATATTTTTTCAGATCAGCAGAAATACAATCTTCCTGATGTGCGGTGATTTTTGAAAATAAAGTGCACACCTGAGAATATCTGTATCAGAGCGGGGAGAAACCTTGCAGCATACACGATATAGAATCAAATAAATATTTTGGACAGCATTTACAAGGCAGTCACAGGAAGAGATGCTGCAGTTTTTGGAATGAAACTCAAGCTCATGAATTTTAAGAGAGACTGGAGCATAAGTAACACTTAAAATAGTTGGGAACTGAAGCAAGGGTAATAAATCCATTCACCACAGCCGCTACTTAAGGCTGGGAGAAAATAAAGGCATCGTCTTTGAAACGAAAGAAGGTAGCAAAGAAATAGCGGGTACATCCATACTGGGGTTAATCATAGCATATACTCTAGGACCTAGCAGAAGGTCTGCTATGCTACCTGTATACAGTTCCCCTAGGTATTTTTATTGCAGCCATCTTCATTAGATTTAATGGTTCATGAACAAATGGCATGAAATTTTGGGGAACATTTTTGTTCTCTTTTAATTCATCCAGCTTTTGATGTAAAATAGCTTAGTTTTAAAAATTTAATCTTGCTAGTTCTAGAGTTGGCCGAGACAGAATTAAAATATTTAAGAAAATGTTGATCTTTTTCTTGAAACTTTAATGAAAACCGGAAAATCATTTAATAGTTTTTCTCACTTTCCAAAAGGTGGGCAGTCTAGTGGGTTTTGCCTCTCCTCATGGGCAGTAGGCAGGATCTAGGAATTGACTGATAACCTCTGCTCATAGGAGAGGAAAACCTATTCCCAGCCCATGCTCATCCTGCCTCAAGTAGAGATAGACTAGGAGGGATCTTTTCTCTCTTAGGGCCCTGATTTCAAGGGGTACAAGAGAGTGATAACAGAGGGTATTAAAAAACATGACGTTAGCCCCCATTAGTCCACACCAGTTAGGTGTCCACCTGCCTGTTTATTAGGTGTTTGCCTCCACCAGAGTTTGCCTCCACCAGACATGAGGTCACCACCCACTGGGTCTGCATCCCTGTCTCACAGTGTGGTCTCAGAGAATGTGGAGCCTGCCATGCGAATGAATGTATGCAGGCTAATGTGCACCCACATGTCCGTGTCCCGTCAATTGTTGTGTGTAGCACTTCTGTGCGTCCAGTCCGCCAGCACCATAGAGTTGCGGGTGGAAATCCTAGCGCATCTGAGGAGCAACTGCTTCCTGACCCTCTTTCTGCTCTCTCTCTCACTGGGGCTGCCCACAAGCACATAAAAGACACACTGGGGGCTGCCCGTTTATTAGGCTGGACATGCAAAACATGTGAGTGGGGGCTGAGTGAGGGCAATACAGACCAAACCTGGACCACAGTGGGCTAACGTCTCATTTGTTTAACACCCAGAGAGCCAAGCAGGGAACAAGAAAGCAGCAGGAATTGATCCTGCTCATCTAGATCCACTAGGGGAAACCCTTTTTACAAGTTGATTGCATTACCAAAGGCCTAGCAAGGGCCATTCGTCTTTTTCCTCAGTTTTGTCACCCTATTTCTCCCTGGAGCCCCAGGACATTGCTTTGGAGGATGGGGGTGGAAAAGGACCAGGAACAAGTCCATCTCTCCCCAGAGACCAAGTGCCACCAAAAATCACAACTACTTCAGGCGGCACCATCCTGTTCCACATCCTCCCATTCCTTCAGGCCCATCCACTCTTATCAAGGGGGAAAAAGGAACTTATGATAACAGAGGCTGAAGACTTAGGAATAAAAACAGGGGTCCGAATTTTCCCAGTTGAACATTTCAAGAGGATGGTGAGGAAGGTTGTGACCAGACTGGGCCTTACTTCTCCTGGTTCCTCAGCTCAGCCAGAGTAAAACCCAGTTAAGGACATGACGTTGGTTTTTCCTCAACACCCCTCAGATCTTGACCCTGCCACTTCATTCCTCATATCAAAAATCAGTGAAAACTTCATGGGCTCAGCTGATTGAATATAGAGGGCCACATAATCCAGTAACATGCTTTTATGCTATACCAGAGGGACAGGCAGATGTTTGATGCTGGGGCATCTGATCTAGTCAAGTCCTATGTGTTAGCCACAGACAGGAAGGATTACCACAGAAACCCCTTAGTCAGGGGCATAGACAATCCAACACATGAATTTTGAGACTGTCTTGAACAGTTCTGTGCCTTGACAGCAGCTTCAAACTTCTCTAGGGCCACAGTCCTTTGGCTCATGGATCTGGCATAAATTGTCACCTCAAAAGAAATTAAAGATGGGCTCAGAGAGGTTTTTGTTGTGACCTTATTTGCTGTTGGCACAACGTATGATGCTCTTGAGTTCCTGCTAGCCATGGCAACTAGCATGGTAATATGACAGTAAGGCAGACCATCAAATGAAGATTGTACCATCCGTGGCTCTGTACAAAGACAGTAAACTTTGGAGAGCCTATGGAATGTGCACTGTCAGATGAGCTGGAAAAGAAGAACTCCCCTTCAGTTACTTCTTCAAGGAAAGATAAAGCAGCTCTAGGCCTTCCTTTCGTGCCCTGCTGGATATGCTTCCTGCTAGGCAGATAATTGATCCACCAGACCCAGGTGTCATTGAGAGAGGAAGCCCTTCAATTAAAGGGGCAGGCACTCTGCCAAAATGTACAAAGTCCTCTAACCTTCATCCCAACTGCTGGGGTTTTCCTTCCAAACCTCAGCATATAGGAGGATGCCATCACCCCTTTGCAAGCCTGGATGACCTCCACATCCAAGTGGGTATGGGAGACCGCCATAATGGGCATAAGAGTTCAGGTATTTCCCACATCACAGCCTCTTCTGGTTACCAAATCACTCAACAAAGCAAAACAAAAGACCACCAAGTCAGCCATTCAACACCTATTGGAAATCAGGCCACAAAGCCCATACTTTGCCCAGAAAGGTACACTCCATCTTCTTTAATGGAAGACACAAGGCCAGCCTTGGATCTCAAATGACAGAACTAGCACATACAAGCATACAGATTCAAGATGCAGATGTTAAAATCCATAACAGGAGCACTATAGCCACAAAACTTCCTGGCATCCATCAGTTTAACAAAGACCTACTTCCACATCCCCATCAGACCATCTCATTGCCAGTATCTGAGATTTGCCTAGGCAGGATCTCACTTCCAATACAAAGCTCTACCTCAAAGCCTGTCCTCTTCATTCAGGGTATGCACCAAGATCTTGATTTTTCAAGTGGTAGCTCTGAGGGAGTGAGGGGCACAAATTTATCTGTACCTGGATTACGTTCTTGTCCCGACCCCAATCTTCCAGCAGTGCACAAGAGATATCAAGGTCACCATTAGAGCTGAATGGGGAACAGCTGTTCCTAAACCCCTGGTAAATCCCTATGTTTTGGGATCATTAACAAATGCTCATTGGTATTTCTGCACTCCATATTATTATTGTGCTTTTGCTGAAACTGGGGAAATGGGTGGCAATTTTTCATCACTTTAATCATTTTTCGACACCTGTTTTGTCATTTACTGTTCAAAGGCAGTATACATGGTTCAAAGGCAGTATATAAAGACCAAAAGTATTGACCGAAGTAGGAGAGGTACCAGAAGTACTGAACAAAGGCATTCCTGAAGAGGAACCGATTAAAGCAGCAAGAAAACAGTAGGAAGGCAACAATACCCTCCGCCGAAAATTCAGGCGGTGGGGGGTTGTCTCGCCCCATAAACTCCCTCCCCCCTCTCCTAGGAGCGCAGGGGGTTAAATGGTGCAGCTTCTGCTTGCAGAGGCTGCACAGAGCTTGCAAGGACTGAGGCCAGTTTGCAATGGGTTGCCTAGCAACCCTTGCAGAACGCGCGAAAATGATAGAGCTGCTGATTGGCCCCTGCAGTCACGTGGGGCAATCAGCAGCGTTCCAGGCTCTCCCTGCTCACTCTAGGAGGAGTGGGGAAAGGAGAAGCACCCACCCGCCCTCCCCTTATACTGTGGTTTTTTCGGTTGCATTAGAATGGGCCAGGAAGGAATTTTTGGCAAGTATACATTGGTCAGTGGGCCTACTTGTTTTTTCGCCTTCCTTACAGTATAAGGTTGTCAATTTGGCTCGCCATTACTTGGTGGTGTGCTTCGCTTAGTTTTCATTGGTGTAACGGAAATTGTCGCACCCTGGCGGGGGTCCAGTATCGTTTAAAATAGGATAAGAAAATTAGGAGTCATCTCCTTAAGGGATGGGGAAGCCACGCGTAACGCGGTGCAGGGTATGGCACGCGGGGGTGTTGGTTTCCCTGGGAGAAGGGTGTCAGGGAAAGTGGCAGGGCATTGTAAGGCCTCCCACTGACAGGCACCTCAATCCTTACTCATGTCCGGATGGACAATGTCCCCTTTGGCCGCGCCCTCAGCGCTGGACGAAGGGGAGACGTGTTTTATTGTTGAAGAGGCTGGTGAAGGTATTTCACAGCCCCTTCTGTTGAAGTTGATGGTTATGGTTGATACTGGACCCGTAATCGCAATAGGCGATGTCACCCCCTCACCTATTCGGCTGTTTGTAATTGGATAATAAAGGGTGCGGCCATATAAATCCAACCTTGTGTCCTGTCTTGTTTGAGGGGGTGGGAACTGGTGCGACGACAATAACCTCCGCCGAAAATTCAGGCGGTGGGGGGTTGTCTCGCCCCATAAACTCCCTCCCCCCTCTCCTAGGAGCGCAGGGGGTTAAATGGTGCAGCTTCTGCTTGCAGAGGCTGCACAGAGCTTGCAAGGACTGAGGCCAGTTTGCAATGGGTTGCCTAGCAACCCTTGCAGACCGCGCGAAAATGATAGAGCTGCTGATTGGCCCCTGCAGTCACGTGGGGCAATCAGCAGCGTTCCAGGCTCTCCCTGCTCACTCTAGGAGGAGTGGGGAAAGGAGAAGCAGGCCCTGTGAGTCCTGAAGGCAGAAAGGCAGACTCGAGCGCGGCCCGTGTTAGGAGGAGTTTGAAGGAGGGAGCAGTATTGGCACTAGGGAGCAGCTTTGGCAAGTGGGGCCCAAAAGGCAAGTAGCGATGGCGCGGGGGCGCAAACGGGGCCCCAGAAATGGAGCTGAGGCTCGGGCCCAAAAGGCCAAAAAAGTTAAGACAGCCCCAAAAGGGGCACAGAAGGGGGGCAAGGACAAAAGGCCACCACCATCAGGCAGTCCCCAAACACCCCTTCCCAGGGAACTGGAACCGCACCCCCCAGCAGCTGGTGCATCAGCATGGGAGCGCCTGGCTGCGTGTGAGGCAGCAGTGTTTGGGGGAGAGATGCCCCCACCCGTAGCAGGACCAAGTGGGGTGGCACAGAGCCATAGTAGCCTGGACAACAGGCCAGGGCCATCTGGGGTAGGTGTCCCTAGGCCCGTAATTGAGGCCTTGAATCGGGCCCTGGCCCCAGAAGCTCATTCTGGGGCCCAAATCAACGAAGGGAGGGATCCCCCATCCCAAGAGGAAGACAGGGGGCTCAGACGAAGTGGCCGCCGTGCAGGCCCCCCTGCCCGGTTCGCAGATCAGGAGATAGGGCGGCAGGCGGCTGGGAGCCGGCATGAGGCTCCCCAAATGGAGCCCCAGGCTGGGCTGGAAGAGGAGGAAGGGAGCGCTGGGGAGGAGGCTGAGCCAGAGGAGTTGGCGCAGGATGAGGGACCCCCACCCCCCGTGCAAGACTCTTCCAGGTACCATCAGGAAGCCCGAGCCAGCAGGGATGACCCACGGTTGCTAGCACGGATTGAGGCCTTGGAGCGGGCGATCGCAGAGCGGGACCATGACAGTCGGGGGACGCAGCACTACATGGCACCGGTAGAAGGTATGCAAACAGGGGGGACAAGGGGAACTATGGTCCAATGCAGCCACCCCCCCCCCCCCAGTAGTAGGGGTAGGAATCTATGACAACAACAGCCCTGGGATGATGGGAGAAGGATGGCCGGGGGCCCAGAGCACTGGCCTGGGCCGCCCCCCCGGGAGAAAGCACCCACAATATTTGTGGTGGAATGGGGGTTGGGTGCAAGTTGTATCCCCTGCCCCGCGACAGACAACTGCCCAAACAGCTACACAAGACGGGTCGAGTTATGGGGGGCCTCCCTCTGTCTTTGGGCAAACGCAGGCACATCAGGCACTTCAAGTTTGGAGTAACGCCACGCAGGGGCTGGCCACCGCGACGGCTGGGCAGCCTAGCGGGAGCTGGGTGGCGACGGGACCTGATAGCGGGCAGCGGGCCCCCATCCTTAACCAGCTTGGGGGTCCGATCAGGGCTCAGCAGGATAGGGGCAACTCGAATAGTTATCAACATGGGAGCCAGGTGCACGGAGCATACATGACACAGGGGTGGCCAGCTACAGCCTCCCAGGATGGAGTGGCACCAGGCGAGGCCCCCCCGTGGCAGTGGCCCCCACAAAACACAGGAACAGGGTTACCACGCCAGCTCCCACCTGCGGGGGGAAGCTTCGTGGATTTATCAGATCCCATAGGCGAACACCTATTACTGGCCACTAGGGAGAAGATATGGAGGGGAGAATATGTTGATATTTTTGCCCTCCTCTTTAGCGACCCGATAGTGGAACCGGGGGAGGAGGACGAAAAAAAGGATAAGGAGCGGTACAAGCGCCCAAAGGCAGACAGAAACTGGGCTAACTGGACAGCAGCCTATGCCATATACCATGGCGTGCAGCTTGAAATGTTCCCAGAGAAAGGGGCAGTACTCCTCAAATATGCCGAGATCATTCGACGGGCATATGAGACGGGGCCAGCCGGGGCGTGGCTCCGATATGACGAAGCTTTCCGGCACCGGGCGTCATTTAAGCCGGGGCTCCGATGGGACATTCATGCACAAGACCTATGGTTGACATGCATGAGTGACTCAAAAGGGGCACCAAAGACAGATAGTGGCCACCTCTTGGCCAAAGGGAGCGTTGCCCTGTTGAATGACACAGGTAGGGCGGGGGGCAGGCAGGTGAGCCCGGGCAGCGTGGGGCAATGCTGGGAATTTTCTCGGTCAGGGGCGTGTACGTGCCCCGCGTGCAGGTTTCGGCATACCTGCCCCTCCTGCGGAGGGTTTCACCCGGCCGCTTCCTGCCCCCGGCCCAAGCCTTGGGCAAAAGGGAAGTCTGGGGGGGGCTTTTCAAAAGGGACACAAGGTAACCCGGGGAGCGGGGGAACAGGAAAAAACCCCAACGCCGGTGAGAGTCGATAGGTTGGCAGTAGCCTTGCTCACGCACCCAGACAAAGAAGAGGTGAGCTATGTTGTAAAGGGATTTAAAGAAGGTTTTAGGATACCAGTAGGGGAAGTGCTGATAAGACAAGTACCCCCCAATTTGAAATCGGTGGTGGGCATGGAGGAGGTGGTGGCGGAGAAGATACGGAAGGAAGTGAAGGAGGGTCGAGTGGCCGGCCCCTTTGAAGACCCACCGTTAAACGGAATGGTCTTCTCCCCATTGGGAGTAGTACCTAAGAAAGCCCCTGGGCAGTTCCGTTTAATCCACCACCTTTCATACCCTCGAGGCCGCTCTGTAAATGACGGGATACCTAAAGATTTGACGACAGTCCACTATGTGTCATTTGACGCTGCAGTGGAACTGGTCAAGCAGTATGGCTCCGGGGCGTTGATGGCAAAATGCGACGTTAAGTCAGCTTTCCGCCTTTTGCCAGTCCACCCGGACAGTTATCACCTGTTAGGCTTCCAATTTCAAGGGAAATATTACTACGACAAGGCCATGCCAATGGGGTGCTCCATATCGTGCTCGGCATTTGAGCGCTTCAGCTCCCTGGTGGCATGGATCGTGCGTCGTGAGGCAAGTGGGGGAGGTATTACTAAATACCTCGATGACTTCCTCTTCATCGGCCATTCTGGTGGGCCTGAATGCAGGGAATTGGTTGCCTTATTTGAACGCATAACTGCACATTTGGGTATCCCCTTAGCTCCAGAAAAGACTGAGGGCCCGTCCACGGTGCTTACTTATTTAGGGATTGAGCTCGACTCGACCCTTGGTGTTTCACGTTTGCCCAATGAGAAGGTAATAGCACTGAGGCAGAAGATTGGGCTATGCATGTCAGCAAGCAAGGTTACCGTTAGACAGCTTCAGTCTCTCATCGGGAGCTTAAACTTCGCATGCAGGGTGGTGGCACCAGGTAGGGCATTCCTGTCCCGGCTGTACGGAAGGTTAGCCGGGGACTTAGCACCTCATTATCACATCAGGGTGACCAAAGAAATTAAGAAGGATTTGAAGGTTTGGCTAACATTTCTGGAGCAGTACAATGGGGTATCGGTGTGGAGAACACAGGTTATGTTGGATGCCGACCTGCAGGTTCATTCCGATGCCTCTGGTGCATGCGGATTTGGAATTTTTTTCCAACAGCAGTGGTGTTCAGCCGCCTGGCCAGTTGAGTGGACCCAGGCTGGCATCACCAGGGATCTTACATTCCTTGAATTGTTCCCCATTGTGCTCGCTGTCAGATTATGGTACAGTAAATTGGCCAATAAAGTAGTGCTCTTCTGGTGTGATAATCAGGCAGTGGTGCAAATAATTAATTCTTTGACATCCCGGTCACAGAGGGTCATGGGTTTGGTGAGGCATTTGGTGCTGCTGTGCCTTCAGCACAACATTCTATTCCGAGCGAGGCACGTTCCTGGACTCGAGAATGAGATTGCAGATGCTCTCTCTCGTTTCCAGATGGAGCGTTTCCGCGTGCTCGCTCCGGAGGCCAGCGAGAACCCAGAACCCATGCCGTCCGACCTGTGGAGCCTTGGATACTGGAGTTAAGTTCCTCGGTTCAGGCCTCTTTGGCTGGACGCACCAGGGCTGCGTACCAGGCAGCCTTCCAGGCCTTCCAGTCGTTCCGGTCCAAGCGGGGATGGGGCATGGGGTTCCCCATCCCCGAGGCTGAAGTATTGCAGTTCGCCATGTCATTAAGGAGCGACGGGCTTGCTGCTAGCACTATATCAGGAAAGTTGGCTGCCCTGGGGTTCATGAGTCAAATGGCTGGTCACCCGCCCCCGGGCGGAGGATTCTTGACACGTAAGCTGCTGGAGTCTTGGGCACGGCAAAGCCCAGTGCCTGGCCACACCAGGTTACCCATTACCCCTCCCCTACTGGTCAGAATAGTTAACACGTTGATGTTGGTGTGTTTTAACAGTTATGAAGAAACTTTATTTGCCACACTGTTTAAAGTGGCATTTTTGGGGGCCTTTAGAGTAAGCGAGATGGTAGCTGAGTCAGCTCGGGATAGGTCAGGGAGGGCAATAGGGTATCGAGATATACAGTTGGACAGTAAGCAGGTAAAAATTCGATTAAGATTATCTAAGACTGACCAGCGAAGAAAAGGGAAGACGATTACGCTGGCCCAGGCTGGTGACCCTGCTCTGTGCCCGGTTTTGGCAGTCCAAGCTTATTTGGCCATTCGCCCCCCAGTGGGGGAACCCCTCTTTTGCCATTTTAATAGCAAGCCTGTTACTAGATACCAATTCATGTCCGTCCTGCGGGCGGCACTAAGAAAACTGGGCGTCCCGCCTCAGGATTATGGTTCTCATTCTTTCCGCATTGGTGCAGCCACATTTGCGGCACAAATGGGGATGTCAGGCACCGACATTCAAGCCATTGGCCATTGGCGTTCGGCAGCATACCGCGCTTATGTGCGTTGAATGACATAGTATGCCCAATTAACCATGCCATCTCCTTTCCATTGACAGATCGTGCTGTGTACAAACGGGCTAGAATTTGGATATGCGGGCACAGTCTGGTACGCTGGGCAGCGAAGGCGGCAAGAGAATCACCAGTTGGAGGCCAGATGGGGCTCTCTGAATGGGGAGTAATCAACTGGTATGGGAGGAGTGGCATGAGATGGCGCCAACTGCTGCCGATGCTCAGGGAACTGGGAAAATGGCAAACACCAGATGTAGTGGTGGTTCATCTTGGGGAGAATGACTTGCCAGGACTCAAAGGGGTACAATTGATACGGGCTATTAAGAACGATTTGTGGGAGATTCAGCGATATTTTCAGGGAGTTAGGATAATTTGGACAGAGTTAGTGACCAGATTGCGGTGGGGGGAGGGTGAATTTACCAAAAGAATAGATAAGACACGTAAGACAATTAATAGGGAGATTAGGAAATGGTTAGCTTCAATTGGATTTGGGACAATTACTCACACACAAATTACATATAGGGAAGTGGGTTACTTTAGGGCAGATGGGGTACATTTGTCCCCAACTGGCAATGCTATTTATCTCGAAGCTCTTAAGGCAGGTATAGAATTAGTTTTGCGATAGGTGTGGGGGCCTGGATCCGCCGGAGTCTCGTGGGACCCAGGGTGGCGGGGGTCCAGTATCGTTTAAAATAGGATAAGAAAATTAGGAGTCATCTCCTTAAGGGATGGGGAAGCCACGCGTAACGCGGTGCAGGGTATGGCACGCGGGGGTGTTGGTTTCCCTGGGAGAAGGGTGTCAGGGAAAGTGGCAGGGCATTGTAAGGCCTCCCACTGACAGGCACCTCAATCCTTACTCATGTCCGGACGGACAATGTCCCCTTTGGCCGCGCCCTCAGCGCTGGACGAAGGGGAGAGGTGTTTTATTGTTGAAGGTATTGGTGAAGGTATTTCACAGCCCCTTCTGTTGAAGTTGATGGTTATGGTTGATACTGGACCCGTAATCGCAATAGGCGATGTCACCCCCTCACCTATTCGGCTGTTTGTAATTGGATAATAAAGGGTGCGGCCATGTAAATCCAACCTTGTGTCCTGTCTTGTTTGAGGGGGTGGGAACTGGTGCGACGACAAAAAGTCTGTTTCTGATGGAAACCGCATTTGCAGTGAATCATCAGTTCAGCTCTAGTCACAGTACACTGCTAGCAAGGTTATGGGTTTGTTATCAACTGGGATGAGAGCTTAATGATGCCCTCCCAGACACCTAGAAAAACAGTGGATATAATCCCAAGCGGGATTCGCGTGGGTCCCGCACGGCACAATGTGCTCTGTATGGACAGGGCATGGGATCAGCCCCACCATCTTCCTCTCCAGGGAATGCAAAGATGAGCTAAGAGAGATTATTCAGGAGCACTTTTCACAAACTTGATCTGGTGAAGAGGCTGCGGCCTTTTCTTTCTGATTTAGATTTATTTTATTTTTATTTATTTATTTTAAAAACTTACTACCCCACCCCTCCTGCCACAGGCAGCTCAGAGCGACTTACAATCATTAAAAACAATTAAAATAAATCATAAAAGGGGGGAAACAGAGAAGCACATCCCACCCCCGCCCCCTGACCCCTCCCCACCCACTACCCCTCTCCCCCACCAAACGTCTGGCAGAACAGTCAGGTCTTACAACTTCTCCAAAAGGAGGGAAGGTCCAGGGCCAGCTGGGCCTCTACCAGAAGGGAATTCCACAGGCACGGTGTGGCCACCAAGAATACCTTCCCCTGATATGGCCCCCAAAAAAACTCAGGGGACCTTGAGCAGGGCACCCCCAGATGACCACAGGGGCCGATCCAGGACCTGGGGAGTGAGGCAGTCTTGCAGATAGACAGGACCCAGGCCATTTAGGGCTTTATAACCCATGGCCATCACCTTGAATCAGGCACGGAAAGCCACCAGCAGCCAGTGCAGAGAACGGAGCAATGGTGTAATATGCTCCTGGTAGCCCAGTCCCAGTAGGAGATGGGTCACCGCATTCTGTACCAGCTGCAATTTCCAAGCCATCGCCATGGGTAGCCTCACATAGAGTGCGCTACAATAGTCTAATCAAGAGGTGATGAAAGCATGAATGACTGTGGCCAGGTCAGAGTCCGAAACAAATGGCCGAAGCCATCGCACCAGATGTAACTAGTGGAAAGCACTCCCCGCCACAGCCTCCACCTGGGAATGCAGGCAGAGCTGTGCATCGAGGAGCACCCCCAGACTCCGTACCTGGGAGGCCAATGGAGGACAGACCCCATCAATTATGAGGGCTGCCAACTCCATCGCCTTACTCACTAACATCACCTCCATCTTGTCAGGATTCAGCTTAAGTCCACTAGCCCGCATCCAATCCCCTACAGCTGCCAGACACCGAGTAAGCACTGAGACTGCCGGGCCTGAGTCTGTTGAAAAAGAGAGGTGCAATTGGATATCATCAGCATATTGATGACACCGCACACCAAACCCCCTAATCACTTCGCCGAGCGGCTGCATGTACACATTGAACAGGGGAGGGGACAAAACAGAACTCCACACGAGAGGTCTCAGTATGATGAAAACAATCCCCGAGCACCACCCACTGGGTTCTTCCGGTCAGGAACGAGGGGAACCATTCAAGAACAGTCCTGCCCACCCCTGCGCAGTCCCACAGGCCACCAACATCTCATGATCAACGGTATCAAACGCAGCCGACAGATCTAACAAAATCAGCAGGGTCGAACGGCCCCGATCCAATTCTCAGCATAGGTCATCTACCAAAGCCACAAGCGCAGTCTCAGTGCCATGCCCTGGATGGAAGCCAGATTGAGAGGAATCAAGAAAACCGAGTGATCAAGATGCCCCTGCAGCTGCCGAGCCACTACCTGTTCAAGAACCTTCCCTAAAAAGGGAATGTTAGAGACAGGCCGATACTTGGCAGGGGAGTCAACATCAAGTGATAGTTTCTTGAGCAGAGGCTGCACCAGCACTCTGACCACCCCAGCCAGCAACGGCCCCATTGTCTCCCAGCAGGTCTTAACCAGCCAGGACAGGCAAAGATATAATTCACAAGAAGTGGCCCTGACTGCCCCAAGAACATCTACTGCATCGGCGGATGCCACCGACTGAAACTGATCCCAGAAAACCGGACATGACGGGGCTTCCATAACCTCTGGTTCCCCTAATGTAATAAGTACAGCGCCGAAAACATGGTGAATACTAGTGATTTTATCCACAAACATGTCACAGCGGGCAATAGATGACTCCACTCCAAGGTTGAGGGAGGCCGGACTGACCAGCCCCCGCACAACCTGGAAAAGCTCTATTGGATGGGATTTTGCAGATGCTATGAGGGCAGCAAAGAACTCCCTCTTTGCTGCTCGCATAGCCACGGCATAGGCTCGTAAATTGACTCTATGTCTGAATCCAGACAAGACCGAGGTGATGATGGTTGGCCGACCATGGGACTTGGGGACATAGGGACCCCTTTTATTGATGGGGTTCAGCCTCCTTTGTTCACTGAGGTGCTCAGCCTTGGCGTGCTCTTGGATCCATTGCTGCACCTGGATGGCCAGTGCTTTTACCAACTTCAGCTGGTGAGAAGGCTGTGACTTTTTTTTTTTATCAAACTTGGACTTGGCCACCGTCATCCATGCCTTTGTAACTTCGAGGCTAGACTATTGCAATGCACTCTGTGGGGCTGCCCTTGATGACTGTTTGGAAGCTGCAGTTGGTGCAGAATGTGGTGGCCCACCTTCTGTCAGAGGTGGATTTCCAGGAGCACATTACACCAGTGCTCCGGAGTCTGCGCTGGATTGCCAATAGCTTTCCAGGCACAATTCAAAGTGCTGCATTTGACCTATGAAGCCCTAAACGGCTTGTGCCCCAGGTATCTGAAAAACTGCCTCTTCCCTTATGTTCCATCATGGCCTCTGAGGTTGGCCAAGGGTACCCTCTTGTGAGTACTAACTGCCTGTGAGGTTTGTACGAGGGCATGCAGAGAGATGTTGTCGGTGGCTGCTCCACACTCATGGAACTCTCTCCCCTTGGAGATCCACCTAAGCCCATGCCTGCTTGTCTTTCAGAAGCGATGTAAGACCTTTTTGTTTGGTCAGACGTTTGGGGTTCTGAGATAGGGATGGGCGAGATGTGGTGGGTTAGGGACAGGGTTGGAGCTTGGGGTTTGGCGTTTCTTTATAATTGCTGAATTGTAGCACATTCACTTAGGTACACAGCTATAAATGCGGTCCTTAGGCAAGGGGCCTCTATCAATGAGATTTGTAGTTCTGCAGTATGATCCTCAGTCCATACATTTACATGCCATTGCAAGATAAACTCTCTAGCATATGCTGAGGTGGCTTTTGGCCATAGTGTGCTCCAGAGGATTCTCTGCAGTCTTTTGTCAGAAATGGGAAGGTAGCAGGGTTGTTGGTTTGGAATTCACCCATCCTATTTGTCTAGGGCACAGCTTGGGCAAGTCCCATGACAGAAGTGAGAAGAAAGGAATAAGAACAAATTTTCCTTTCTAGAATTAGACGTTGTTCCTCAATTCTCTTGGAGGCAGAGGGCCAATCAGTCAGAGCCAGAGGTTTACATGCCCTTATGATACAATATGGCTGTAATGATACAATTAGGGCAGCTCTTTAAGAAAGTTCTGGTTGTGCCCCTGGTTGGGGATAGGGCACAAAAGCAGAAAGGAACCCATGGAATCCAATAGCAAAACTCCCATTGACTAATGTGGGGGGGGGACGGGGGAGAGGCGGATTGTGGATTCTATGTGTGCAGCCACACGAGACAGGCCAGGGAGGCTACCATGCCAGCGGTAGCCTTACCCCTCTCTGAGCAGCCAGGCCATGCAAATGATGTAATGGCTCATTTGCCCAACACCCACCAGATGTCCCCCCTGTCTCAAGGCAGGGTGAACAGCTGGCTGCTATGCAGTGTGTCCTCAGGAAAATTCTGAGGCTGTGTTGTGGAGCAGCCTTACATGGGGTAAGACTGCCCAGGGCAGGACAACTCATGTGCCTGGCCATGCTTGCCCCACCACACGGGGAGCACCACTGCAGGGCCTTGAGTGGCAGGCGCTGTTGCCGGTGGCCACATCACAGCCAGGGGTGGGATTTTGGTCAGGCATGGGGAGGGAGGTGGGGCAAGACTGGGCACCCGCTTGTGTGGCTGGTGTCACGGCCCACCCCAGCCATCGTGACAGCTCCGGCAGCAGCTGGCCCACCCACTGGCCCACCCACCAAGCTTCCCTGTGACCATGTGCCCAGTGTGGTGGCCATGTTTGCTTGCCATGGGCCTGCGCAGGGATCAAGCCCTTGCAGCTCATGTGGCTGCACCCTACGTAGCAACCATTTTGTAAATGATGGAGATGTGAGGGCTGATGTGGCAGCAGCTGTTATTGCGCTGCGATTCCATACCGCCATTTCGGAATTGCCTGCGCCACACCGCAGCTTTTCTGCGGACATTCTGCTAATTCCACCAGCATTTTGCAAATTGCGGAATTGTGGAAAAATTGCAGAAACTGTCGGAAAACCGCTGTTCCACTATTTTGTGGCGCTGGCGGAAGTAGCGAAAATGTCATGTTTCCGCTATTTTACGAAGCCTGTGGAAGTAGCGGAATGAAATTAGCAGAACTGCGGAAGTAGCGGAATGAAACTAGTGGAATGAAAGCCTCTGCCACGCTGTACCACTAATTGTGGAAACACTGTCTCCGGCGGAAATAGCTACCGCTGCGACATTCCGCTACAGCCCTAGTGACCAGTGGTGGAACGGGACACTGGAATGTGGGTAACGCTAACGTGTCAAGAGTTCTCCAATGAAGATTAGAGTGTAGAGGAAAAGCTCATCACGTAACTGATCCACTCCAGGCTTAGCAAGGAATGCCTACCCTGAGTAGACTTCCCAGGATTTCACCACAGATGGGTAGTTGAATGTGTGGGTATCAGAATACACCAGTTCAGTCTATAGACTAGTGAAAGTCTCCCCATCCCGCTCTTCATTGGGTGTCCAAATCATGACCTGATTCTACAATATGGCTTGCTTAAAAAATAATAAAACTCCTATTCATAGGAGATAGAGAACAATAGCTGTAAAGTTAAACAGTAAAGAATGCCTTTTATGACCAGAAAAGTACAGTCAACTATAAAAAGGAAATCCTGCTGTTCCATATTTATTGTGTTCTCCCCTGCTGACTTCCATATCAGATTTGCTCAGTTCCCAAGTCAGAACAAGGTTTTCCTAACTGCCTTGGAAAGCAAGTTCCTTTCTGCTTTTGTGCCCTATCCCCAACCAGGGGCACAACCAGAACTTTCTTAAACAGCTGCCCTAATCCCTGGAAGCCCTGCACTCTCTGACCCCTCCTCCTAAATATTGAAGCATTCCCTCTCTCACACACACGTTTCCACCCCTACACCAATGCCTCTAAGTGTGTCTCTCCACTGACCTCCTTAACATGCACCTCCCCACTTGCCCTAAAGCCAAGCAGGGTAGGACCCAGCAGAGCTATCTTGGGTCTCTACATTTTTCCCAGTGTGCAGGGTAATTTTGTGCATAAGTACATGTTTCAAACCAATGTAACAAATTCATAGAAGCACCCCTCCCTCCTGGTTTGCATAAATTTGCATGAGATGTTTCATGTAAATGTATGTAAATTTAAAATAGTCTGTTGTCTAACATTGAGGCTAGACCAAAAGCGAGGTAAGGGTGTTGTTTTGGTTTAAAAGCAAATTTAAGAAATAAAATCAATCACGTACATACCAAACCTTCACATAAACCAGGCTTGACTTGACCCCCACCCTTCCTACCTCCCAGCCTCCTTCCAAAGTCCAACTACTATGCCATTTGAGCTACAGGGGCAACTGGTGACCTCATCTTTTTAGTGTACTGAGTAAAGAAGGATCTCATTGCCCAGTAAGTTAAGCAGTTGTTTGTTGTGGTGCTGTATCAACCTTAGCTGTGTGTCTGGGTAACTACCTTTTGAATCTGGTGTGCCAGAGTCTTAGGTTTCAGTCCTTGTGGCCTTGTAATTACCACTCTGCTATCTTATTTGTAAAATGAGGTAGTAGCTGCTGGGCCTTTTCTGAAGAGAGCTATGCTGGTTGGAAGGAAAAGGGGAAAGCACTGAGGTAACTAGGAAGCTCAGTCAGTAGAAGTAAGATTCATATTCATCATTTCCTTTTCCCTGTTTTTGCAATATTCCACAGGGCTACAGTAGGTACTGGCTGGATTTCACAAGTATCATGCCTGTCCCTGTAGATGTTACTCTGCTGTGTCCAAAGTTATCTCATGTCAGAGATCTTTC
The DNA here is from genome assembly GCA_003113815.1 of Sphenodon punctatus. NCBI lineage: Eukaryota > Metazoa > Chordata > Lepidosauria > Sphenodontia > Sphenodontidae > Sphenodon > Sphenodon punctatus. The sequence goes on from QEPC01002450.1 coordinate 3,634,034, forward strand.
CTGCATCTGCAGATTCAGAACAGCGCTGTTTCTCTCACTCCTTGCTGGGTGCTGCACCCTAACCGGTAAAGGAGGGTGCAGCACCTCAGGGCCTGAGTCTCCTCTGCCCCTGACAAGTAGCACCACTGTTCTCAGCAATGGTAGAGCCAGACCTTAGCAGCCAAGTTGATTCAGGAGACGGAATAGTTAGGGCATAACTTCCTATTTTGCAAGTTACTAGGCTCTTTTGTGCTAATGCTGACTTTTATTAAACAGTTTCCTTCTGTGAAGTTAATGGAATTCAAAGGGCCCCCTTCTCCCACAGTAGGATACAAATATCTGGCATGTATTTCCATGGAAGTCACTTAGAGGCTGTGAAGGGAGAACAGAACTCAGAGGAAGCAGTTACCAGATGTGCAGTAGCAAGATTTAATTTTCTTTAGTAGCCACTTTTCTGGTTCTCGCCCTCCTTTTCCAGGCAATACCATCTTTATATAGTCTGCTGAAACTAAGCTGCAGAGTTCAAACAGCTCAGAGCTTAGGAGCATCTGTCACTAGTATTTTCATCTCTGGAGATTCGGGTTTGGATCTGGTGATGAAAGAAAGGGGTTTGCTGTTCTCATTGGGAGAAGTCTATGAGAAGCAGTCTGGTGACATGGGTCTTCAATCAGGAGAAGCTTAAGCTCAACTATCAGAGTGTTACTCATCAGGGTAGGTGTGCATTGGCAAAGCCCTGTGCAGGGGTTACCCCTGTCTGGTCTTACTCAGATTGTTCACTGTAACAGAGCTCACCACATTAACCTGCAGAATTGGCATGTGTGTAGGGGTGTGCATGTCGTTTTTGTTACTGCAATAATGAATATGACAACCGAGAATAACGACAACGATAATGAAAATGACAACCAAGGATACCAAAAACGACAACTGAGAATACTGATAACGGTAACAATACCGATATCGATACCAAAAACGATACCAAGAACAATACAAAAAACCAAAAACGACAATGTCGTTATCATTATCGTTATTATTAGTGCTTTGGCAGTTGGGTTTTGGAGGGAAAATGTGAGTCTTAACAGGGTTAAGAATCTTGAACTGTGCCTGTGTTGGGAGGGGTGAGCAGCTCAGCAGTATCTGATGGATGTATCCGTGACCAAAGAGCAGCAGAAGCAGACCCCAGCAGTCTCATGGGACTCTGTGATTGCTCAATGCCTGCTGCCTCCCACAACTAATCAGAGGGGCTCTGGGGGAGGGCACTGCAACCCTTTACAATGGGAGGTCCAGGTTTTTTCTCTCCGTTGTGTGAGAGCTCTGCTTGTCAGGTTGTGTTTACAGAACTGTGGTGCTTGCGCATAAAAAATCCTCCCTAGCCCTCATTGTATTATTTATTTATTTATTTATTTGGTATTCCTACCAATACCTTTCCTTCCTCATACCCTACATTTTACCTTCTCCCTTTCCTTCCCCTTCTCCCCCCTGTACATTATATAGTGATAGGTAGTATAGATTAGATATAGATATATATTATAGACATATAGATTAGATTAGAATAGTTATATAGATAACTGATTAGATAATAGATAGTTTTTCTTTCCCCTTCCCTCGTCTTCCTTAGATTTAGACAAATATTAGTTATGCACAGGAATCAATTATACCAAAAATAAAATCTTTGTTTGAAATGGTACCAATATCAATAACGATATCAATAATGATAATGAATATCGATACTGATAACAAAAATGATACCAATAACGAAAACGATAACAAAAATGATAACAAAAATAATAACAACAAAAACGACATTGTCGTTAATAAAGATAATGAAAATGCCATTTTTGATGAAGGAAACAAAAACGAAAAAAATGACATGGGGGCCTGGTGCACACCCCTAGCGTGTGTTAAAAATTGGGGAAAGGGCAGCAGGATGAAATATTCTCTTACCACAGAATGACAGCTGTTGATAGAAGTCCAATGTAAATCTTAGGGGTATATGCAAAAGGAGAGGAAATGTATCTGCCCGAAGTATCCGAATTTTTCCTTCTTTCCTTCCCTCAGTCTCTCATGTAAACCTTCTTCAGCTTGGGAGTCACTGTTAGGAATGAAACATTATAGAGAGAAATATAGAATAGCTTACAAGCTGTACAAGAAGGAAGCAGACTAGTGAAAACCCTCTCCTATGGTAAATCCAGGTGCCTGTGCTCACTTGAGCAGCAGGCAGCTACAGAAGCTGACTATTAGGTGCAGCAAAAACCCGGAATGTCTGAGATGAGGGACCATTTTACAAAACATTCCTGGGTGGTTTTTTTAAATGGTCAGTCAGGCATTGATATTTTATTTATTTATTTATTTCTAGATTTATACCCCGCCCCTCCTGAGAACAGCTCGGGGCGGCTTCCAACAAAAAAATTTAAAATACATATAAACCATTTAAAACACATAAAAAATACACAAAGTATTAAAACAGGGTCTGGGAAACATTTAAAACAATAAAATAGGGTAAGGGAGATAAAACCCCATTAACCCACCCTCCCCAAAGGCCTGGGCGAACAGCCAGGTTTTACATCTTTGCCGGAATATCAAAAGGCTTGGGGCCAGTAGAGCTTCCTCTGAAAGGGAGTTCCAAAGGCGCAGCACGGCCACCAAGAATGCCCTCTCCATTGTGGCCCCCCGCTTAACATGGGGGACCTCCAAGAAGGCACCCCCGGCCGACCGAAGGAGCCGCTCTGGGGCGTGGAGGGCGAGGCAGTCCCTGAGGTACGGGGGGCCCAGACCATGAAGGGCCTTGTAGATCAAAGTCAAAACTTTGAACCTGGCTCGGCACGCTATCAGCAACCAGTGCAGAGTCCGGAGCACAGGTGTTATGTGCTCCCGACGACCCGTCCCCGAAAGGAAGCGGGCCGCCGCATTCTGCACTAGCTGCAGCCTCCGAACCAGGCACAGGGAAGCCCCACGTAGAGCGCGTTGCAGTAGTCCAGCCTTGAGGTGATGAAGGCATGGATGAGGGTGGCCAGGTCTGGGCTGGAGACGAACGGACGCAGCCTCCGTACCAGATGCAGCTGGCAAAAATCAGCCTTTGCGACTGCCTCCACCTGCCGCTCTAGGCGGAGATCCGCGTCCAATATCATCCCCCAGACTCCGGACCTGCTGAGCTATAGGA
>QEPC01002450.1:3638876-3696618 GCA_003113815.1 Sphenodon punctatus
CCCCCCCCCCCACGTGAGTTGGGCAGATAACCTCCTGGGACAAATCCATGGTTGCCATGGCGGCCATGAATTCTTGCTCCGCCCCGACAAGGCCGGCATCGGCGTGAACGTTGAAGTCCCCCAGAACCAAAGTCCTAGAGGAGCCCAACACCACCTCCGAGGATATGTCCTATCAAATCACATCGAAGTCATGTGTTTCTGATAATGAAAATTAAATACAAATAGAAAATACACTGACTAGTCACTGCAGCAGAGTATCATGCCAATTTCACTCATTAGTTATTAATTTATTATTATTATTATTATTATTATTATTATTAATTATTTTTTATTATTATCATCAAGCATTTATATAGCACAAGCAAGGTACCTGGCTTTACAAAGTAATGGAATAGACACGGTCCCTGCTCTAGGGCTTACAATCTGAGAGATTGGGGGGGAGATGAAGGAAGGGGAACAGAGGGAGAGACAAGGAGTGTAACACTCACGAAGATGCGAGGTCCCAGGTGCACACGCTTGACTTGGTTGCATTGAGAATGATGGCTGGCTGGTCCGTGTGGTGAGGATATGAGTACACAGACCTCAGGCAACAGATTGTACTATTATTCCCACTTCAATTCTATGCAATTCCCACTTCAGTTCAATTCTGTTAGTCTGTTATTCCCACTTCAATTCTACGCAAGGCATTAATAAAGCCAGCACTGCTTTTCAGTCTTGATTCCAGCCTAGTTCATTCATTCATTGATTGGAAGGAGTGGTTGACCTTCTAGTCTATATAATGACTATAGTGCATTTCACAGACTTCCTAGAATATCTATGATTAGCCAGATTTTGTTGTATTTCACTGAACAAATTTTCTTCTGCATTCTGTAGGGGTTTTTCTTCAAGAAAGACCTCAGAATTTATCAGTGTCAATGATGTAGTCTGTATAAGTTTAGACAGAGTGTGGTTGCCTTGTTGGTCCCAAAGAGGAAGGCGACAAGAAACTATGGGATTAAGGGTTAAGATGATACTTTTCACCTGACCATCTGAGAGAGCAAAGCAGGCTTTCAGGCTACACAGAAACATTCCTCAGATGAGACCTAAGGAAGGGCTCTGTATAGCTAAAAGCTTGAATTATCTCACCAACAGCACTTGATGCAATAAAAAGTATCTTTACTGCTTTGTCTCCTGCTCGTCTGAATAACACACTTTTAGTTGTAGTCCTCTCCTTTTGCGAGACTGCACTTCCAAATTTTGTTCTCATTCCAGATTTTCACAACCTTTATTTAGGACCAAATTTTCAGACACTGGGTTCTTCTACCATCCATTCTTTTGTACCCACCTCTTAGGTCAGAGAGAGGTGTGAGTTTCTATTTTTTTGTGATAAGGACTGAGGGACAGAATCCTCGAAAATGAATTCTTTTTTTTTTTTTAACTTGTTTTTATTGAATAGTTTTCCAGAGTACACCTATTCTTCTGCACACCATGTTACCACATTCTATCACATTTTTCCTGGACCTGGGTTACAGCATTGGTCCACATGCCTGTTTCTTAACTAGGTTCAATCAAACAATCTGTATCTTCCCAGTGGCACCATTTGGGAAAGGGCAGTCTTTCTGTGCATACATGGAGCCAGTTCACATGACCTGGCTGCAACTGTGGCCCGGGTCACTTGGCTTCCTGTTATCAGAGAAGTAGTGGAAATGGCACCTCCTCATCCCCATCCTCCAGTGCCCTGACCGGTAAGTACGTATCAGTCAGCAGAGCCCCAGGGGATGGGGATGGGGGTGGGGATAAATATGGACCCTGGGGTGTGGGGGTGTTAGGAACACGGATCCCCACCCCCACTCTCTGAGTCCGGTAGTGGGCCCTGGGGGAGATTGGACTCCGTGTCCCAGGGGATGAGGAGGGGATTCAGGACAGGGGGCAGGGGGGCAGGTTCTGTCCAGAATCCCTGTTTAGGTGCTTTGGTCCAATTCCCCTTCCCAATGAAGTCAGTGGGAAGATATTGACTTCAGTGGGAAGATTTCCCATTGAAGTCAATAGAAACAGATTTCCCATTGACTCCAGCGGTGGAAAGAAACAGAACTGTAATCCAAAAACAAAAAACAAAAGTGCCAAAAAACAAGGATCCAAAAACCAAAAAGAAAACACAAAAAAAGACCCTGTGATCCACCCCTAGCATTAAGGTTGGATTGAACATTTATCCCCAAATAACAACTTTCTATTGCCAGTGATTGGCTGTTAAAATGACAGCTGTCTAAACTAGTCAAAATAGTTCAAAATAATAGGGAAGGTTGTATTTCATAATTAGGGCAATTTGGTTCTTGAAGTTTCCACCAAATTAAATTAGTGCCTGAGCTAGGTGGAAAGCATTTTTACACAGATGGCTGGACTGACTAAGACAATGTAACAATTAACCAAAACAAACGCCCAATGACTCATGAAATTCTAAGAAAAGGTGAAGAAAAGAGAAATTCTGCTAGTTTGGGGGTTTAGGATTTTGGGGTGTTTTTTGTTTTACCTTTTCCCCATTTACATCTTTCTCTCTGTGTCTTGGTTCTGTCTGGGACCACAAGTGGTAAGACAAAATTCCATAAGAAAGGCGATTGTCTCTGCTTGTCCAGGTTGAGAGAAAGCAGGAGCTGGAGCACCAGACATTTCATACAAATTCTTGTTCTTGTTGCGAGATTCCCCAGCAATCTTTTTCTGAACTCTACTTGCGTAATTCACTTATGATCAAAGTAACAGATAAAGCAAGAGTTGAAGCTGTAGCCAAGTGCTGGGCCAAACCATAGCAACCTGAGCAGTAGGGATAAGAGTGATGGATTTAATGAAGATATTTTATGGTCCTATGCTAGCCTTTCTGGTGCCTCCCCTCCTCCTCCTCTGCTTAAGGTGCACTGAGGTGGATGCTGCCAGAAGAGCCAGTGGTGCCGATCCCAAGTCCCATGGATCCTGTGCACAGCCACGTGTGTGCACAACCACATGCTACTACAGGGATATTTATTGTGGGAACATTGTGTCCTGCGGAAACCGTGCGCTTGGCATCTGCGGGGCTAGGGATTAGTCCCACTGAATCAGAGCAGCATTGATGGAGCCCTGAATGCCCATCTGGAAGCCAGAAGATGGGGCTTCAGGGATCCCCGCTCTCAGGAGCTGGGGGAAGACAAAAGTATCCTGATTACTCATAAATGCCAAAATCAGCACTCATAAAGAGGAATTAAACAGCAGAGGTACAAAGTGAAGGGACAGAATCCATTCACATCACATTCCTAATCACAGCAAAGTGAGTTTACCTTTATCTTGTCTTGGATGTAGCTATCTACCAGCCAGACAGGTAGATAATCCATCCACTGCGCTCATCATCACCATAACCTAACTCATGTAACGTTCCTATGCTCTCCTAATACTTCTCTTTCAAACACTATTGATGGTACAAGAAGCATGTGGGATCAGAGCCAAAGTGGCTGCCAGAAATGATCCATGAGAGAATTTCCATCTTCAGAAGTGGTCCAGAGTCAAGCAGTGTGAGAGAACTACATTAATAGTGCAAAATGATAACTCCATGAAATAACATTATTAATGTTAGGGGGCATTTCTGCTCAATACTGTGTTTTAGTCAGGGCTGCAATCAACGAGTTCATGCCTTGAAACCTTTCTTGACAAACTCAAACAGATTCTGAATGCTCTTATCCTGGTGTAAATCAAGTGTAGCCCCACTGAAGTCTGTACAATTTTGTTCGTGTAAAGCTGCTGAAAGAGCACACAGTCTGGGAAATTATCATTTCTTTGGTTTCTACTACAGTGGTCCAAAGACCTTTCAGTTTTGTGGAAGCTCTTCTCTGCATCCTAAGTCTCGCTACAGTAGAAGCAGAAGAGAACTTCCAGATGGCCTTGCCAACGCTGTGGGATTTCTGACCCGTGACCTGTAGGACTTCTCTGCTTTAGGCTGTGAAAAGTCACACACACTCTCTTGGGTTGCTTGCCAAAACCTACTGATCACTGCCAGAACACCTCATTAACCAGGCAGAAGTTGCGCTGCCTGCAGCTTCTTTACAAACACACACTACTGGCTTTTCCGTGCTCCCTGACCAACCCCCGTTTTACCTTTTTTCACCATTTGCTATTTCCCTTATTTCATTGGGAAGTTTCTTCACTGCTGTCTCAGGAAACAGAAGGCTTATATCATCTTGTAATAAATGCAGAAAGGTCTTCATACTTCCACAGCAGTGCTGACCTTGGCAATCTATTCTGGTATTTATTTGGCACAGTTCCTCCTTCAGAGGTGATGTTAGGGCCAAGCAATGCATGCATTCACATGGGGCCCATAGGCTGCAGTGGGTCCCCACAACCCCATGCAAATGTATGGTCCTGAGCAGTCAGCCAGAGCCTCCTCAGGGGCAAATGCATGGGGAAGCCATTGCTTCTCCCTACTAGCAATTGAACTTCCTGGCCACTGCCATTTCCCCATACCTGCTGGGAAGGTCAATAATCAGCCGAGACCAGCTCCAGCAACAGCAGTAATCACTGGTAGAAGCTAGAGCTACAGCATTTCCAGGTATGAGGGTGGTGTGTGTGTGTGTGTGTGTGTGTGTGAGAGAGAGAGAGAGAGAGAGAGAGAGAGAGAGAGAGTCTGTTTGGGCATTGGTTTAACATGGTCACGCAACGGGTTGTGAGGGCATTTAATTTGGGCATGTGCAGGCATTTGATTGCATTTGATTAACTTGGTCATTTGTGGGAGTTTGATGATATTTGATTTTTTTGGTTGGTTTTAAATTTAGTCAAGAATGGGGACATTTGGGTTAGGGTGGGAGTGGATGAGTGGCCCAGCATTGCTGTCTGGGGTTACAGGAATGTCTCAAAAGTGGGCCACACTGACAAAATGTTTGGGAACCACTGCCCTAGTTAGTGAGTGATGCCCACAGCTGTCAGAGTCAGCAGGGATGGGGAGGGAAGGCAAGCCCGCCTCTTGCATTCTGGCTTTCCTTTGCCTTCCCTCTCCCTACTAGAAAGGCTGCCAGTTGTGGGAATGCCTGTACTGAACATGTGCAAGCCATGGCCAGTACAAAACACATGTTTAATCCATTCCTCACTGCCTCCTTCCTGCTGGTACTGGGATGGCAGAAGTGGAAGAGGCCTCACAACTGATCTTTTGCACAAGGCTCTAGCGAGTTGACAGCTTGCACTGAACTCCACAGGTTGCAGTGGTACCTCTCAAGATATCTGCTTTTGAATATTAGCTGTTTTTGTCCCATGGATACACAGGTGCTGCTCTGTTTATTTATTTATTTATTTATTTATTGGTTTGAATCTATATCCCTCCCTTTCCTGCAGGCTCAGGTTAACATTTAAACATCAATAAAAATAAACCATACAAACTTCCAATTAAAACCCCCACTCACCAAAAGCCCAGCCAAATAAATAGGTGTTACATTGCCTTCTGAAGATGCTCAGGCTTGGGAGAGCCTCCAGGGTTAGAACAGACATGCATTGAAGCATAGCCTTTTTTAGAGTGTTTTTAAACAAGCAAGACTCGTGGGGGGCAGGGTCAGTTTCTGCTGAGTGACACAGCTATGGAGCACCCACTCAGGTGGAGTGAGTGGGGAGGGATCCCAATGGGCAGCTCCCAGCGAGGCTACCATGGCAGCTGCCTCACACTCCCTCTGCCATGGACCATGGAGGAGGGGGAAGCACACCGGGCTGGCCTTTGAAATGGACATGCCCTGGACGTGAGCGGTGGGGAACCAGGCTCTTCTGCACTTGCTGCCAGTTCCTGTGACTTGCAAAGACTGTGTCCCCCGCCCGCAGTGCCTGTGAGTGGGGAACCTGTCTCCTGGTGTGGGTGGCAGCCCCAGTTCATACAGGCAGGGGATGGGTGGGCACCTGTTGCCAAGTACATTTTTGGTTTGCCTCATATGGGGCACTCCATATTTTTTGGCAGTGCCCCGTGAGTGGTCATGAATGGGTGCTACGTGGATTATAGGAGCGGGCATCCCCCCATTCTACCTTCGGATGGGCTGTTGGATGAGTGGTTACTGGAGGGTCATGCTTGGTAACCTCTCATTTAAAAACACCCAGAGATTTTGTCACACAATAGACAGGACAGGGCAAGAGAGAGATGAAGTTTTGACTCTCAGTTTACATTTTATCGATCTTCATTTTACACTTTCTTAATATTTTGGTTGGTTTCAGCCTAACTCTTGATATTGATAGGCTGTGTATCAGCAGATGAGGTTTTCTTTTTAGAATTAAGTTTCAACACACATTATTTGCCTCTTAGTTTGGTTTGAAACTAACACAGTCCCTTAATAGCCCCAGTATGCTACTATATATTTGGGAACATTTTTAAATGGCTCTCTAGGGCACGGAACATGTCTAAATCTATGTTTGTAAAGTATCATATATCTTTACAGCACTATATAAATGATTTTTAATAATAACAACATGTGTGGTATTGTGTAGTAAGTGTGCACATTTGAGAACTTTTTAAAGCCATGTAATTTTCTTAATACTATAGATTTTAATAGCTCCTCTGCAACCACGGGCCTAGGTATTTTTTTACAATTGTCTTCAACCACCATGTGCATATTAAGAACTCCTAAATACACTGCTAGGCTTAACTCCACCTGATTTAAATTTTCATGTACTTAAGGGAAAAACTCACTTACATAGCTCTTTTCTTTTGAAAATATTAAGCTGTCGTGTAAACTTTGGAGTACTAAAGCTTCATAAGAATGGGCATAGTTTACTTTATCCATGAGGTATTAGAGAGGTCATACAGCAGATTGCTGCCAGAATCTGGAATGGTACCTCCGAGTCCTGCCACCTACCCTTGAGCTTTCACCAAAAGACAACCATGCCTATCCCTCATCTGACAATGTTATTAACCTGGGATAAGTAAATGCTGGGTTTCTGAGATGCTGGCTGCAACAGAACGGATCTGTAGGTGGAGAGAGGCAATGCATGAAACTTGGGGCCTTTTCACACAAACGCCCCCCCACACACACACATGAATGCCGTGGCAGGTGTGGGGGGATGGGTGGGCACCCGTAGGAACAGCACCCACGGCGGGTGGGGGTGCGTGCATGCTCTCACGCTCCTCCCATCTCCACCCATGCCAGGCTCCAATGCCGATTGCTCCATGCGTGGAGATGGGTAGAGGTGGATGGAGACAGGTGTACAACTGTAGGAACGGGCACGCACCCATCCCCCCACCCACCCATGGTCCATTGGAAAAGAGTCTTGGAGAGTTACAAGTCATGTTTGGAGTTGTATGTTAGTTTTGGTGGGGTTTTATTGAATTTCAGGGCGTGTGTCTACAAGACTTGTCAAGCTTATACTATAGTGTCTCTTTTCCAGGCAAGGAGAGTGACAGTTTTTCCATACAAATATCTGCTAATCCCCATTTTCACCTTGGGACAATCTCAAAGCGAGAATTGGGAATTTTCATCATTAACTGGTAACAATAGGAGAGAAGAGGAACTTGTGGTTGCACAGATTTAACTAAAGAGATTTTAAAAACAATTTAGTTAAAGTAATGCAGACTCTTTATGAGGAGTTATGACATTTAATTTGGCTTAAAATATAATTGGGTATGTAAATGTGTAAGGAACAAAAGGGTTTGGGTGTCCAGGGCATGTGAAGATATCTGGGCTGGGGCATGAAGTCAGGAACAGGGCTGCCCTTGGATGTAGAGGCTGAAGCACAAAATGGAATTGTAATCTGTAGCCAGAGCCATAGGTCAAGCCACAGGGATGGCCGAACAGAACGATGTTCGGACGTTTGGTCATTCAGTTCGAAACCTGAGTTCGGATTTGGCTGTTCGGTTTGGCGGAGTTCGGTTCTGCCGGAGTCAGCCGAACATCAAAAAAAGTGCTATCGGTACCGAAACCAAAACATTTTTGGTATCGGTATTTTGGGCCCTGAAATCACCCCTGGTGTCCACCCCTGGTGCCAGGAACTCTGCTCCTCAGCTGCCTCCCCCTTCCAGTCACATTTTTCCCGCCCAAAGTCACATTTTTCCCACCCCCGAACTCATCCAAACTTTTCCGAACTGTTCGGAAGTTTGAACGTTCGGTTCGGAAGTTCAGTTCGGTCATCTGAACAGGCCGAGTTTGGGCCGAACTCCAAACTTCCAAACTGTGTTCGCACATCCCTATAAGCCAGCATGTCAGTCAAAGTGGGGGCAGGAAGTGAGGCTGGGAGTCAAGGTAGAAAGGAAAACAAGGCTAGAGGAGTAAGGGAAAGAGCAATGTTGAGAGAACAAAAAAAGACAAGGCTGGAGAAACAAGACAGAAACAAGAAACAGAACACTACCTCTAAAACTTTCAAATGGTGTAGCATAATCTGACACATTTTTCTTTTGAAACTCACTATAATATATAAACACATATAAGCTCCCTGAACACATTCGCTCAGCTTCCTCTCTCCAAATCCCTCCTCAAAACCCACCTCTTCCATCAAGCTTTCCCTGGCTCCTCATTCCCCTCGCCCCCTTGCTGACTTATCCTGAATCATCGTATCTTGTGTAACATTAAATGAGTAACTACACCTTTGTAACTAAGCCAAGCATGTGCACCCAAGACCTCACAAGTTCGTGTATGTATCCTTGTATCTTCCTCTGTTTCCTCCCCCACCCCCTTGTCTCTCTTAGATTGTAAGCCTGCTAGGGCAGGGACCGTGTCTCTTTCTTACAACTGTAAAGTCCCCAGTACATTGCGGCACAATATAAATGCTTAATAATAATAATAATAATAATAATAAATTAATAAATACACAGAAACTATTTTTTCTTTTTTTTACTTTTGGTTTTTTAATACATTCCCAAACATCTGCCCCTTGTTCTGAGTTTACATAGTCATCCTCTTTTTATTCTACATGAACTGTGTAGATGCATATGTCAGATGCAGGTGAGGCAAGTAAGACTCTCAGGAAAACCCTTCACTTTTAAAATCAATGGGAGTTTTGCCATTGAATTCAGTGGGCAGAGGATTGCATTCAGTTACTGAAGCCAATCAAAATACTGACTACTTTCACCCAAACCTAATTAAAGGAGTCCTACTATAGCATAATGCACTTTTCTCTGTTGTAAATTAGCCCCTCTCTTACACATAGGGTTTATCACTACATTACAGAAAAACAAGATATAACGTGAGTTAAAATCCAAATCTAGATAATCCAACTCAACTTTAAATTTGAGTTAGCTAGCAAATTATGTGAGGTACAGATTCACCTGGCTAAACTGAGTTTAAAGTCAAGTTAACTAAGCAACACTAAGATTTTATTTTGAGATTAAAACATGCCATTTCCCCCCAAGGTAGACAAACCCATAAATTACTAGGTTAAAGCTGTGTAGTCCATTGTTAGCAGTAATCAGGTAAATGCTAAAGATGAGTCTGAGATTAATCTAAACTGCATACTCTGAGCTTTGAGCTTTTAAATTAATGGACTACACAGCTTTAGCCTAGTAATGTATGGGTTTGTCAACCTTGGGGGGAAATGGCATGTTTGGATCTGGATCCAAACATTATCACCTCAATCCATACTCAGTATCATCCAGTGAATGGAGCATTGGATGGGAACTGAGAAGACTGGAGTTTGATTCCCAGGTCTAACAGAGGGTGTTTTCAGATGTGGCCGGTCCCACTGCTGCCACGGCCTTCTCAGGGTGTGGTGGTGGGAGCCGACACACTGGCCAGGACTTGGTTCGGCTATCAAACAAATGTTACAGCAGCCAGGCCAGGGAGGGGGCAGGGAGACGCATGGACATGCATCAGTGCAGCCATGTCCCCATGCTGCATGCAACAGCCCATCCCCCTGGCTGACAGGCAGGCATGGTGCCTGACGCTGGGGGGAACCCCAACTGGGTTAAGTAAAGAGGCCGTTCATCCATAACAGCACGCTTTACACCTGGTCGGGCAGCCATTCCCCAGGCAGTGTTGGCGCTTAGCCTGAGCTGTGACCTGGGGGTGCTCCTGAGTCATAGCCCAGGCTACGTGTCAACACCGGGCTAATAGCCCGGGCTAATATCGCACAGCGCATTCAAGCGTGACGGTAGCCTACAATTCCACGTGGGTTAAAGTGTGGAAATGCTGGGCTATCGTCATGTGTGAAAATACCAAGAGTTATCCTGAGTGACCCTGGGCAAGACAGTGTTGTGTTTCCCTGTCACCATTTTACCCCTCTGTAAAACTGAATTAATGAAGCTTACATTCCTTCTGAATCTATCTATATATCTAAGTTACTTATGTAACTAAGTGAAGTTGTACTTTTACCAAGTGAAGCACATGCATCTGCAACTTCTCAACCTCATGACTGTACACTTGTCTCTCCCGATGTTCACCTCTCCCTTGTCTCCCTCTCCCTTGTCTCTTAGACTGTGCTTCTCTTGGTGGTTCTCTTGGTGGTCTATAACTATTGATTGTACAGTGCCAGATACACTGCTGGTGCTATATAGATAAATAATAATTAATAATATATAGATTCAGCCTTAGGCCGTTTTTAGACATGCATGGCGGCGCCCGTGCTTGTTTTCCCAAAGACCCGGCAGCCCGATTTACACGTGACGCTGCCGCCGAATACACGTATGCGCGGGCGATGCGCATCCGTTTCTGGCTGCGAACTGACCAGGTCGGCGATCGAGGCCAGTCATACGCGGCCGGAAATGGCTGCGCGTCACCCGCGCATGCGCGTATTCGTCATCGTCACGTGTGAATCGGGTTGCCGGGTCTTTTGGAAAACAAGCACGGGCACAGCTGCGCTCATCTAAAAACGGCCTTAGTCTTGATAAACACTCCAAACATGTTTTGCTAGATGTAAGAACTTAAGAACAATCTTAATCAGCCACTTTTAGCCCAATGTTAGATGAAAGCCTTTCCCACTTCCTTCTGCCACTCTCATCTAGGAGACTCCTGCCTGCTTTGTCATTAGACTCACAGCTGCCTTCTGCTTTGCTTAAAAGTCCATGGGGCACCATTCTAGGATCTTCACGACCCTGCCACATTGACCATCAGACAATCCATATCTGCTTTCTAAAGAAAATTCTGTTCTGTTTCCAAATTATGTATTTACAGCAGCAGACTACTAATTCTCCTGATTCGTTTCCATAGAATACAGCCGGCTTATTTTAACAGGCTTGTAAAAGCTGCTCAGTGTTCAAATGAATGAATACATCTATACCTAAAGAACGTATGAAGTATGGGCTATTTTCATTGCTTCTGTCCTTTTTTATAAGATGGTTTATGTCTGTTCAATGAGCTGCTTCCTTAACATTAGACCTGTAGGGCCAAACTCAGTCCTTACTGACAGTGGTGCAATTGAGACTAGTACACTGCTATAGATGGGAGCAGTTTGGGGCCAATGGCGTTTATTCTTTCCTACCATTCAGTTATTGGCCATTGCTATGGAACATTGGTGTTCCCACAGCAGTGCCCTGCTTATTACCTATGAAATATTAACTCCCTTTACCCTCAAAATAAAATGTATCATTTATATTGGATTTTTTTCCTTGAATTTAAAACAAATACAAAACCTTCACACATCTACGAATTACTGCCTGGTTTTGAATCAATTTGGAATAACAGTGAACCTGCAAGTGGAGGCCTAAAGGCAACATTTCCTTTCACTGGTTAAAAAAGGCTGATTGAGAAGGGTCTTCTGCTGTCATAGCATTAGTCAAGCATCTGTCCCGAACACTGCCCTCCCCCCTCCCTCAACTATAAGAATCAGGGAGTACTAAAGACCTTTAATGCCAGCACTGACTGGAGATAAAGTCTACCTCTCGCTCCCATATCAGTAGTCCCATTCTTGAGACAGGTGTTGAACATTGCAAGGAAAAAATTGCTGGCGCTTACATGGCTGGGAGGAAATAGAAAATAGGTGTTGATAATCTGTAGTAAATGGCATTATTGTTGTTCTTGTGAGGAGAGAAGGAAAGGCAAGTTTTGGGAGAATGTTTTTTATGACACTCTTGTTCTCACTAAATATGTGTAACACATTATCCCACAGTTTATGCATCCATACAAGTGGGATATGTATAGGGTATGTCAACTGTGAAGGGTGATTGATGCTCATTTCACTTACATTAATGGGAAATATATATTACATATGAGCCTCCTAGGTACTAACCCAGTTTTTTCATCGGAAGTGGAAAAAATTAATAATTGCTCATTGGGAACACACGTTGTGAAAATGAGGTTTGGCATTTTTTTTCTGTTATTGGCTATTGGGTATTCCCACAGGCTGCTATTTTATATATTGGTTTTGGAAGAAGAAATAATAGATGATGCAAATAAAATATGCAATGATGGGAACAGCAATAGTACATTTACTTGGCAGTAAAATTTTCAAAAGAGATAAAAGGCACAAGCAGGGTTTGGGTGAGGAATTTAGTCCACTTCAGATCATTTGTCTTTGCAGTCTATTGGGTTTTTTGTTGGATATTTCTCCATTCTCATTTTAGCCTTTTGAGACTGTTATTGTGGCTAGCATACGCAATAAAATGGAATTGACTGCATATGTTTGTCAGTTGCCATGTCCATATGTTGACCTATGAATGAACTCTCTGCAAATCACCCCAGAAAAGCTGCAAAGGAGTTTGAACATACTTCTGCAATTGTTATACATGCTAATGCTTTGCTATTAAAACAGGAAGGAAGAAGGTCCTGAGGCTTAAAGCACAGGACTGACTCAAGAGATGCAGGTTCCTTTCCTTTCTCTACCACAGAGGGTGTAACAAATGTGATTGCCCTCTGGAGTCTGGGTTCAGTCTGTGTTTAGTGTGTACAGCCTAATAACCAGGCAGCCCCTTGCGTGTATTTCTTGTGCATTCGGGCAGCCCCCACTCACAGATTGAGCATGACAAAGCTAATGCAAGGGCAGGTGTTCTTCCCCACCTTGCTCCACCCCCCAGCCCACCCACCCCTTCTCAGTATCTTTCCTCCTGTCATGAATCAAAGCTGCAGTGAACCCTGGGAACAAGAAGCCCCTCCTACCCTCTTACCCAATTTAAAAATTCCATGTTTCCATTCCATGCTTTCCATGGTGCTAACACCCGTAACATTTTTATATGAGTTGGCTTATGCACTGACGTGCTTGTACCATAAACGTTTCAAAAACGTTTCAGCCAGTAGCTTGCCTGTAAATAATAGCAGCCAATAGCATCTCACTCTAGGCACATAACTGGTCCTGTAAGGACCCACAATCAGTATTGGCAATACGTGCTCACGTGTGGCATGCAGCCAGTCCTAGTTAGGGAGCCACCTAGCTGTTTACGCTGTTCAAAACCACTTGGCGTGTGATCTGCAGAGTTTATGGATGCTAGAACTGCAGCCATGGAGATGCATGCGGAGAACTTCCTTGTGCTCATTATCATGCTCCAGGCCTTCCTTTCTGCTGCTGAGCAGAACCTGCAAAAGATTAAACAGATCCAAGCCTTCTGCTGTCATTGGCATAATCTACTTTCAAGGAACAGAAAGGCTCTCACTCACTGGGATAGCAGGATGCACCACACTGCGGAGGCAGCCCCTGCTTTGGTTCCGTGCAGTTAGCTACTTCCGGCAACAGTTGCCATCACCATCTGGAAGCTCACCACTACAGACTCCTGCTGCTCTGTCACCCAGCACCATATTAGTAGAGATTTACACAGTGATTGTAGACATATGGCTGGACCAGGTGGTACAGTTGGCTGACCCCATGGAGGTAATCAAGGGCTTTTGGTGGAATGGTTTCTCAAACTGTATGGGGATGATCAATGGGAGCAATATTGCCATCATCTGTCCACTCCATAGCAAGGACAACTACCTGAACCAGAAATGGTTCTTCTCCATAGTTCTCCAGGCCGTAGCGGACCGCTGTGCCTGTTTCATGGATGCGCTGGCTGAGTGGTCCGGGAAGAACCACAACTTATCAGTCTTCCTTCTTTGACCACATGTTCACCAGAGACTTTGGACCCTCTACTGAAACATGCCTTGAGGGGGTGGTGGTTGTTATTGGGGACCCTGCCTACCCCCTGAAGCTCTGGCTCATGAAAGCATACAGCATTGCCCACACCCCAGAGCAAAGGTACTTTAACCAGCAGCTCATCATCACCCACGCTGTTGTGGAAAGGGTTTTGGGGCTATTAAAGCAGCACTGGAGATCAGTTGTGGCCAGATGGGATTTCCAGCTAGAGACTGCTCTACTTCTAACAACCGCTGCCTGTGTTCTCCATAAAATCTGCATGACCAGCAGGGCCACATTGTAGAACCCCCTGCCAGTTAGCTCTGGTGAACCAGTACCCCTGGTCTGGGATCAGCTGAACCAGGTAGACCAGCGCATAGCCAGAGAGATCTGGGTTGCCTTGTGCCGGCACATCAACCGCAATGCTAGCCAAAACACCCACCATCAGTGACAGTTTAACGAGCATTGATGAACTGTTTCAAATTATCTTTTTATGTTATCAGAAAAGCCTTTAAAAATATTTCCTGTGTGTCACTGTGTTTTCCTCTGGCCCATCTGACTCCCCCTCCCCGTGCCAGGACAGCATACATTCCCTTCCCTCCTTCTCCCGTCCCCACGCCCCACCCCAACCCCGGGTGTTGTTTCCCACCAGGTGGCCTTTTCCTGTGCATTCCCTATTGGCATTTGCAGATTAGCCAGCCATAGGCCTGAACCTGCAACAGGTTCAGGCCAGCTATAGGCCTGAACCTATTGGCATTTGCAGGCTAGTTGAGTCTGAGAATGTGAACAGGAAATGCAGAGGCACAGGCATGCAGCTGGCTACTCTGCGACTGGCCAGGACCCAACATTTGCCTATGGCTTTCCCACAGCAGTTCCCTTTGCACCCCACCCCATTTTTGGTGCACCCCCCTCCCTTCATTTCCTTTCCCTTCCAACCCCCAGCCCCCAAAGCAGCTTATCACTATGCCATAACGCCATTCTTTTTGCCCCCCATGGACTCCCCTCTACCCTCACATGCAAGTGCATGACCAGAGGACTCCCCAGCCCCTGCTCTCCGTGCCCCTGCTGCCCTCCTTCCTTCCAACCCCCAGCCCCCAGAGTGGTTTATTGCTACGCCACACACACACCCCTCCCCCAAACTTCCCTCCTTTCCCAGAAGAAGCATGGAAAGCATGGATTATGAAGAAGTAAAACATCTTAATTTTTTTTTTTAATAGAACTTTTTCCATTCCATTTGCTCCTTGGGGGCAGCTGGGCATGCTCGCTTGGGTGGTGGGACTGGCAAGAGAACATCTTCCCTATCCTCCTCACGTGGATGTGGCTATGGAGAAGTGTTCATGGGAGGCATATGGGAATGATGGCAGGGGAGAAGACATGTCTGGCCCAGAAACTGTTACCTGACATGTGCGCAATGAGGAGAGGGCTCAGGAGCTTTTCCTGGGGTGGAGGGGCCATTTGCTGGGGAAACCAGGATGGATGGGTTCCACGTAAGGGGGCGTGAAATGCCGATAGAGGTTAGGAAAAGGCACCTGCCCCCAAGAAACAGTGTTCATGGTTGTAGCAGCAACATGCTCAAGCAGGGAGCTCTGGAACTGAATGGACTCTGGGACATGCTGCTTTGGGTCTGTTCCCACATCTCACTCTCTCCTTGCTCAAAGGCCTTGCATTCTGTGGTGTTCTGTTGCACCAGCTCCCTGTGCTCCATGGCTTTGCTGTTGATGGCATCCTGGATTTCATCCGCCCACTGCATGGTCTCCCCAAGAGGCTCCTTTGCCCCTCACTGCTGGTTGTAGACCTACAGGTCCTAGTTCCTCTGGGTGCTTGTGACTGGGGGTTCCATCCATGCCCATTGCACTGGCATATTTCTAGCAAGACAACATGGAAAGCCATTAGTTCAAACCACTCCACCCACCTTCCCACCCCCACCCCCAGGTGTTTCATGCCCCTGGGCATCCAATTTTCAGCTCATGGTGCCTTCCCCCCGCGCCAGTGCCCCACCATCTGAAGGGAAGCAGGAATTAGTACCTGGCTTATGTGGCTGTTAGAGCGATTGCTGTGGCAGGATCCCACTACCATGCAGTTCTCCTCCCACAATCACTGTAGGACAGTGAAGAACACAAAGAAATCAAGCACCTCCATGCATGTCATCTCTCCTCCCTCCTGGCTGACACTTTGGCTTCCACACTCCCCACCATCCTGCCATGGTGCCCCCTCACACCCTGACAGCCAGTGGGCCCACCATGGTCCTTTCCCTCCCACACACACACTTCCTGTGCCTACCATTTTAATCTGATGGAGCTGTTTCCTGGTGATTTTCTTGCTGTTCCTCTGTGCTCACCTGGCCATCTGTCAACAGAGTAAACAACCCCCCACGCCCCGCCCCCCACAATTAGATGACAATAAACAGAAGCCTTGATCTTGCTGCTCTGTAAACGCCAACACATACACATGATGAATTAACTTAATGTTCTCCTCCACCTCCACTGCCTCCTCTACAAAGGTGGTATTCAGGTCCTCCATGCTCTCAACCAGAACCTCCGGTATCTCCTTAGACAAGGGCTGGGTCTCAAGCTCAAGGGTTTGACCCCTGTCCACATTGGCCTGTGCTGACTCTGGGGCAGGGATGGACATGAGGGGGATGTCACCGGTAGTCACAGCTTCCATGGGGGGAGCGGGAGAGGTTGCAGCAGGAGACGGAGTGCGTAGTGGGGGAGTCATAGCCACCCACTTCTGTCCCCTGATACAGGTGTAGCCATACAGGCAGGATGCAACGATACTTCCATCTATGCAGAGGAGGCAGTCAAGAAGCTTGTAATAGGGCGATGTTTGCCCCCGCAGCCAGAGGTGAAGTTGTTGTCCCGGATCTCCTTGTACTTGTGCCTCAAGTCCTTGGTCTGCTGCCAGCACTGGTTTACGTCCCAGGTGTAGCCCTGCTGTGCAATTTGGACCAGATCTCCTGAAACACCACCTTGTTCCTGTGTCACTTCACCAGGGCATATTAGACCTTCTGCTCCCCCCACAGAGCAATGAAGGCCTTGGTCACTTCCTCAGTCCAGGGAATGCAGTAGGTGGAGAACAACTGCAATTCTGTGGTGGGGTTAGTGGTGCTGGTTGTTGCCTAGCTGTCGTTTTGAGTCATGGCCCTGGCAATTGTAATCCATCCTCTGCAAGTTGTTCCTGAGAATGCAATGCCTCGGAAAGAGCAAGCCTTGGGCATGTATTGCCAACCAGGAAGAACTGGGAGAATGCATGTTTGACAATGGTGCCGTGGGCTTTTAAGACAGGCATTATGTATGTGCCAGTGAGAGCAAGAGCAAAGAGAGGGGGCAGAAGTGGTCAATCCTTGGAGCACTCTAGGCTTTTCGCCTGTGACTTTATGGTGCTGGTGAACCTGTATGCACAGAGACTGCATGCAACCTAACTGATGGGACACAGACACATGGGCACACATTAACCTGCGTTTGTCCACACAGTGGGTTTCACGTGCTCTGGGACTCTGCCATGAGTTGGGGCTGCGTGTCGAGTGGGTGGTGGTTAGTGGGAGCAAACACCTAATAAACAGGCAGGCACCTGTTTGGTGCGGGCTACCATTTTATTTGTTAACACCCAGAGAAGCTGTGTGTCTGTAAGCTAGTCACTTAACCTCACTGTGCCTCAATTTCCCAGGTGTCCACTATGAGGAGGGTGTTCTCCGTGGCTGTGTTGCGGCTGTAGAACTCCCTCCTGCCAGAGATCTACTTGGCTGCTGGCCTCCCCTCTTTCCGTTGACAATGTAAGACCTGGCTATTCCGCCAGGCCTTTCCCGAGGGAGATGGGGTGGGTAGGTTGGGTTAGGGATGGGGGGATGCGGTTTTATATTGTTTTTAAATTGTAATTATTAGTGTTTATTTTAATGTTCAAAATGTTTTTAAGATGTTGTGAGCTGCCTCGAGATGCCTGAGGCAGGAGGAGGCGGCATATACATTTTATTATAAATTTTAAAAATTAAAAATTTCCTTATCTGTAAGACGGTACATGTTATTTTTTGTATTGATGTGGGGTTTGGGGTTTTATATGTCTTGTAAGCCACTTTGAATCCTTGGAAAGAAGGGTGGGATATAAATTAAAAATAATAATAATTAATAATAATTAATAATAATAAATTACTATCAAATAGGGTGCAGTATTCAATCATTAATGTTTGTAATGTGCTTTAAGATCTTCGCACAGATGTTATATTTTATTTATATTATTTTTGCCCCACCCTTCCCATTAAGACTCTAGGCAGCTTACAACATATAAAAACATATAAAATATTCCCTTAAAAACCACACCCCCTCTGGTCTCCTCCCCAAAACCCAGTCCCACCCATCCCTACCCCTGCCTGCCAAATGCCTGGCCAAACAGAAAGTTCTTACATCTCTTCCCAGAAGATGAGCAAGGACCAAGGGAAGGGAGTTATATAGTTGCTTGGCAGCCACTGAGAATGCCTCTCTGTGTGCCCTTTTTGTAGACACTTGGCAGGCAGGTGGTACCTGCAAGAGAGCACTCCCAGATGATTTAAGAGGCTGCGACGGGACATGAGGGATAAGGCAGTTCCAAGTCATTTTCTTTGCATTGTGGAAATGCAAAGTATTAAAGCCCATTTTAACAAGTTCTTTGGCTGATAAAAGGTGCCCCTTATAACATTTTTAGGGTTTATTATTGAGAGAAAGAAGGAAAATTACAGATTATGTTTTTCCTTGTTCTATTCATCTCACGCTCTCCAAGCTCTGTCTTAGGACATTTTACAATGATTTCATTGTCAGAAAAATGTATTTATCTTCTCTGTTCTCTAGGTTGCCCAGTGGATGGTGTTCCAACTCCTAACATCACCTGGTTTTACACTGGCCAGCCCATCAACTTGAGACATCACATTTTGGCAGCAGGTCGGATTCTTCAGATACTGAACATTAGTGACAGTTATCAGGGTGAATTCAGTTGCCTGGCTCAAAATGAGGCTGGCTCACTTTTGCAAAGAACATCTCTGACAATCCAAGGTAAATAAGAATTCTGTCCTATTGCCTTTATAGGATCTTAAATTGTTATACTGTATCAGGATTCCTTTATTCTGAGACCATAACAGAGATGTAAGATATCCAATAGATTTTTTGGCATCTTGTCAGCTAAGGACAGTTTTTACAGTTGCATTGACTAATTTGGAGTGTTACCAGTTTTAAGTGCAGCTTGGACCTAATTTTTAGGGTTGCTGAGCACACACAAATGAAACACCAGTAACTTCAGATGGGGTTGGTTGTGTCTTGCATCCCTGAAGATCAGGACATAGGAGTCACACCCTCGACACCCAGACTGAGGCTGCTCAGTTTAACCATCTAATATTGTTTGTAAAAGTATTTACTGTATCTCTGTAATTGTATCCTTTGATACTGTTGCATGGAGTTTTAACTTCTGGGCCCTAGTAGTATCTATTCGAGTTATGCAGCTAGAATCCTATGCAGTGCTCCAAAATTTTGAGTATTGCCCATTTGAGATGTATTTATCTTTAAACTAACACTATATTAAGCAATTAATGCTTAAAATGTTGGTCTCTATTGTCAGGTACTGTCTCCTAGGATAATATTAATGATACTTAGTACTTGTACTATAATCTCTCCCATATCTGGAGCCTTCTATATTCTGGACATGCTTTCTGTTCCCCACTACTTTTGAGGGGGTACTGTAAGTGCTCAGTACTGATCTGTTCTCATATCTGAGCACGTTTTGCATCAGCTATGGGAGGTTATTTAGTAAAGTTCCATTCCCCCGTTCATGAAAGCTCCATTCCCCCGTTCATGAAAGGACTCAAGTGCTTTACAAATACTGACCTTATAGCGATACATTCCAAAATAATAACATACCATATCAGAAAGGATCTGGTATTTCACCTCTGATTATCAGTATTTAAGTTAATGTGAAAGTAATTTTGACCACTTTCCATAATGAGAAGATAATCTTGGCATCAGTTTCAGTTATTTTATCACTTACTGGACTTGACCATTTTAAAAATGCTGACCTAATTTTAGTTGAGTTTTGTTTTGTTTTGTTTGTGGCTGTGGCAGAATATTGGTGGTCAGTGGACAGACTGATGGCATGTTCAGCCTCCTGTGGAAACAGAGGAGTACAGCAACCGCAGCTGAGATGCTTGTTGAACAAGACTGAGGTCAACATATCCCATTGCAGAGAGAAGCCTAAGCCATCTGTGCAGCCCATTGCCTGCAACAGAAGAGATTGCCCTTCCAGGTTTGGTCTTCCACTGTAATACACTGCATATGCCTTTAGGAGGCACTTGATCATATGCTGCAAAATAATTGCATTTTGCTTTTCAAGGCCAGAATCTTGTATTGGGGGACATGGCCTGACTCAGGCTTAATGCAGATAAATTAGAGATAGCGTTTTCTGATCTACACTAATTAAAAGCTGCTGAAGGCAGTGAAAATATCCTGCTCTTTGCGTGCTCAACACCCAGGATCAGGGAGCCCTAATATAATCCTAATGGCAACTGTAATATGAATGCATTTTATTGTTGTTCCTAGATGATAATCTTTTAAGAAATTAAAAGTAAATAAATCTAAATTAAGAAGAAACCCAAGGTGCAGCCTGCATCTGGATCTCAAGAGTGTCTGGATCTAGGCTTTGGACTCAGGGTGTTTTTACACAAGACGCAGACCTACAAGTTTCCCGGTAAATGCAGTAATTACCTGCACGTGTAAATGCCTCTCGCACAAGCTGTCTGGGAGAACTCCAGGATTAGTAAAACCTCAATATCGAGGTTTCACTAATCCACATTTTAATTTTCTCCTGATACTTGTGTGACTGTCACATTATTCACATCGGAATGCCAAGTTGCACGAGTTTGCTGCCATGTTGGCCACGCTCTCCCCAGCTGCCCCGACAAAAAGTTGATGCGGGGGAGGAGGGCCGGAGGAGGGCTTGGGTCCCCCTTCCCTCCCCCACCAATCTGTTCTTTGTTAGGGAATTTGGGGAAAGCACGTGCAGTCCTCCAGGCTCCCCTCCTGGCCATTGCTGCTGCGTGAGCGGGCTGCTCGTTTAAAGGCATTCCTGCTACCTTGCATGTCCAGGGGATCGTTTGGAGTCTTTTGAACCCACAAATTCCCCAGCTTGTCTAAAAACACCCTTTGTTCAATCCATAATAGCAATTGAGCATTTTTTTTAATCTCAGGGCTGTAATGCACTGTGCAAATGGACCCCCAAATTCAATAATCTACATTCATTAAAATAAGGAGAAACTCTTCCAAGTGAGTTTGATTCTTTTTAGTTTGATTCTTTATGGCACACTGGATATAATAGCATATATCCAGTGATGCTAAAATATCACTGTAGCAGGGTAGTGTTAACGTCAGCACAAAAAGGGCCCAGCACTCATACTTGCTGTGGATCAAAGTGCAGGAGCTGTGCCTGTCGGAGAACCCCATGGGTTAGCCAGTCAGATACTGAGACGTCAAGGGCTTTCGGGAAATAAAAGCCCAGCACTCAGTATGAGGTTGGAGACCAGACCCCTTCACCTTACTTGAACCTGTAAGAAACTATAGTTATACAAATACTTACCCCAGGACCAGACCCAGCTGGGCTAGGACTAGAATAAAAGACTGGCTAAGGGGTTGTTCAGTGTATCAGGCACAGCAGCTAATTCCCCTGAGTGCTGCACCAGTGCCCCCTAAGGGCCCTGGTGAGCAGCCTGGCTACATGTAGTAGTGGAGAATGCAGGCACCATTGTAACTGGTTCATTTAAAGGGAGGACCTAAGGATGATTCACGCAATAGAATTTAGAAGAGGCTTGTACAATTAGAAATGGAATGTAAGGAAATTATAACAGGTCTCCTGACAGCATTGTTCCATCAACAACTGGTGTTAGTCCATCTAGTACAACAGTAGCAGGTTGCTTAAGACCAACAAGGGCAACTTTTATGATTCCTTCCTTATACCGCTAGTTGCTAGGATCCAAACCCAAGTGAGAGTACTTGCTCAGGATTGGAGTCCTGAGGCTATTGATAGGATATCACCAAAAGATAATCCAAAAATTATTCAAGGGGTTAATTGGGATTGGCTCAAGACTCTACACATGGGAAGCCAATCCAAGCAAAGATTAGGATGCAGTCAAAGAGCCAAGAGTTCTTGACCAACTCCACAAATAAATGATCAATAAAGGAAGTAGAGAGCAAACCATGCTAGTATACCAACTATAGGAAGATTAGAATGCATTCAGTGCTTCCGCTGTGGGGAGCTAGGCCATCTTCAGTACCAGTGACCTCTGATGGAGTGCAATCGTGGCAGGACTTTATATGTCCTAGCCACTTGGCTGGTCCCGTAGGATGCCAAACTAGAATGATATACCCGGTGAGCTCAGATAAAAGAACACTCGTTAATGGTTCTTCTCGATTCTGGATCAAACCAAACCTTGGTCAGATTGGAATTGGTGCGACCCCAATGGATAACCCTGGGAGAAAAAGTCAAACTGCAGTGTATATATGGGGACAAAAGAGAATACCCAGTTGCCTGGGTGTTAGTTACGATACAGCAGAAAGAATACATCTTATGTGGAGGGGAAGCACCAAATTTACCATGGCCCTTGATACTCAAGTGTGATTGAATGGCTTTTGGACAGGAATGGAGGTGGGATAAGTGAGACTGGAATCCTAGAAATAGGAAAGAGAGACAGACCAAAATCAGAATTTGGAGTAACTCAGGTTATTCAAAAACAAGAGAATGAAGAGAGTTTAGAGTCTGTAGGAGAGGAAATCCAAACCTGTTAGGCAAGAAGAGAGATTAGCTCTCAAACGGATGGGTGACCAAAAGAAAAGTCTGAAAGAGGGGTACAAGTATGGCAAGCCAATACTGTCCAAGATTGTGAGATCCAGACTCGGCCCTCTAGCTCAGAGGCCAGTTGCCAAACAGACATAAGTTCTGGACCAGGAATAGAAAGAGGAATTCAAGTTAAACAGAAAATCTGCAAACAAGGAACAGATCCAGGTTCCCTGATATCAAAGTCTCGTGACTGCCAAATGGACACAACCACAGAACATGGGCAAAAGATGGAGACAGGGAATGAAAAGTTACTCGCAGGGTCTGGTGTGCGAAAGAAGTGCCGAGACAATAAAGGGCTTACAGAGAAAGCAGACGCTTTCAGGGGTTTCTTTAATAATTGCCCTGAGGCTGTTATGCATAGGACCCTACAAGAGAGGGCATCAGGTTTAAAACCATTGGGTTGCAACTGATGCGATGCAGATTTCCACAAAATGGACCATAATGATCTGCAGCTGAACTACTGTTGTTTTAAGTGTGGTTGGTCACCAGGTAAACTGCATCGTCTCACGGCCGCTAGAGATAGCCTGAACTAAAAGGAGAAATTGATTATATGGGGAAAAAAGGGGGGAAAAACAGGAGCTGGTGCACTTTAGGGAGTGTTAAGGGTAAACAGTACTGGTGCATGTTTTATTAGAAGGAATTTTTGTGATCCCTGGAAATGTTTTAGTTGCTGTTTTATGGTGTCCTGTGACTGGTAACAGGATCTTCTAGGGTCCCAGGCTGGGGGCTGGGAGGCACTGGTCCTCACCCCATCATCCTCAGGCACGGAGTCATGCCTATATTCATTGTTTTGTTGTCGTTACTTCTCCTTGCTCGGAGGGATGGTGTGTGGGTCCCTGGTAAGGAACCCATCGTAAAGGCGGGGCGGGGAGTATAGCAGAGTAGAGTTAATGATGGCACAAAAGGGCCTAGCACTTCTACCTGCCAAAGGCAGATGCTGTAAACTGCAGGCACTGTGCCTGCTAGAGGATCTCACTGGTTAGCCAATCAGAAGCTGGGACTTCAAGGACTTCTGGGAAATAAAAGCCCAGAGCTCAGTATGAAGCCAGAGGCCAGACCCCTTCACCTTACTTGAACATGTGAAAATATATAGTTATACAAATACTTATCCCAGGAACAGACCTGGCTGGATTAGGACTGGAATAAATGACTGTCTGAAGGGTTGTTGTAATGTACTGTGATGTACATTCCCCTAAGTGCTGCACCAATGTCCCCTATGGGCCATGATGGGCAGCCTGGCTGCAAGCACCTTGATTCTAGAAGGCATTAAAATTTGCTACATGCAGCTCTTACTTATTTGAGTTACCTCCCTAAAAGACTGCATAGTTTATTTTTTATTCAGGAGTCCATTACAAAAAGATGAGAAGTCAGATTGCCCTTTTGCTCTGCCTGAGTGGCACAAAGATTAGAATTCAGCTCCAGCTGCCCAGGTGAGAATTCTCTTCTCATTAAACCAGCAGAACTGCTCCCTGTATTAACCATCCCAGTGTAAGGAGGGGACAGAGCAAGGCCCCACTCCCTTTTCCAATTCTCATTTGGTTACTGGGTGCTCAGGGATTATACCCAGTTGTTATAAGGAAGACCAGCTATAATGCTGTATATTATGTCACTGCTAGAAAGCTGTAACATGCTCTCTCATTGCCTCCGCATACCTCTTTCTCCTTTGCTAAATGAATCTGAGTGCAGGTGAGAATCTGCAGGCATTATCTGGTAACACTGCAGAATTTACTTATCATTATGTTAAACCTGTCACAGCTCTGCAGTGCAATGACCCATCATTCCAGGCTTTTGTAGACAGGGGGCTCGATCCCAAACCCCGTGCGCTGCACAAACAGCACACACGTCTCACATTCAAGCCGCACACAGATTGCACACACACACGCACGGGCAAGACTGTGGCCTGGTGTGCAAGCTACATGCAAGCCCATTTAGGATTGAGCCCAAAGTCTTAATATGTTTGTTGTCTTTTCTTTTTTTTTTTACTTCATACCAGGGATTTTCTTTTTTGCAAGCATGTTAGGACATTATGAGCAAGTTGTTCCAGGCAGTTGTGGTGGTAGGGATTGGAGCTGAGCCACACAAGTGGAAAGCCAGAGTTTCACGGCTCTGGGTTGACATTTATATCATCAAGTTCAGAGCCTGGCCTGCAGTTCCTGACACCCACCGCAATCTGCAAACCACTTACTCCCTACAGGCTTCAATGAAGCTACTCTGGAGTAAGTGGTTTGTGGATCGGGGTGAAGCTGTGAATCAGGAAGTATCACCATGAGCATGGAGCAACCACCATAAAATGGCTGCCATTTTATTATTATTTTTTAGAATGGATTCACACACCTCTCTTCAGGCAAAAGTTTTCTGGATTGTCAGCTGAGTCATAAGGAGCAGCTGCAACCAGGAGAGTTCATGAAATATGAAACACGCTCATTAATACCAGCAGTTTGACTTGCTGATGGGAATATTTCCATGGGAATGATTTATGTCCTTTTATCCCTTCCTGAACTGTAATGCAGCCCACGCAGCTCTCTCGGCTCCCGAGAAACTGCTGAAATGTATGTTTGGAAATAAAAGTCGATTGA
The DNA here is from genome assembly GCA_003113815.1 of Sphenodon punctatus. Lineage (NCBI taxonomy): Eukaryota > Metazoa > Chordata > Lepidosauria > Sphenodontia > Sphenodontidae > Sphenodon > Sphenodon punctatus. The sequence goes on from QEPC01002450.1 coordinate 3,664,217, forward strand.
AATGCAGAGCAGAACTTTGCAGGGAGCGGTGAAGCTGCAGATTTGACCTTGCCAAGCAACATGAGAAACAGAGAAGGATTTTTCTTTTTCCTTAACAGGAACTTTTTTTATTATTTGTTTCTTTGTTTGTTTCTCTGACATTTGGAGTCCCAGGCAGTGGATCGTTAAGGAAAACAATAACAACTGCCTCTCCTTGAGTATTAAAGCTCCCAGGAGTTGGAAAGCACCTTTTGCCCATTCTGTAAAGTAATCATAAATGCAGGGCTGCTGTTTGGGGAGATGCTGAGCTTTTCTCCTCACTCAAAGCACATAAATCCTGCAAAGTAGTCTGAAGCCTCGTTGACTGGAGCTCCTGACTTGACCAGAATCCTCCCCATGGAACCAATAATCATTTCCTTCTCTTTTCCCTTCACCAGCTTCTCTTCCAATGCCATGTGGGAAACGTTGCTCTGTTGCATTGGGAAGGGACCATCCTCTTCTGACTGTTTCTGACTGACCCAGCTCTTGCACGATTTGTTTGCCATTGCCCAGAGCTTACATGCACACACATGGCCACAATTCTCAGTTCTTTGGGGGCTTGCTACTTTCAGACCCTCTGCAGAACAGCACGCTAACATCCAGCAACAAGCTGCAGACTGCCTGAGCACAAGGACCTGGACACTTCACAGGGGTGGGGACGGGGCTGTCTGCTCAAGACAATAAATGTCTGCGCCCCTTAATACTTGTAGTGGACCTGAACCATAGGAATTATTTCTAGTTATTATCGATTGACAATAACTATAGGAAGAAGTTAATCATAATGAACATTTCTTGTTGCAATGCATAGTATTCAGAATACCAGATCCTCAAACTCACCTGAGGAAGGGGATTGAAATGTGGCTTTTGCACTACCCTGATCTTGAGCTGGCTCTGGTCCAGTCACAAAGACTAACAGCAGCCTTAACGTTGCTCTCTGTTATGCCAGCTGCCAGCCACCCCAGCCAAGGAGACATACAGCAGCCAGGGGGTAAAGATGCACCTGCCATGCTCCTACATCAGCAACCGGTTTGTGGGGCTGTCATGCTGGCTCTAGCCCACCAGAGCTCACCCTGTGCTGGAGTTCTCCTCCTCTATTATGTGTTTATTTAAATGTATACCCCGCCCTTTTCCTAAGCCTCTTGTCAGCTGGGGCACTTTTACAGCCACAATCTGCTACGGACGGAGCGAGCAGGGCATCTGCACCTGCACCACATCCCAGGATATTTTACATAGTTTGGCCAATGGCCATACCTTCCCTTTAAAAGAGGACGCTTATGAAAAATACATGTTGCAGAGCTGCCTTGGTTCCAGTGCAGCCCTGCACCATGTATTTTTTTAATGTGTCCTCTATTAAAGGGGCTGTATGGCCACCCTAATTTTACATGACTTTGCCATGCAAACCAAGGAAACTGAATAGTTTAAATTTTAGTCTGCCAGTCATGAGTGAGACACAGAATGGTAACTGCATATTTTAGTGTCTAGGACATGAGAGGGTGAGATGTTTTACCTCTGCAGACAGTGAGGGCAGGGCACTGAGGATCAGATCTGGAACCAAAGCGATCAAATTGGTGGCTTTCTGAAGGTGAAGCTCGCTTTCATCGCCAATTATTGCATCCTGTGTTTCTACTCCTGATGTCCTCTTCCCTTAGGTGGATGGTGACATCGTGGTCTCCCTGTTCACGGAGCTGTGGTGGAGGGATCCAGACTCGACGCGTCACATGTCAGAGACTGACAGCTGCGGGCCATTCCATTGCCATGTCAAATGATGCATGTGCCCAAGTTGCCAAGCGGCCAGTAGATACCCAGAGCTGTAACAGGCAGCTGTGTGTGGAGTGGGCAGCATCTTCCTGGGGTCAGGTAAGAAAAGAATAGAACTGAATGCAAAATACACCGAACCTCTTGTGCTGCAGAGGAGAATAATAAAAGGTGAAAGGATTTTTGAAACTTGTGCTTATAGGGGTAAAATTTTCTATGATTCAGTGTGACATTTAATTGTACATACTCTATGTACTAGAGCATCATGTACAGGAAGGAAGCTATCCAATAAACATTTGGGCTGGTTTGTGCCAGACTGCTCAGAGGAAAAGACTGCAATGAGACAATCTGGCCCAGAAAGAGCTCCTGGAGAGATCGTGCCTCTGAGAAATTCCCAGCAAGGGTTCAAAACAAGGCATGTGCATCCTTTAGGATACTGCAGCCCTCTATCCCTTCAATGTAGCTGGCCTGTTCTACAAACCAGAGATAATCCTGCCACCTCTTTGCCACCCCACCTCCATTAGGTTGAGGTGCGTTAAAAGGCTTGATCCTTTACTCACTGAAATCAATAGCAAATTTCCCATTGACTTCAGCGATGCAGGCTCAAGAACTATATGTCTACAACTGGTCCTTGTGCAGAGGCAGAGGAAGCTTTTTCCCTTTTCTCCCCACCTGTCCCTAGGCACCCTCTACAAAGGTCAGTCACAATCTGAACCTTAACTCCCTAAGATCAGAGTACAGTCTCCTTGCACAAGTAGTTCTTTTCTTCTTTCATCCCCTTTTACATTTACACACCTCTTTCTACTGAGGGGAGGTGCCAGAAGGATTCTCCTGGAGTCTGAAATGAAGGTTTGTGCATATTTACAATGACAATTGACAAGGCTGGATTTTGCAGCCCTGTCAATCGTCATTGTAAATGTGCGTAAAAGTTGGATTAGTGCATTCGCATGTACACAAAAATGGGTGACATTTTCAATCACATGTTCTCTCCCAGCTTTGTAAGGACCCTTTCAGGCCATGTGAAAGTGGCCTCAGTCCTGGGCTGGATGTAAGAATGACTAGGTGAATTTGTATCTCTCTTGGAATGCAAAAGGTCATACTAGTTAAATACAGTTGCATCTTCTGTTGACCTTAAAAATTTTAAATGTAGGTTTGTTTGAAATACTGTTCAAAGTCTAATGACTAGAAGACACAGGGCACCCATACATTCAGGAATAAATATGATCTGAATGTCCTTGTTGCTGTTTCACATTGTGCTTGGGTGCTACAAAGAATCTTTAAAAGCAATGGATGATCCTAGAGCAGGGGCAGGGAACCTCAGGTCCAGGGGCCAAATGCAGCCTGCAGATAGTTTTTATTTGGCCCCTTTTCCCAGTTTCTGGATCTGGCCCCTTGATCAAGTTCATACCTCCAAGCACTGAAAAACTGAGCTCAGGCTAAGGGAGCAGAGATGAGGGCATGCAGACAAGGATAGGGGCCAGATTTAGGACACAGATCCATGGTCTGGACCCTCCTAAACTGAGCACACCCCTTAAAAGCTCCCACTCTATTAAGTCTTCAGAACATTAGCTTGTACTAATTTTCAAAGTGGTCCCTGGAAGAGAAATGTTCCCCATTCCTGATCTACAATGTTAGGCATGAAATCCCCTTCCCTTTGGGCAATCCTGTTATTGCCTGTGGAGTTTCGTACACTAATTTGGCCTCAATACAATCGGGCAAGTGGAGTCCAAAGCCACTGAACTTGTTTCATTTTATGAGTTAAAGCCAGCTATACTCAACACTACTTTTGCTGACCTGGAATGTTTTCAGAGTAACAACCATTTCAAACAAATTTGAAGACCTCATACATTAAAATTCAGATTATTAAAAATATTAGCTACGCAACTATAAGGAAATTAAGTTTAGTGAAACCCAACAATCACCTAATAAAATTAGGCCACACTATAATGTGGAGAATGAACCCTATCCTCAAAGAGCTGCACTGGTGCAAGCTCTATTGAAATGAACAAAGCTTGGGCTAGTGGAACCGTTTAAGGATCATAGCCTCTGTTAAGAGGAAGTAGTGTGCAGCCGTTTATGATTACTGTATGGTAAGTCAATTTGGAAACAAATGTAAATAAAACCTATTCTGTCATTCTGGTAGATGTCAGGCTAATATAGCTTTGTTAGCAACATTAATTCTGCAATTCCTGGTATGAGCAGAGAGTGTATGGTAAATTCATTCCTGTGGACAAAACACAACAGCTGCCCATTACACAGCATGCAACATTGACTCTCTCACTCCACTGAGAGCAATGAAGCAATAACCCATTTTATAAAAGCTGGTGGAACAAGAGCTTTTGCAAAGTCTGCAATGCCTTCAGCAAAATGAGAATTGTTGCTGTTAGCTAGGTGAATATAACTGCATTAAATCCCGACCTTGGCCTGTGGCTTTTGGAAAAGGTTCACTCAAAGTGAGATTGAGTTATCATGCTGCATTTATTAGTAAAGATCTGATCATTCCTTTAAAAAAAAAAAAAAAAGAAAATTGCTCAATATGTACTTCCTCTGGAATTTCAGGTAAAGATTGTGTAATGCTTTCTGCTGGCCAGTTACCTCGCATGGGTGATTGTTGGTTTATATCATTCCCCATGATGTCATACCCAGTTTAGATAATCAAAGACGCATGAATTCATCTGTTTCACCTGACCTTTGTGCTTTCTAATATAATACTTCTCCTACCTGGAAGAAAATGTTGCTCATGCTCTATGTAAACCTATACACCCCAGCTCCCAGCAAGACCTACAAGCTGATTATTGTAATTACAAATTAGGAACAGATCACTGGCTATGGATCAGTGAGATTTCTCTGTGGTATCATAGAGTTCACCCAAGAGGACACCCGTTTCATATTGGCCATTTTAATGATTAGGTTTCCCAAACTACAATAAAAATAAACAGATGACCTAGCCCCTCCAAAAGCAATTGCTTGCTTTTTCTCTCCCATGTTCTTTCATTTAGTTTTTTAAGTGGATTATTTTGTAAGTGAGCTATTTGACCTCCAGAGGGCACGGCTTTCTTGTAATCTAACAAGACTTCAGAATGCGTCCCCTAAACCTTCCATACGCTCTGATTTGTTTATGAAGGTTGCCAGCATGTACAGTTTGTGCAACCCTGCCCACTTACCTAGCTATGTCCATGCTTCTTGCTAAATGAGGAGAGGAATCCATTGCTCCTAGATGTCAGTGGGAAGCTTTGCACTGTGTTCAGTGGGCTCCAGATGAGGATCAGTGAGGTCACAGGCAGTAGTACAGTTTTGTTCAGGGGCGGGGAACTCCCTCATCAGTATGTGTTGCTATTGAAGCAGCCATCCCTCTCTATTAAGTGGGACTGGGAAAATCCAAAAACCTGACCACAAATATTAATGAGATTTTTCATTTTGGAGGGAAAAACTCTTTTCTAACAACAACAACAACAAATAATCAGAAAATTACCCCAACTCCAACTTTCCCCTCTCTTCCCACTGAGGGAAAGTTTTCTCAGTCCCCACCGAACATCCCATCTCTGTCCCAAGAGAGTACCCTTTAGCGTAGCAATTCATCTCCAAACTGCAAAAAAAGAGCCTTTAGACATCAAGTGACCCACCTGGAAACTGTCCAGTTTCTTAAGTGTTAATGAAACCTGGCATCTTTCTCACATGCATCAGATGTGCAGCCACCCGTGGCTTGAGTTGGGAGGGGGAATTAAAACTTTCAGCACATGAGTGACAGGTTTATTCTTGGAGTTGTGAGTTAAAATCTCTTCATTGGGAAGGAGAAGCATCATGATCCGGCTGCATTTGTTAAGATTCCAATTCCTATTTTTATCCTGTAGTATTTTAAAATTATTCATTTTAGAGGGCAATTTTGCTGGCCTCATTCTGTCTTGTTATTAACCACTTGCCTATAAATTATGATAGCACAAGCTGTAAAATGTACAGTAAAGGGAGTCTAGCAAGATTTCCTGTATGGATCACAAGCTCCAGGCTATTAACATGAGCGAGATTTATATTTGCCCCAAACAGATGGATTTAAGATTGAAACATCCAAAGGGGGATGGGCAGTAATCTAAAGAGCAGATACAGAAATGATTTTTAATGTTGCCTCAGGGAGGCTTCATAGGACACAAGACAACTGTGCATTCAGACTCCAAAGCCTCCAGGACTATATGGAAGACTGGAAGCATCTGCCTCACTCACTGGAACAGTGCTTATCCCCAAAAAAAGCTTTATGGAAGGAGGATATTTTAATCTCATTGTTCCACTAAGTGTCCCTTTTTCTGCATCCACAGTGTAACGGGCCATGCATTGGACCACGACTGGCGATACAACATAGGCAGGTTTTCTGCCAGACCAGAGACGGGGTGATTGTGTCTTCTGATCAATGCAGTGTCCTCCCAAGGTATAAAAACCTCTGTCCCCCCCCCTTAACATGCACATAGGGACATATGAACAGGGCCGGTGACTCTACTGACTTATGGTTTACTGAAGAGCTTTGGTTTCAGTCACTGGTGTTACAGCCATAAAACTGGTGTGAGCGAAGGAGAATCCGGTGGGGTTTTGGGTGGCAAGAGGCAGAACTCTAGAGGAATGCCAATTCTCCATTCAGTTTTACAAGCATCCACATCACTAAAGCTCCCATTACACCTGCCACTAATTGGCCAGCAATTGGCAGTCTTGCCAGAGATGGAAAGAACTGCCAGGGAGGATAAGCTTCCATCAATCAGTCTCTTTCCAGAGTCCCACCTTGCTATTGTCTCTGGAGGATATCCGCTGTCAAGATGGCAGTTCTCATGGGTTCACTGTTAAGAGCATGCACTCAAGAACTGAACAGCTTTCATTTTCCTACAAAAGCCGCTTGTTACATTACCAGAAGTGAAAAAGGGGTGGGGGCTGTACACATGTTTCTGGAGTATATGTAAAATGATCAGAATAATCAGCTGATAGATGTGGCTCAATCTCGGTAATTTTCTTGTGCATTAACTCAGGGAATGCCAACTGTTCCAATAGGTCTGTAGAGAGAAAGTGCTGGTTTCCCTAATGTTTTCCTGACAGAAACCCTAAAAGCATTTGGGTCAGCATTTGTCTGACTGAAATTGGCATTGATCCATGAACTTTGTTGGAATGATGCTCATGTACTCCCGCTGAGGGGACATTTTTTTTAGTCCATTTTTTAAGGTGCCAATAGAAGACAATCAGCCAGATCCATGGCATAGTCATTTAAGATGATGCAACTATGCTAATTTATACCAGTTGAGAATCTAGCCCAGTATGGGTGCTTATGGCCATAAGCCTGTAATATCCCTAATGTTTGCAGACTGGCAAGTTTGAATGTGTTGTTTTTCTTTTTCTAATAGGCCTCTAAGCACACAGAACTGCTGGACAGAGGCCTGTGGAGTGCACTGGAGGGTCAGTTTATGGACTCTGTGTACAGCTACCTGTGGGAACTATGGCTTCCAGTCCAGGCGAGTGGAGTGTGTGCATGTCCGCACTAACAAGTCTGTGCAGGACCACTTTTGTTCCTGGAGACCAAGGCCTGCTAACTGGCAGCGCTGCAACATCACTCCTTGTGAAAACAGTACGTTTCTTGCGGGGGGTGGCGGGGAGAAGCCGTCTGTGTATCCTCAGCACAGAGCTGAGTTCACAGACTTCACTGCTGAGATACACAGCCTAGGCTCTGGGGAGAATACTTGCCTAAAGGATTGCACGCTGCAGCCTGAAAAATCAAGGACTCTTACTGGAATGATTCCAGTTCTCCTTGTTGTTTTTTCTGAGCTGGAAGCTCAACTCCCTGCTAATAAGGCTGACAGTGACAGGTGTTGTCTTCCATTTCCATTATTGGGATAGAAAGAAAGCAAAACAACTGCTGGAGTCACACTCAGATGGTTGTCTGAAATTAACATCAAGCAAAGATGCTGATTAGCCCTGGGGATTACTGAAGCAGAAGTGGCTTTTTGGTGATGAGCAGTTAATTGGGCCTGCCAAAAATAGAAATTATAAACATTACAAAAGGAATAAATAATTTGGATCAAAATCCAAAGCCAATGGCCATTGTTTCAGTGGGTGTTTTTAGATGGACGCAGAGCCTGTCTGCCCCTGGAGCTGCTCCAGGGGCGCACCTCTGTGTCCGCCCGCTTCCAGCCCCACCTGGATCTGCAACAGATGGACCAGTGGTTTCCGTGGGCTGCGGCTCACCCACGCAGCACCCCACACACCGTAGAGTTCTGGGCACATCTGATACTCTAGGTTGGCAACTCCATGGTGCTGAATGAGGCAAGGGATGGCCAGGCATGGAGTTGCAGCATGAGTCTGCCCATCAGATGGACAGCAGCTCCACATTTGGCCATTGTCCTCGGTTTGGCCAGCCCACTCACTGTGGCATGCTCCAGGATGTTCCGGAGCGCCACCGGCAGAGCTGCCCAGAGCAGCCACAGCCTGTTCTGCTTGCACATCTGGCAGATACCTTTTACATGGACTGGTCAACCTGGGGGTGAAGTGGGCTCGTGCAGGCAGAATTGGAGCTGCCGTCCATCTGTTTACACCCAGTGTGCTGTTTGGGATCACAAATCATTGCTAGTAGAAATCAAGAGTTCTCAACCATTTTCTTACTAGCACCCCCACCCACGTTTCCATTCCAGGACCACCTGGGGAGCCTTCTTCCCTCCCATTATAACTCCTGGCACTTGCTTGCAACTCCTCTGAGAGTTACAACCCCCTCTCCACTGGTTACGAACCATTATTTGCATGATGGGAGAATGCCAGATTCCCTGGCCACAGAGTCCACCAGCCTGTGATTGAGACAAGAGAGCCAGTCTGTGTAACTTAGTGCTTTTGTTTCAGGGGTCTGTATATTATTTTCTCAGACACCCCTTGCATTGGCGTTGGATTTACAGTCAGGTCATATTTTCAAGCTTATTTTCCCAATCACAAGGGCTAGAAACGGGATTTAGTGGGGTAAGTACTGGAGCAAACGAGGGAGTGTGGCTGAAAGCTTCCTAAAGCCTGTTTGTGACCCACAGGTTATGAATAAGAGCCCCTTTGGCAGCCCTGGTTCCCAAAGTAACGTGTAGCACTGAGCGCAAGAGTCAAATCCTAGAGGCCAGAGTGCTCTGGTGGTCTGTCTGTCTGTCCACTGTACCACACACAGCAAGTGTTCCCTAAAGACAAATACAGGCACTTGGTGGACCCATCCCAAGTAAATATCTTGAGTAAAAAGCTTGTCGAACTCTGAAGGGATGGGACAAGGAGACCCCAAATGGGGGCTAATGGGGGCAATTCTAGAACTGCCAGTATAGCACTTCTAAGCTCCAGTCTATCTGCTGGGCAACACCCAAGCCAGGAGAGTAGCTAAAGGTGACCTTGAGCTGCTCCCTTAAAACACAAAAGCTCCCCTCCACTGTATATCTTGATGAGTGGAACTGGAGGGAAACGATCAGGTTTCAGGAGGAATCTAGTTGGATGTGACACTAGGTTCTCCAGAAGGAATCTGGCTGAGTTTCTAGTGCACAGACACACACATACCCCATGCATAAAGGTTTCTCTCCTACACTCTGCCAGTGTTTGTAGCAACATCTAGAGAGCACCCACTTTAAAATTCATTGACAGTGTTTTCTTTATGGGGATAACTATTGTTGCTATTAGGGAGGGAGAGAACTGCAGCTAACAGCTCCACCAAGATGTGCCAGTGCTGTGTTCACCCAGCCCTTACCCCTGCCCACAAAGCAGCGACAAACTGGGAACTGGTCTTTTGTTTCACCTTCGTTTTGTTGTTGTTGTTGTTGTCCCTTCCCCCCCCTCTCTTAGTGGAGTGCAGAGACACCACCAGGTACTGTGAGAAGGTGAAGCAGCTGAAACTCTGCCAGCTCTCCCAGTTCAAATCTCGCTGCTGTGGGACTTGTGGAAAAGCCTGAAGAGCAGAGCAGAACCGAAAGAAAACTGGAATGTGCTGGCATTGCTCTGCTTTGTAATAGGATGGACTCTTACCGGGAGGGTGGGGAGGAATGGGATAGAAATCCGTTTTCTTCATTTTATTTATTTATTTTCCCTTTAAAAAAAAAAAAAAAAGTTTTAACTGAATTGTTTGTAAAGGACTTGACAAGTTTTCCCTTCTACGAAGCTGGGAGACAGACTGCAGCAAAACACAGTCATGGCGGGAGACCAAAAGGAAAGAGAAGACAAATCACAGGAGCAGAGCTACCTAGGGAACCTGGCTGACTTTGAGGGACACCAAAGCAAACAGCCCTACTGGCCTCAGCCCACCGGTGTGATTCAAAACAGCTAGACAGAGGGAGGCCCACAGAATTAAAGGGATTTAACTAGATATTGGGAGTGGCAATAGATATACACTTCCATTAGCCTGAAAGTGTTTGTTAGCCTGGATTGGAAGTGTTTGTTACCATATGTGTATATTGTCCGTTCTATTTATGTTGAATTGCCTTTTGTGTCCCAGTTTGGGTTTCTTGTTCTCTCTCCCGCTGAAGACCTAATACGCAATTCTTCAGATGGATAGCTTAGGTGCTAGCACTTAGCGGGGGTGCAAGTCCCATATACTTAGATGGGACTCACACTGGTGCTAAGTGCTAGCACTGGGGCTGTGTGCCTGGAGGATTACACTGCATGTCTCTGAAGGGAAAGTCGAACACTGTGGTAGACCATGCATACATTTAAAATGCATCTGAATAGGTGAACCATTTTTTCCTGAGCAAAAAAAAAGGGGGAGGGGGAGAAAGTAAATATGAAGTACAGTATTATCCAGAAGAGGAGCTGGAAAGAGAGAGAATTATCTGCCATTGACAGACAGCAAATCCTAGCCAGAAATTCTGCTGCCCCTGTGCTGAGCACTTGCAGGAAGGGTTGCAGATGCTTGCAGCAACAGCTGCATCTAAGCACTCCTCCAGTGTAGTTTGTGCAGAGACGAGTGTCCCAGAGTCCAAGTATTTTCAGATCTAGGGTTTTGGTCCAGGCCCATCTCTAGTTTGTAAATATGGAATGCTTCAACACATTATGGTAGCCCCTTCTCTTCCTGTTTGGGTGTGCTGTGTTGCTGCCGACAAGGGTTCCCTGCTCCGGGAACACCCCACCTCACAGCAGAGATCCACTGCTAGTGAGGCTAGTTTGCTCCCAGGAGACTGGCCCTGCCAGCACAGAAACACTGCTGGCAGAGTTCGTCCTGATCCGCCAGCAGCATCTCTAGTCTCTTCCCAGCTGGCGGTGCTGCTCGCAAACCAGAAGGGCTCTGCTGGCAGCAGTCCTCGAGAGGAACTTGAGGGATGCTGAAGAATGCAGAGCTGTGGTTGTACCCACACGTTTTCCAGCATTTATGGACTCTGTTGTGGGAGTTCACACCCCCATGCTATGGGAGAGGATAACATGTGGAAACAGCCATGGTTGTCAATGCTGAATTTCTGTCTCTTTATGACCATGTCCTCTGATAAAGCCAAATTCACAGAGATAAGATTAATCAAGAATGAGAATTGTGAGACTTTTGTGATTCCTTGTTTAGAGACACATTTTTCATCAGTTTTGGCCCTACAACCGTATCAGAAATGAGCATTCCCGAAAGAATTTAAGTGCACACTAGTGAGCTGCCCAGTTCTAGATCAGCAAATAGAACTTTGCAGAGCTGCTCTGATGAGCAATGTGAACCAGATCTCCTGCCTCTAACATGACTTGCTTCTTTGAGTGGGCTCTGTCACTCACACCAACAGGAGCTGCGCCTGTGCAGATCGGCTTCAGGGGCCTTCCAAAAGCAGTTCATCTGTTGGGCTCCATGGCCCCTCCCTTTGCACCTCATGCCATTGGCAAGCTTATAGCGAGGCTATAAATAGGAAGGGCAGAGCGCAAAGTACCATAACTCTTTTCAACCATCACAGCACTCGGTAGACAGGGACAGCCTTCTTCAGCTCTTCCCTGTGAGGAACCATTGATAGCAGTGAGAATTCTCCATTTTTGTTTTGTTTGTTTTTAAAGAGAGAGAGAGAGATTGAAGAAAAAAGAAGACAGAAGATCTCGTCTTTTTCAACCCTGGACAAGGTTCAGCCCCTCAGATTGTTACCATGGTGACTGGTGGTACAAACTAGGGAGGTTTTAAAAAATGTATTCCCTGACCAACTTCAATCCCACTCATAGATCGGCCTGATCAGTGTCTAGTCTGCCTTGGAGAGGCTCACAAACCCATGGAATGATCCACCTGCATGAGCCTATCAGGCAGAGTCATAAAGGATTTTAAAAAGCGCCTTCAGTTCTAGTTGTCAAGAAAGGCAATTGTGGCACCAGGAGAACTTTTGAAATCATCTCCTCGTTCCTGGGCACCACCTTCATTGAAGCCAGGTCCAGCACCGTCCTCTTTGGCACTGTCTCCTCCTCCTCTTACACTGACCTCCTCTCCGGCACCTGTCTTCCTGGTTTTGACATCTCTGGCACCGACACCCTCTCTGGTACCATCTCCATCACCATCTCCCGTTACACCAATCTCCTTGGCACTACATCCCTCTGCACTGACTCTCCCTGTGCCTTCTTCAGCAACTCCAAAATCGAAAAAGCTGAAGGTCATTATCTCTTCTGCAGTCCTTAAAAGAGACCAGAAAAAGAAGACGATAATAGAGATCAGAATGATCCAAAAATATTTATTTATTTATTTATTTATTTTATCGATTTCTATCCCGCCTCTCCTGAAAACAACTCGGGGCAGCTAACAATTGCAAATGATAAAAATACAACGATATAAAATTTAAAACAATCATAATAATACTAAAACAGGGTTAGGCACACAATAAAACAATAAATAAGGGTAGGGGAGATTAAGCCCCCCTACCCCCCTACCCATAGGCCTGGGTGAACAGCCAGGTTTTATAAACTCGCCAAAATGTCAAAAGGCTTGGGGCCAGGTGAGCTTCCTCCAGAAGGGAATTCCAAAGGCGCGGCCCAGCCACCGAGAATGCCCTCTCCTTTGTGGCCCCTTAACACGGGGGATCTCCAAGAAGGCACCCCCGGCAGACCGAAGGAGCTGCTCTGAGAAACAGAGGGATAAATCACTAGGGGTCTGCGAATGCAGTTTGGAGTTTGGACCGAACTCAATCGTTCGGTCGACTGAACCGAACTTTCGAAACCGGAACCAGTTCGGAAGGCCAAAAAAAACGGCTTTGAATGTACGAACTCGGTTTGGAAGTTCGGAATGCGACCGAACTCAAATAGTTCAGTCGACCAAACTGAACTTTCGAACCAAATTCGATTTTTGAACCAAACCGAATTTCCGAACTCGGTTCTGTTCGCACATCGCTATAAATCACCAGGGAATAAGACCCCCTCTTTCAAAAAAGAAAAGAAAAAAATTGGATTTCCTTTCAGCCACTCCACAATGCACACAGGAAGAACCAATCACAATATGTGAGTCTCCTCCACAAACCTCTGTCTCCATTCCAGCTACTCCCTCAGGAACCCCAAAGGACTCTTTAGTGGAATCACCCAGGTTTTTCCCCATTCTTCCTATATGGATATGGATGCTCCAGCTCAGGATGCTCAAGCTCATTCCAATTGGCCATCTCAACACACACAGGAAAAGATAAGCAGCTGGCATCGAACTCATGCCCTCCATTCCCGTCTCCATATGGGCAACACTCCATGCCATACTCTCCAGCATGGATGTTGGAACAGCCTGCCTGTGCCTCTGGATGTACTGACCTCCACCAAGATACCAGCCTTCTCCACGGGAGCCTCTATACTAGCCTTCATATCATCAGTTCTACCCTCCCAATCCGGGCAGAACAACTCCCTCTACTTCTCTGCTGAGACCACCAACTTTGACTCCACTGCCTGCCCCGATCAAGAGGGCAGGGGTAATTCCTCCCATAATGGGGTCTCAACCCCCTCTTCCTCAGTTAACTGCAGTACTGAGATCCATTCTGGGATCAGCAAAACCTATTGTGCCCTCGACTAGTGCTCCTCAGGACCCTCAAACATCAACCTTCATTGTAACTCAAGCATTGTAACTCAAGGATTCAGCTCCCCCTTTACCTCCAGTACTGACCACATCTCCATCACCTTCACATTTTTCTGTAGCTTCAGCATCACCATTCCTGACCAGTGGAGGGGTGCTTAGATGCAGCTGTTGCTGCAAGCATCTGCAACCCTTCCTGCAAGTGCTCAGTGACCACACTTCCTGTTCCTTTGGAGCCGTGTATCCCTACCACCTTTCCCTCTTCGCTATTGCAACTCTGATCAAACCCAACCCCCTGTAATGGCTTCAGGGATTGTAGAGGCAATACTACAGGCAATACTACAGCTCATCACACCCACCATACCTACAATGATGAAGGCACTTATTGAGGACCAAGAGCTACCCAAAGAAGAATTCCTACCTGCAAAGAAACCCCTTTACCCCAAATTGGACACTTCTCAGAAGGATACGTCATCATCTCCTTCAAACACACCAAATACAAGTTCCACAGAATCTGAAGACTTACCATCCTCACCTTCAGACAACATCTCAGACCTGGTCCAAACCACCACCTCTGAGGACCGTAAGAAGTTTCAGTCTTTAATTCATAAGATAGCCACTGCTATCACTTTGAAGATAGTCCCTGTTGATGAGGTTACATTGAAAAATTCAAGAGTTCATTGAAAAACCCCTTTGTCAACACTTCCAGTAGATATGCAATACAACACATTCTACCTTGTACAACTAGAGGACTATGAGATTTTATAAAGCACCACACACCCAACTCCATGGACATCCAAGCATCGATAGAGAGGCAGCAAAATAAATCTACTGAGACCTCACCAATGGATAGAGAGGGTAAAAAAAATGACATATTTGGTAGACGTAACTTCTCCTCAGTTGTGATGATCCTGAGAGCATCGAACTATGCCTCTGTGATGTCCATCTATCATCACCTCCTCTGGGATAAGATTGCACCTGTCCTCCAGCATCTTCCACCAGAGTTCAAACTGCAAGAAGACATAATAAAGGCAAAGGATCTATACCTAGCTTAGTCATAACTAACCACCATGGTCCATATTGCTGATTCAACAGCATGAGCAATCGCAAATGGCAGCACCACTAGAAGACAGCCTTTGCTACAATCCACTGCTCTGCCCTATCAAAACAGAAATAAAATCAAGAACTTACCATTTGACAAGAGAGGCCTCTTCATTTCCACCAGTGATGAAGTTCTGGCTAAGTTAAAGGATACTAGAAGAACTGCCTTTGCCCTAGGTGTCACCTACAAAATGAAAAGAAGGTACACCACCACACCTTCTCACAAATTCACAAGGTACTCTGTAGGTTGTACACAGCAGTCAAGAAGGTACTTCCCCATTTCCACTCGTTCCACTCATTTAGACTTGTAAGAAGACCTTACAAGTCTAAACAGAGGCCTAGACAACCTTCTAACTCCTCCACTAGCTCTACAAAACAGAGGTTTGGGGTTTAACCTTTATTTAGAGAGCTGTGAACTATATTCCATAAACTTACAACTTTTCCCTTTTAAGCTTTCCTCTCATCTAAAAATATGGTCTCGTTACCTCAAATAAATGGGTTTTTGAGATCATTGAGAAAGGTTATGCCATCCAATTTCAATCTTTCCCTCACCCTAAACACCGTTCCCCTTCTTCAGAGAGTCATCTCACAAGGCAATATTGGCACAAGAGGTACAAACCCTCCTCTCCAAAGGAGCCATAGAGTAGGGGTGTGCACCAGGCCCCCATGGAGTTTTCATTTTTCATTTTCATTTTCATTATTCAAAAATGTTATTTTAGTTATCGTTTTTGGTATCATTATCAATATAATTATAGATATAATTATCGATATTGGTGCCATTTCAATCGAAGATTTTTATTTTTGGTATCAGTATAGTTATCAATTTTCATGCACAACTAATATCTATCTAAATCTAAGGGAGACAGGGGAAGAGGAAAGGAAAACTATCTGTTATCTAATCAATTATCTATATAATTATTCTAATCTAATCTATATGTCTATAATATATATATATATCTAATCTATACTACCTATCTATATATAATGTCCAGGGGGGAGAAGGGCAGGGAAAGGTAAAAGGTAAAATGTAGGGTATGAAGAAGGAAAGGTATTGGTAATACAATGAGGGCTAGGGAGGATTTTTTGTGTGCAAGCACCACAGTTCTGTAAACGCAACCTGACAAGCAGAGCTCTCACAGAACAGAGAGAAAAAGCCTGCCCCTCCCATTATAAAGGGTTGCAGTGCCCTCCCCTAGGGCCCCCCTGATTGGTTGTGGGAGGCAGCAGGCATTGAGCAATCACAGAGTGCCATGAGACTGCTGGGGACTGTTTGCGCTGCACATTGGCCAGCGATACATCCATCAGATACTGCAGAGCTGCTCGCCCCTCCCAACACAGGCACAGTTCAAGAGTTCAACCCTCTTTAGGGCTCTGAGATGTCTGCTCCCTCCTCCCCTCTCCACATTTTCCCTCCAAAACCCAACCGCCACAGCACTAATAATAATGACAATGATAACGACATTGTCATTTTCGTTATTGGTATCATTTTCAGTATCATTATCATTTTCAGTATCGGTATTCTCAGTTGTCATTTTCATGATCGTTTTAATTATTCTCAGTTGTCATTTTCATTATCGTTTTCATTATTCTCAGTTGTCGTTTTCGTAATTGTAATAACAAAAACAAAAATGACAAGTTTCATTATTGTTATTATAATAACAAAAATGACATGCACACCCCTACCATAGAGGAGATTCCTCTGAGATTTCAGGGAAGAGGGTTTTTTTCCAAGTACTTCTTAATCCTCAAATTGTGTAGGTGGGGGCTATTCTGGATTTAAGATACCTCAACAATTTTATTAGATCCTTTAAGTTCAGGATGGTAGCCTTGGCTAAGGTCCTCCTGCTTACGTAAGGGTGTATGGTTTGCATCTCTCAATTTACAGGATTCTTGTTTCCATAGTAACATTCGCCCATCACATACAAAATACTTGAGATTCATCCGCAATGGAGACCACTATCAATAGACATTCCTACACTTTGGCCTCTCTACCACACCAAGGAATGTCTTACACCTGTAGCAGCTTACCTTAGAAAAAAGGACATTACTGTTTTTCCTTATTTAGATGATTGGCTTATAGTTTCAAATACTGAACAAAAACTTACTGGAGATTTGCAGACCATTATAGATCTCCTCCAACAATAGGGATTCCTTGTTAGCTTCCCAAACTCTTTCCTAACACCATCCCAATCCATTTGATTCATAGATGCAGACTTAAACTCGATCAATTTTATTTATTTATTTATTCATCAATTTATATCCCACCCCTCCTGAAAACAGCTCAAGCAGAAAGCGTTTCTCTCATACAACAGATTGCACACAATTCAGAACTCCATAGACAATCTCAACTATGAACCACGTCAGAGAGTACGAGTCTTCCTACACATGGCCTTTACAACAGTCATTGTGCAGCATGCAAAACTTTGCATGTGGCATGAGACTTTTCCAGGTGGATGACATGTGTTTACATACCATCTCAAGACCCACTTATACGTGGGTCTTGACCATATACGTGACCATATATGTGGCCATTCCATCCTCTGGACACTGCACTTGTGGAAAGAAGAAGATCTACTACAGGGCATGCCCTTCCTCCAAACCTCTCTGTAGGTTATAATTACCACTGATGCTTCCCTTTCACGATGGGGTTCCCATTGCAATGGCATTGAAGTGAGTGGTCTCTGAAACAGCTGGGAATGTACGTTCCATATCAGTCCTTTAGAGCTCAGAGCAATAAGGTTAGATCTGAAGGCCTTCCTCCCACCCAACTAGGGAAAACCAATACAGCTGGCCACCAAAAACACTAGAGCAGTGTTATACATAAACTGTCAGGGAGGCACTCAATCATCCTGTCTGTGTAGAGAGGCTATGAAACTCTTGAACTGGGCAATAACTCATGACATCCACCCTATTGCCTGCCACCCACATAGCGGGGGAATCAAACTGCATAGCAGACAGTCTGAACAGACACACTACTCAGCAACACAAGTAGATGTTAAATAAATCAATGGCTTGGTGGATCTTCAACCTAAGGGGCAATCCAGAGATAGATCTCTTCGCAGCAAGAGAGAATGTTCCAGTGTCCCCTATTTTGCAGCAGAGCAAATCATGCAAAGTTGCCCATAAGCAATGCACTCCTGCTCCACTGGAGAGAGAATCTCATTGACATTTTTCCACCCTGCCTGCTGATTCCCAGAGTCCTTCAGAAACTACATCAGAACCTGGTCACATGTACCTCATAGCGCCGGACTGGCCCAGACCACCCTGGTATGTTCAGTTGGTAAACATGGTTGTAAAGTATCATCTGACAGTGCTGCATAATCTTCTATTCAAGAACAGCATGAACATATTTTACCCAAACGTCTCCCTGCATCCTTTAGAGGATTTAACTGAGCTGTCTGAAGATGTCCTCCATATCCTGACTTAAGAAGCACCCAAAAACCTTTGACTAATAAAACCTATGAGGCCAAGTGGAAGAGTTTTACTGTTTGGGCTTCAGAGATTTGTTTTCAACCTGACCCCCAACTCTATAAAGGACCTACTTACTTACCTGACACACCTGACGTCCCAGGGTCTGGTTCCTGCAACACTAAAGGTTCATCTGGCCACTATCTCAGCTTACCATGCACCTGTGGATAGCAGACCTGTATTTCCCCACCTGATTTTAAGGAGGGTAATGATGAAGGACTTTTTCAATCTATGCCCCTCTGTCAGGGGCCCATGCTCCCCTTTGGATTTGGGCTTGGATCTTGGGAGGCTCATATTACCACCATTTGAACCCCTAGCCACTTGTTCCTTTCACTCCTATCTCTTATAGTCGCCATGTGCCAGGAAGGTGGGAGGATTAGCCAACCCTGCTCGTAGATCCTCCCTATCTTAGTTTTTGTAGGGATAAGGTAGTCCTTAGACTCCCTCCTTCTCTTAAACCTAAGATGGTTTCCCATTTCCACATGTCACAAGAAATTACTTTACTGGTCATTTTTCTTAGCACCCACACAAACAAAGCATAAATGGTTTTACACACCCTAGGTGTAAAGAGAGCTCACTCTATCTGAACAGAACTAAGCCATTCTAAAAAGATAAATCCCCTTTCATAAGCTCTGGGGGCCCTTCCATATGGGTAAAAGTTAACTCTCAGACTATGGGCGATTTTAGATGGGAGACATTTCTCCCGCAGCTTTAAAATCCAGCTTGGGGAAACCCCATGGGAGGGCTTTAGACACTCTTCATGGCCACTGGAAACAGCAGCTCTGGGGAACTCCCAGAAGTCTTGAGACACAGACTGGTAAGACCTTGGCTATCAGGGACTTAACTAGTCCATGTTTCAAAATTTCTGGAAGTTGCTCGGCACCGCTGTTTCCAACAGCACCCTGGCGACTTCTGGTCTGGCAAGGAGCATCTAAATACACACACACACACACACACACACGAGGGTTTTCCCAAGCTGGATTTTAAAGCTGTGGGAGAAATGTCTCCCATCTAAAAACATGCTACATCTTCGTGGCTGGTGGGATGCATTTCCCTATCTTCCCAGTTCTCAGGAAGGGAACCTCCTGCAGGCCTTAAGTTTCACTCTGTGAGAGCCATGGCAGCTTCTGCAGCCTGGTACAGAAAGTTTACAGTAGATCAGCTCTGTAAGGCTGTTACATGGAGTTCTGCACATGCATTCATAAAACATTAGGCGCTGGACCTCACAGCACAATCTGATGCTGGTTTTGGGAGATCTGTCTTACTGTCTCTCTTTTTAACTTGGCCTCAGCCTCTGTCCTACAGGAACTACTGCTTGACACGCTCCCTCTAGTGTGAGTGACGGAGCCCACTTGAAGAAGAAACTGATGTTGCTTACCTGTAACCTTGGTTCTTCGTGATAGGCTCCATTGCTCACACCTCCCACCCTCCTTCCCATCTACATCAGAGCCCTGGTTAAAGAGTAGGATTCTCTGGTGTGGAGGTTGGAAGGAGCTGAGGTACTTCGCACTCTGCCTCCTATTTATAGCCTCACTACAAGCCAAGCAATGCAAGGGGAAGGGCCATGGAACATGATGAATGCACTCTTCTAGAATGTTCCCAAAGCCAGTCTGCACAGGTGAAGCTTCCATTGGTGTGAGTGAAAGAGCCCACTCGAAGAACCATGGTTCCAAGTAAGTAACCTCAGTTTACTTGGTCACTGAAATTCTCTCTCCTATTTGCATTGATAATCAATAGTAATTAAGAACCAGATTTATACAACCAAAAGGTGGCACCCTGCTCAGTGGCCGGTCACCCAAACCTGTAGGTAGCTGTCACCAAGGTATAGTTGCAAACCTATCCCTTGAGGGCCTAAATGTATTTGGGTGGGAAAAAATGAGATAGCATTAGCACCCACCAGGTAGGTGTTGTTCTGTTTATTAGGTGTTCACTAGATGTTAAACTGCACCCCCCCCCCATGCTGCCTCCACTTGCTCCCCACTCATGGTGTCATTACGGGACATCAAGGGTCCACCATGTGGGCCAGTGTGTGCTAATAAGCATCCATGTTGCTGCATCTCATTAATTAGTTTGCATGCAGCCTCACCCACATCCAGGTCCACCAGCACCATAAAGTTGTGCCTAGCACAGCTGGTAGAGAAGGGAGAGTGATTGTATTCTTTCAGCTGGCAGGAGGCTGTGAGAGAGTGAGGCAGGGGGTGCAGGAAGGACCTTATCCAGAGGATCTCTGCTTGCACTTCTCTCTCCATTGGGAAAGGAAACATGACTTCCAGAGCACCCTGGCTCAGAGCTGCCAATGTCCATTTTAAGAGAACTGTCTCTTTCGGAGCTATATTTTGAAGCTCTNGAGGATCTCTGCTTGCACTTCTCTCTCCATTGGGAAAGGAACTGAGGGAAGCACAGGAGACGTGAGCCTCCTCTGCAGGTTTCGTGGGGCTCCTGTGCTCCCCTCGGTTCCTTTCCCAAACAGAGAGAGGAGTGCAGATGCAGTTCCTTTGAAGAATGACCTTCCTGCACTCCCTGCTCTCTCCTCTCGTAGCCATCTCTCATTTGAGAGAATGCGATTGCTCTTTCCTCTTGCAACTGCCTCTCAGCTGGGAGAATGCGATTGCTCTTTCCTCTTACAGCTGCCTCTCGGCTGAGAGAATACAATTGCTCTATCCTCTTGCAGCCGCTTCTCAGCTGAGAGAATGTGATTCCACTCTCCTCTTGCAGCCACCTCTCAGTTGGGCAGGCCCGTGAGCGCTGCTTCTGATGGAAAGGGAGGTCATGACCAGGGAAGAAGTCTTTGCTGGTGGCTGTGATCCCTTTTTCCATCAGAGCCAGGGCTGGGGACAGGGAAAGCATTGAGTGGCACCACTGGTGGTGGCTACCACCAACATATGAAATTTGCACAGGGTGCTGCCCGTTTATTAGCTCTATGTGCTAAAACATGTGAGTGGGGGCTACACGGACCGAACACAGACCCCAATGGGCTATTGTCTTTATAAACACCCTTTGAAATAAGACACCTAAAGCAGAACCTGTGTTCCCCTTATATAATGGCACTTTAGGCACCTAGTGGCTTTATGAATGCTTGGATCCTGCAAGGTGCTGAGTAAAAAGCCTAGGGAGCCCATTAGAAATAGCCTCAACTGCAATGGTTGCATCAGAACATCCCAAACGCTTAAAGGTGAGATGTCCAGTTCCAGATCTTGGTTCAGGACTGTCTCTAAATTAAAGGTTTGGCTGTGCCTCCTGTGTCACCCCCAGTGGGGCTCATGTCTTGTGGTGTGGTAATAAAGTGCACTTCAGGCAATGAATTATTCAAGTATTGATACGTTGCAGCTTACATTACAAGTGTATATTTCAACAAGTCTGGAAGTTCTCTTGTGAGGTCAACATCAGGTCCATTACATTAAATTGCCTCCAGTTTGGGTCATTCCAAAGTGTGTCTGGCAGGGAATACTCTCTCTACAAGATATTTGTGTTGCTAAGAACCAGCGTAACTTTTATTTAAAGAAGAATGTCTTTCTATGTATGTAAATGTATATCTTATGTGTATATTTATTAGGATTTCTTGTATAAAACGTGCAATATTAATAATTGTACATTATGTTGGCCAGATAAAACTATTTTGGGGGCCTTTTTTATTAACTCCCTGCAGTTTTGTTCTTGTAAAACTAGTGGTAATAATGTATTTTTTTCTATTTTTAATAGCACTTGTGTTTAACTTTGGATACATTTCACTGTGTACAGAGTACGTTCAACCTTTCTGCAAGGGGAAAGAGGGTGCTTTTTAAACTTGTGAACTGATAGTTATGCATGCAATGAAGGACAAATTCCTTACTAATAGCGTGGTGGGTGATTCTAGAACAATAATTAACAGAAAGCAATGTGGAAGAGTACTGACATTTAATAGCAAAATCCATTCAAATGCTCACCTGTTGGGATGTTAACTATGTAATAATTGTGCTGAAGTGAAATTCTCAGAGCTGAGGCTGTTCGGTCCCCTTTGCACGGTGTGAATGTAACTTCAAATGTTTGTCCTATGAATTGTGACTTGGCAGCATCACAATAAGATAATTAGGGTTGCTGAATTATTATAGAAGGAGGCTTTCCTCCCCTAATGAAACCTGTATTTATATAATGTTTTGTACAGATAATGCAGCTTATTTATTTACTTGCTGTTCTCCGGCTCATTCTTTATTAACCTTGTAGACAGGGGCCCTTTGGGTTGCAGAGACCATGCAAATGCTCTTGGAAACTGTTCTTTCCACACTTATCAGAGGTAAAAATGTGTCTGTGATTTAAGTGTGCAAGTCTGATTAAATAGTCTCAAAACAGGATCACACACAGGCAAAAAGTCTGGGAACTGCCGCTCTAGTTCCAAGGTAGCATATGCAGCCATGTTGAAAACAGAGTTGTCATCAGCAGCTTCCCCACATACAACCTTTGTATCCAGTTTCATTTGCATGTAAGGCAGTCATTTTACAAGGGGAGAGATGGGGGGTTAGCACTATATAAAATGGCTTCACACTATTTTATGGTTAAGCTTGTTTGAGATTAAAAGAGGCTCCCTTTAAGCACTGTTGCTATGGATATGGAAGCAAAGAACGTGTCCTGTGAATTGAACTTGGCTGGGCCTGATATTTTCTTTCAGGAGAGAGAGAGAGAGAGAGCAGTAGTTGTTTTGACTATTTGACAATAAGAAAGTGACCATTTCCACAAGAGCCACTTTCTCCCCAAGTGAATCATGCTTTATTCTCTTCATGTGCTAAACTCAGAAGACCCAACTCCTTTCGCTTACACCAGTTTTACTTGGGTGTGCCTCTGCTGGCCAGGCCTGTGATCCACAAACCACTTACTCCGGAGTACATGGCTTGAACAGGGCTACTTCTGACTGAGTGGTTTGTATGTCTCACCCCAAGTTCTGGGCTATGACAGTGGCATACTCACCATAACACAGTAAGGTCCAGTGCAGAAGTAGCTTAAAATACTGCTGTGGCCGTCCAATCCCGGACAGCTCTAGACCAGTCTCAATAAACAGCCTGAAGGCTTCTCTAAATTGCCTCAGTTCCCAATGGTCCAAGACAGCAGCCAAAGAATTGCTGGAGAATCAGGGCAGAAGGGGAGGAGGGTTGTGACATCCCTGGAACACCTATTTCCACCACCACCACCAACTGCAGCCTTAAAGCCAGACACAGGGGAAAGGTTCTAGGCCTCTTGAGGAGGCCACTATATGTAGAGGGTATCTTCTGATGGCCAATTACACTGACACACATCTAGGATTTTGCCCCCCACAGCTTTTTGCTGCTTTCTAGAGAGAATTTTTTTCATGAGCTGCAAGAACGGGTCACTGAAAAAGCAAAATGCAAAAGCTTTGAAGAGAAGACATCAGTTCACCAAAGTCTTCAAACTGGCATCCAAAACTCTCTCCTCCATCTCTAAACAGCCTGAATGAGAGAGCCACCAAGGTGTGAACGTTTTTGTTGTTTAATGGGCAAAGTGTGTCTCTGCCGCAGTTTTGTTTTTTTTTTTTTACTCTAGCATTTCACCAATATAACAGCAAGACCAGGATCACTATCACTGAGGGGTTTCCCGCACTAGAGATCAAATTCTTCCCTTGGATCTGCACTGTGGGTCACTTGAGAAGTTCTGTAGGAGATATTTCTACTGACATCAATAGAAGGTCACTACACCATTCATAGATATCCTCCTTGCTATGCAGGGCTCCAGCAGAATTGAGCTGGTTCTGCTGTGTGGAAAGCCCAAGGCCTTCAACCTCACAGGGAATGATTTAGCCTGCACAGCAGCCCGGTAATTACTCCAAAAGAAAGGGGCTGAAGAGTACTAACAAATCCTGCTTGCTCTGGCTGCCAGTCTCCATTTCCTGTACTATGGCTCTCTTTTTAAAATGTGATTATACAAACTATACATGCAAGCCCTGCTCCTGCAGCAATGCCTTATTTGTATACAGACAAAAATTAAAGGTGCAGTTTTATGCAGCTGAGGAGGAAGTGGGTGCTGGAGGGCTGGACTCCAGGCACATATAAGCAGTGATTGTTTAGGCAGGGCACTTTGCCAGATGTGAGCAAGCGTCTGCACTTAAGGCACTTTTAGACGATCGGGTCGCCGTTGCGCGACCCGCTCGTGCGATGTTTCAAAATCCCGTGATGCGGGATTACACATGACAGCGATTGGGGATCATGCGCATGGGAGACGGTAGCACATGATTTGCCAACCGCGAATTAAATACCTCGCAATCGGGATATTTAATTCGCAGTCGGCAAATCATGCGCTACCGCCTCCCATGCGCATGATCCCTGACTGCTGTCACATGTAATCCCGCATTGCGGGATTTTTAAACATCATGCGAGGGGGTCACCCGACGGTGACTCGCTCGTCTAAAAGCGGCCTTTGGCTGCTTTCATGCATTAAGGTTTGTTTGGGTTTCTTGACCCCTCTCCCAAACTCTGTGTTTTAGCATCAGTTACTGTTTAAGTAAATAGCCCATGAGGTTGGTGGATACTTGTTAAAACACTTCACTTACTGAAACGTTTATGGAGTCAGTTTTCAGCTAACAACATAGAATCGAGTGATTTTATTACCGAAAAGAGAAAATCTCAGCATCCAACTGCAAAGAGACAAATCACAGCAAATCAAATACAGCTGCCTGCCCTGACCCTCCAGAGGATATTTTTATTTACTGCTTTTAGACAGGGGAGTGGACTCAGAGAATTCAGCAGACCTCAGTTCCTTCCTGGTGTCAGCAGGCATGTTGTGGGAAGCCTAAGCGCATTTACTAAATCATGGGTGCAGAACGTCCAGTCTGCCAGCCAAATCTAACCCACAGTGGTTTTCATTCGACCCCAGCTCTGGCCCATGGATCCAGTCCCCTACCTCAAGCATTGAAAGAGTGAGCACATGGGAAGGGTGCAAAAATGAGAGCCCATATCACTCAAGGACAGGGGATGGATGGATCCATGATTTGGCCTCTCCCCTTTCTTCTTTCCTGAGCACACCAGTTAAACGCTTTTATTTCTGTAACTAACCATGCTGGAGACCCAGAACAGAAGCAGTCCTCACTGCACTCGAGGATTCAGAGCAGTTACAGTTCAGTCATGAGGGGTAGGAAGACCTGGGTGGGTGAGATGGCTGGATGTGGGGGACTCCCCACTAGTGAGAGCTGAGTGAGTGAGTGGATGGAGTGGGGTCAGGAAAACTGGAGACAGTGTACAATGTTTTACGTATCAAATTCTATCTTGTTGCTTCAATTGTTGTGAGCTGCCCTGAGCCTGTGTGATACGGGTGGAATATAAATTGAAGATAAATAAATGAAATATAATAATAATCAATAATTAATCAATAATAGCCATCACTTGGTATCACTTGGTGTCTCCCTCCCCAGGGGGCCCTATCCTAGTCACACCAGGATTTTCCCTTCTGCCATATAAGCACACGGTCTCACTAAGGCTGCTTTCACACGCATCAGTGTGTCCTGTGATTTTCTTGTTCCCGCAATCTTAAAATTGTGTGATTTATTTTCTGGGCACCCTTCTCACAAGACGCGTCTCCTGCAATTTTTTCCTTTGCACATTTTACCTTGACGTCACTCATTGTGGGATCGACCATTCTCACGAGGGTGGATTTCATGCAATTTTCACCCTCCCCCTTCTGCCCTGCACCTGCTGCCTGCCTGACCTCAGAGCGGGATTGAAATCCAGAAGCTGGCAGTGGATTAAAATTAACAAGATGGCATCAGAGCACGGTGATTTTAACAAGATGGCTGAAATTAACTATCCAGGAACAAACCACAGCGCCATCCTGCTGGTTTACTGGTTTCCTCGTGTCCCATGATTGTAATAGCACAGGTATTCACACTCTCCCAATTTTGTGCAACCATAAACCCATCACTGTAAAAGTAGGATTTCAGAACCTGGTAATGCATGAGCACTCAAGGCATAACTCGCAGGACAAACGCAAAATAGTGCACTCACGTGTGCAGTTAATGTGCGGTAGGATATTCCAAGCCTGCAATTAGTATTTTGTGTGAAAGCATTTTGTGTTCTTTCTCTCTGAGATGCCTTGCCCTCTCTGGTTCCTTCCTCTCAGCTCTCTCCTCTGCCTGTTTCCCTCCTTACTATTTATCTCACCCCTTTCCCCTTTTGAAGTCCCTCTATGGGCCACCCTGTTCCCGCAAACCTCCTCTCAATGGGCTGGGCAACCAGCACCCCCTGCCTACCTCCCCCTGCCATTCTAGGGCTTCCTGGGCCACTTCCTACACACAGCCCATGAAGCAGCTTAGGGTGTAAACATTAATGACGCTAGCCCAGTTCGGCCTGGCTGGACCAGCGTTACAGCAGGCTGTCGGTTTACAGTATGCAGAATGTGGGCCCAGTTCCTAACCCAGCCAGGTAGGAGCCATGAGGGAAATGTGGGCTCGGTACAAGCCGGGCACATGGTTCATGCCCAGCTGCTGCCTGGCTGTGGCAGAGCAGGCAACCCGGGCAGGAATGTGTGTTCCCGACCCAGCCCCTACTGGCATCGGGGAGGTTGCCATGGCACCTATTACAGGTTGCCATTCATCATGGTGGGGGGCAGGGTGATGTCAGAAATGTAGCTAAGTGGCCACACATTGCTCCCCGCCTCCTGCCCTTCCTCCCTGGCCAGGGGAGGCCACAGGAATGTTTGTTTCTGCGGGCAGAACATACCAGGCCAGGAGAAGCCCTCCCCATGGTGGGACGGACATCACCAAGTGATGTCTTTTACCAGCCTTTGAGGCTCAAGGAGCTCCCACCTGCAGGTAGACATCAGCAGAGGTTTCCCCACCCTGCTCTCTTGCTGGTGGTCTGATCTCTGACTGGGATCAGCTACCTTATATCAGTAAGTTATTACGCCTTATATATTATTACAAGATCTGGTTCCCTGAACTCATTAACAAGAAACCTTCACCTGGGTTACTGCTCATTTTCCCATAGGCCTCAGGTCCCCAATGGCAGGATGCCAGCTAGCCATGGGTTTGGTCCTGACTCCTGACAGGACTCACCCATCGTACCCAACCACAAAGCCTCTCTTTAGGGAGAAGGGCATTTTCCTCTTTCACAAAAAGTTCTATTTATCAGGTTCTAACTAGTCAGACGTTAACAGTTGTGGAAATTTCTGCATGTCCTTTGCTTGTAAAATATATATGGCAAGGATCTTTTTTAAGGGGGGGCAGCGGGGGGCAGTTTAACTAGCTCACAGTCTCATGTATACTGATGGCATTATAAACAAAGAACAGCAAATGTTGTTTAAGGGGTATTTGTCAAACTGAATGCATTGGATACCCTTCATTATTTTAAAACAATGAGCCAAGAAAACTGGGGGGTGGGGGGGGAATAATTAGCATTTTGGGGCACTCCCTTCTGTGGAGTGGGAACCAACACAGCATCTTCAGAAGCAGGCTTTAGAAAAGGGGCAGTTACTCATGGCCAGGGACACTGCATCCTTGGACAAGTATTGGCATTGACCAATTCCCTAAGGCAAAATACTGTGATAAAGGTAAATTTGCACCAGAACCTTCCCTCAGCCCATTTTCATGCTCAGGTTACAGTGAAAGGGTTAAATTAACACAGAGTCTTAATTCACACATTAATTTATTTAAAAGAAGACTCAGTGCAGGTCACAGCACATATAAAAATAAGTATAAATAAATAGAAACAATTACAAACCCCATAAAAATCCCCACCCACCAAATGCATGGCCAAATAAATGCTCAGGCCTGCACTGTAACAAGCTTCTAGGGAAAGGAATTTCCATCAGTGTGGAGCAGCCACCGAGAACATTGCTCTTTGTGCTCGTGTCATACAGAGTTGATGCAGTTATTGGAACGTGCAAGAGGGCGTTTCTGGCAGGTCTCAAGGATTGTGACTGAGCATGGGGAGGAGGAGGTCCTATAAATATGTGGGGTTCAGACTGTTTGGGGCTTTAAAAACAACACCAAGGGACAAAGCTTTTTCCCAGCCCCAAACCCAAGTAGTAGCTTTCATCTAATGTGCATACCAGAGCCCACTCTGTCGCATAATAAATACCAGCAAACGGCCAGAGAAGTTTGCCACTACAGAGACATGCTTTCAACCGTGCGTTAGAGGACAGAGGAGATGAGAGGAAAGCAACAAAAATGATAAAGAAGCTGGAATGCAAAAGAAGGGGGTTTGATTTGTATAGATAACAAAAGACTAAGGATGGACTTGATAGCAGTTTTCAAATATCTAACAGGTTGCTGCAGAAAGACAAGTCAAGACGGAATGGGCTTAAATTGCAGCAAGGTAAATTGGTTAAATATTAGGGAAATGTTCCTTATTCGTTGAACCGTTGGGTAATGGAATGGGTTGCCTATGGAGGTTTTTGAGGAGGTGGGAAATCTAATGAAAACCTTCTAGCAAGCATTTGTCTATGTTGCTGTAGGTGTAGGGCAGGGGTGGGGAACCTCAGGCCCAGGGGCCAAGCACAGACCACAGACAGCTTTAATTTGGTCCCTTTCCAGTGCCTGGATCCAGCCTCTGGATTCAGTTCCTAATCCCAAGCACTGAAAGACAGAGCTCAGGGTAAGGAAGCAGGGTAAGAGAGGAGGGGGGGCGGGGGGAGTGTGTGTGTGTGTGTGTTGAGAGAGAGAGGGTGAGGTGAGTGTGTTGAGAGGGGGTTACTCCCCCTCCCCCATGTCCTCTTCTCATGGCTGTTCCCTCTCCCTTCTCCTCTCCCCATGGCTGCCCCCTGCCCCCCATGGCGCCGGGAGGGGAGGGGAGGGGAGAGCCGCTACCCAGCCCAAGGAGAGACACACTAGAATGTTCCTGCTGTCCCCTCCTGCCTAGTAACATAGGCCTGCCTCTGATGACCACCAGCCCTCCCAGAAGACCCAGGCCCAGTAGCATCAGCGGTAAAGGACCACCTGGCCAAGAAAATACCTTTTCCCCTCTGCCCTTGATCTAAGCTCATTTGCACTGCTGCACCCCTCTGGGGGAGCTTTGGGAGTGGACTGGGGCCATCTGGGGGAGGGTTTGGGCACTGAGAAGGGGCTGGGGGGTGCTGTGGCTGTGAGGGGGTTGTTTGATCAGTTTGTCAGTGCTTTGGTGTTGAGAGCTAAACCCAAACCAAGTAACTGGAAAGGGGCCACATAAAATCTTGCTGAGGATTGTGTTTGGCCCCTAGGCCTAGGTTTGGTTCCTCACCCCTGCTTTCGTGGGGGGTGCTGTGATGGCACACAAGGATAAGGGACAGATCTATGGCATAAATCCATGATCTGGACCCTCCTCTGAAGGACACCATTAAGCACTGTTATCTCAACATCTACGTGGCCCTTAGAACTTGTACTAATTTTCAAAGTGGCCCTTCAAAGAGGAAGGTTCCCCATCACTGGTTGAGGGTATTCTGCCTTAGAGCAGGAGATTGGACTAAATGATCTTTGAGCATGGATGTAATTAATGTGGGGGATGTGTCCTCCACAGATCTCCTCCTCTCCACATTTCCAGGGTCAGGAGGGCAGGGCTTATGTGGGTCAAAGGGATCCAGCATCCCCCACAAATTGTATCCCAAAGTCACACCACTGGCCTTGAGGTTCCTTACAAGCCTACCATTTTATGATTATTTCAAGATCTGTTAATGAGGCATAAAGTTACATCCCCTAGAGCAAGAAGTGCAAGGCAGAGAGGCATTTTTGTGCTGTCAGACGAAAATTAAAATTTGTACAGAGCTTTCATCCCAAAGAGTCTAAAAGGCTTTGCATGTATAACAAAGTGTAAAACAGAAAATACACTGCGATCCATTCATTCACTATGGAAATACAGCACCCTCTGTGTTGAGGCCCATCTTCTCCCCTTTAAACTACCGCAACACAGACCAGCAATTTATAAGGAAGTAAAGAATCCTTTAGACAGCTGAAATGTCAGGGAGGGGATTTAGAAAGGCAGAATGTATTTACCAAATCTGGAAATTGGTCAGGATAGGAGAGTTAATAGAACACCACTAAGTTTGCTGGAAACCATCCCATGCACTTAAATCAGCACCAGGGAGTAAGAAGTGTGTTTCTTTCCCCTCATCTTATCCAAAAGACATGAGGGAGCCATGTTCACTATATTTTTCCCATTGGCAGCAATGGGGAAAATGCAGTGAACACGGGTCCCTGGGTAGACACCACTTCACAGTTGTCTTTCACACCCCTCATTAAAACTCCCCTTGCCCATGAGAACGATTTAAAAATAAAAAAAATAAAAAACCCTCTCTGTAAGGATGATGCTGACCAATAGCATCAATAAGTATCAAGTAGCTTTCTTCAGCGCCTTTGTCTGTCTCCTGCATCCACCTTGTGTCTCTTGGATCAGAGACTGTGTGAGTCCTTTGAAGAACGGACTACCGTTTTGTATGATCCCTAGACACTTCCATAATCATAAATAAATAATAATAATAATTAATAATAGACAATCAGGTGGCATTAAAACATGCTTTCCCAGTGTGTTAGGATTCTCATTTATTCCAGTGTTCCAAGAAGGCTTTAGTCCCTGAGAACATAAGTTAGTTTTTAAAGATTCTTCAAGGAATAAAACTCAACAGTCTGTTTAAAGGTTACAAAAATCTCAAGCTGTCAGTGCTAGCTGATTTCGGCTTGTATGGTTTACCGCACTGCCAGACAAGCTGCCTCTGCTTTCTCTACTCTTTGTGGTCAGAGAGCGATGGGCCTCTAAAATAGGGGAGTACTGTCTGTGGCCTGCATCATCCACCTCCTGAAATACATAGCCCGGCGGCTCTTTGTAAGAGGCCAGGCACGTGATTATCTCCTTGGGTGTGTAACTGGTGGTGTAGATGGTTTTGGCCTCTAATGGGATGTGGGTCCTAGCAGCTGGCCAGTCTGGCTTACAGCTCTTAGTGTGAGCAGGGGGATGGGGCACATAGTGGGCCCGAACAGTGGTCAAAGTATCCAGGGGTTCCACTGGCAGAGTCAGCTTTGATACAGGCATGATGGGTTTGACTCTTTGAGAGTGCCAGGGCTTATAGGCCTCCTTCATGGTGGAGCAGGTGTCAAAAGGCACTGTATGCCTTTTAATTTGGGCCAAGGGCTTACAAGACTTGGCTGGCTGACCCTTATGGTAAGGATAATCGGTTTGAGTAGTTGTATGAAGGTCCATTTTCTCTGAAGGAGGTACATACACAGCGGGTTCTCTGGTGAACAAAGGGGGCTGTGGCCAGACCTGTTATTTTTCCCGAAACTCTGTTGAAGAGGAGAATGGGATATCCCGATTTGGCAAGTTATAAGGTGGCTTCATTGATTTAGCTGGATCTCCAGGCAACCCTTTATAAGATATTTTCTGGGTGGTAAGGCCTTCAAATGGGACATCGCTGGGCTTGTACTTCGCCTTTTCATGGACAAAACGTTTCTCCACAGGATGTGGCACGTAACTCAGCTTGTAATTGGTTACATCCTCCAAGGGAATCTTGGTCATATGGGCTTTAGCTAAGGGTTTGCAGCTCTGTGTGACAACTGGCCCCTTATAGAAGTAATCATCCTGGACAGTGGTCCTGTAGTCAAACTTGGCTTCTGAGGGATGGTAAGAATTGACTGGCTTAATCATCGCTCTCCTTGGTTGATTCCATGGCACATAGTCACCTGAAATATAAGAAGAATTTCAGCTAAGTGCTCATCCATGCACAAGTGTTTCTGGGAGTTATCTCTCTCTATATTGTACTGAGATCAGGCCCCCACCATGCCAGGTGCCTAGTGAGCTGGAGGTCCTGCCCTACACAGCTTACACCCTAAATAGAAAATGCGTAAGAATGGTAGGAGGATGGGAATATTTTATCTCCACCCAGTTTAGTGAGACTGCGAACTTAAACCACAAAGAGCTTAGGTGCCTGACCCAAATTCATTCCAAGAATCGCAGACTCAGCTAAAAAATGAGTCTAGCCAGTGCGGGGGTGGGAGAAGGGCCTGGGACAGTGGTGAGCCAGACCAGTGTGGAGAGGTTGGGGTCAGGACAGGGCCCTGCAGAAGCAACTGTGCTGGGGCTGAAGCAGTCCTGGACATGCAGCAATATGACACCCCCTCCCCTGGCAGGAGTCATTGGAGCGGCACATGGTGGCAGGACTGGGGGGGGGGGGG
>QEPC01002450.1:3716980-3752384 GCA_003113815.1 Sphenodon punctatus
GAAAGCCAGATTGGAGGGGGTCAAGGGAGGAGTTGGTGGAGAGGAAGTCAAGGCAGCGGGAGTAGACAACATGTTCAAGAAACTTGGAAGCAAAAGGAAGGAGTGAGACAGGATGGTAGCTAGAAGGGTCAAGAGTGGACTTTTTGAGGCTAGGAGAGACAGTGGCATGCTTGAAGGCGGATGGGAAGGAGCCAGTAGAGAGGGAGAGGTTGATGACGTGCAGGAGGGAAGGGGCGACCGTGGGAACAATGGAGGTCAGGAGGCGAGAGGGGATGGGATCAAGGGGGCAAGTGGAAGGGTTGGAGGAGGAGAGCAGGGATGAGATTTCCTCAAGGGAGGTGGGAGGGAAGGAGGACAGGAGAGAAGGAGGGGGAGGAGGGAGAGGGGAGGGAGTAGGAAAAGGAGAGGAGTGGGAAGCGATGTTGAGGCGGATCTTGTCTGTCTTGGAGGTGAAGAAGGAAGCAGGATCCTGAGCAGAAAGGGAAGAGGGAGGAGGAGGACAGGGGGGCTTGAGGAGGGAGTCAAAAGGTGGAGAACAGGTGGCGAGGGTCCCAAGAACAGGACTTCAGCTAGAGCTAGTGTGTGTATACATACACACATTATTCCAAACAACATGAAAGAAGATAATTAAGTTGCTTTCCAATACTAGTTGACTAACTATCACTTTCTTCATTTCTACTTTCTAATGCACACTAAACTATTTTGTATGTCAAAATAACTTCAAAGTTAGTTCCACCAACACAGGCACAAGCAAAGAACAATCAGAGAATTGTTTTATTTTTATTGTTGCTACTTGAACTGTAGCCCTTTGCTTGCTATGTATTGGTAGAAGTGATGTATTGGTGTATTACTGTATAGGTAGAGGTGATGCTGACAAGTAATTTTACATGCAGATTTTACATGTTGCAAAAACTAAATGTTAAACATTAGCGAATGTAGGAATAGTAGTGTGGCATATAGCAGATTATTTTCTCTCCTGCTAGTGGCTGATGACAATGTGTGAAAAGTCTCCGCCTTAACTCACCTTAAACAAAGGTTTTGTTATTGTTGTTAAATTATATAAAATAACTTGAGATCAATGCTTCATGACTGGTGCTATTTATAATGGTCCTAAATCATGGTCACCTCCTCCTATGTAGCATGGCCACTTGGCATCACACCATCAACAGATTCTGGCCCAATAGCAAAGGTTCCCCAATAAATTTTGAGGCCTGAAAGGTTTAGAGACCACTGTCCTATAGTGGTGAAAGAAATTGGCCAGTGGCTCTTCTGCCAGAATAAAGGAAGGGAGGGATGGGGGGGGCAAGGGTAGGGTCATAAGGAGGGCTTTCATCCATCCTACTGATCCTTGGAGGATTCATGGGCCCCTTAAAGACATGGAAATGAGCTTGGGGTTTACACCAGCATACTAGCTCTTACAGAACTGAGCTGTGCTGTGAGCTCTTCAGCTAGAGCTAAAGAACTCATCCTTCGGATTTTATCATTTATACAAAAAATGCCACAATGCACCTAATCAGAGGGGTGAGAATATGGCAGTGAGCAAAGTGTGAAATTTACATTTCCACTGGACTGAGTGAAAGCTACCATGTCTGGATGCTTTGAGGGACTACTGCACAAAGCTTGGGTCCAGTACAAAAACAATGTACAAGCCTAGGACAAATGCTTCATTCCCAGGTGTTTCTGCTTCATCAGTGAAGTGATGCAAGGCTCGGCCAAGTGATTTGAGGCATCTGGGCAGCAGTTGCTTTGAGGATCTTCAAAAAGAGCAAAAGCAAAAATGGAACAAAAGAATAAAACGAGAGAGAAAAAAGGCTGTCACACAATAGCACATTCCTCTCCAAAAAGAGGCTATGATTGAAACGTATCCTCCACTGGCACCTCTTCAGTTCTGTAATTAGATGCAGCAGAGGCAAGGAAGAAATTATTGATGACAGAGCCTCAAGCCACAAAGTAAGTAAACAGCAATGTATTAAATCACGTCAGCCAGCAGCCTCCATCCTGGGAAAGAGAAATCTAACGGCCTGCTTTATATTACAGACTGGGAGTCCTGCAGTCTATCACACAGCATGACATACAGCACCATGGACCTGCTACTGGGGAGCAAGCTTCCCAATGAGTTGTGGAGGGGAGCATCATATCTCAAGGTCTGGTATAACAAGATTTCACAATCTGAGCAGCAGCACAGCTGAGATCCAAAGATGTTTCAAGACACATACACTCACGCTGGCTGCGATCCTCAAACGGCTGACTCCAAAGTAGACCCATTAACTGCAATGCAACCTACTACAGAGCAAGTGGTTTGAGAGGATGGAGAGATACTGGGTGCTTTTAGATGGATGGACTGCCCCAGCGCTGGCTGCACCAGCCTGCTTCACTCCTGGGTGCCCCATCTGTCTAAAGTGTTGGAAATGCAAGGACTGTGAGATCATTGCATCCATTTGCCCAATGCAAAGTTTACAGAGGAGTGTGAGTAGCTAATCATCAATAAGCAGGCAGGAAGCATACTTAAGCTTAAGTAGCTTTATTAGGAAATACATGTAGGATAGGAAAGGCCTACATCTATGCTAAGTCCTAAGACTAGGTGTGTTCAAGAGGGAGGAAGGAAGCTCTCTGAGACACAAAGAGATGAGAAATCTCCTGGGGGAGGAGATTGACCAATCAGGTCCTGACAGGAGTAGGACAGATAGGATGGGGGAAGGGTTCCCTGATCTGTCTGTCTACTCCTGGTGTTTCTAGCAAACAAACAGGATGAGGTGCTTAGGGGGGATGCAACCAAAGGAATGTATTTCCAACACCCCTTCTCATCGTCCCGTGCACCGAATCATTTATGTGCACTGCTGACAATTCCCAATGCTTCTCGTAGCCTCTGGAAATTGTCTCTGGGTAGCGGTTTGGTCAGCACATCCGCTATCATTTCCTCTGTAGGACAATAAATCAGTTCAACAAGTCCTTTTTCTTGCGCTTCTCTCACATAGTGACGCTTGGTGTTGATGTGCTTCGACCTTGGCTTTATCTTTTCCATTTTCGTAAGCTGAATGCAGCTTTGATTGTCCTCATACATCTCAGTTGGCTTTGGTTCGTCTATTCCAAAGTCCTTTAGTAGTCTGTGTAGCCATACTACCTCTTGACATGCTTGAGTGGCTGAAATAAATTCTGCTTCTGTGGATGAAAGGGCAATTAATGACTGCTTCTGGCTAGTCCAACTGATTGCTCCGCCTCCATACAGAAATACATTTCCACTCACAGATTTGCAGTCAGTCTTGTCTCCGGCCCAGTCCGCATCCATATAGCCCATCAATCTGGGGTTCTCGCTTGCTGGTAGTTTTAAGTTTAAATGCATTGTGCCCTTCAGGTACCGTGCTATTCTCTTGACTGCTATCCAGTCCCTTTGGGTTGGTGCACTTACTTTTCTGCTTAGTATTCCTACAGCAGCGGAGATGTCTGGCCTTGTGACGGTGGCTACATACAACATTTTGCCAATTGCAGTTCTGTACTGGTTGTCCTGTGGTAGGGGCTCGTCGTTGCCTTCCTGGCTTAGGAAATTTGTTTCCATAGGTGTCCCCACTTCATTAGCCTCTGTCATGCCTAGGCATTCTAAAATGTCCTTTATCTTTTGTTTTTGATTGAGAAGGAAACTTCCATCTTTTTCTCGTTCTATTTGTATTCCAAGATAGTAAGTGATACCTCCCAAGTCTTTCACCTCTATTTCTTTGTTCAGATTCCTGACGATTTCATCACAATCTCGTTTGTTTTCATGGCATACAATCAGATCATCCACATAAGTTAGAATGTATGTCCTCCTTTTATTTCTGAACCTTGAGTATAGGCAGGGGTCAGCTTCTCCCTGTATGAACCCCTCCTTAAGGAGCAATTGATTCAATTTTTCGTTCCAGGCTTTTGCTGCTTGCTTTAGACCATAGATACTCTTTTGAAGTTTGCACACAAGTTCCTCCTTCCCAGGTTCTTTGAATCCCGGCGGCTGCTGCATGTAGATATCCTCTTTGATATCACCATGTAGGAATGCAGTCTTCATGTCTAAGTGCTGCACTTCCATTTTTCTTGCAGCTGCTATGCTGAGGAGTGTTCTTATTGTGGTGTGCCTTACTACTGGAGCAAAGGTTTCGTCGTAGTCTTCGCCGTATTTTTGGGAATATCCCTTGGCCACTAATCTCGCTTTGTGGCGCGTGATTTCCCCTTCTGCATTATGCTTGGTCTTGAAGACCCATTTGCATCCAATGGCCTTTTTGTTTTCAGGTAGCTTTGTGAGTGTCCATGTTTTATTTTCATTAAGAGACTCAATTTCTTCCTTGGCAGCATCTCTCCATTTGCGCGCCTCACTGGTTTGCATTTTTTGAATGTCTTGCCATGTTGAGGGCTCCTGTGGTTCCTCCACTTTTGCCGCGTAGGAGAATCTCGCTGCTGGCACTCCTTTGTTGTGTCTTTCAGAACGTCTCACTTCTGGTTCTGGTTCTGCTTCAGCTTCAGTTTCAGTATCAGCATCAGTGTTATCTTCTGGTTCCAGTTCTGGTTCTGCTTCAGTTTCAGCATCAGCATCAGTGTTGGTGTCAGTGCCCCCTTCTGGTTCAGGTTGATTGAACATGGTCAAATCAAATGAAACTTCAGCTTCCTCTTTTATCTGCAGTTCTGCAGTCTTTTTCTGTCTTGATGAACTTGGCCTCATTAGGTCTGGCATTTGATCAGTGCTTCCCTTTTCATTTTCATCAAAATAGACCACACTGCTTATCTTCACATTTCCAGTGTCAGTGTCCATTACTCTGTATCCCTTGCATCCTTGTGCATAGCCAACAAGTATCCCTTCTTCACATCTGGTGTTAAGTTTGGTCCTTTTGGCCTTTGGGATATAAGCATAGGCTTTAGAGCCAAACACTCTAATGTGCCCCACACTGGGCTTGTTCCCATGCCATAGTTCATAAGGTGTTGCTTTTGCACCTTTGGTTGGGAGCCTGTTCTGCAGGTATGTGGCAGTCATTACTGCTTCCCCCCAGTATTTGTTTGGCAGATTCGCATCCAAAAGCATACATCTCGCCATCTCTATGAGAGAGCGATTTTTTCTTTCTGCTACTCCATTTTGTTCTGGTGTATGCGGGATGGTTGTCTGGTGTTCAATTCCTTTTTGCTTCAAAAATTCTTTCATCTGTTTTGAAACATATTCACCTCCATTATCTGACCTTAGGATCTGAGGTGATCTTCCAAACTTATTGCTGGCTCTTGCAACATATTCCTTAAATTTCTCCAGCACCTGACTTTTCTCTTTAATCAAGTAAGTGAACGTGAACTTGGAAAAATCATCTATGAAAGTCAATGCATACTGGTTTCCTGCAATTGTTTTTGTCTTCATAGGACCACAGATATCACTATGAATGAGCTGTAGGGGGTGCTGTGTGGCTTCCTCCTTGCTCTGATGAAAGGAGGGCCTAGTTCCCTTTCCTTTTACACAGCAAACACATCTCTCATCTTTAGTTGCACATGAGTTCATTTTAAAATGTTTAACTAGGTCTGGAAGTGCATGCAACACATCTGCATTTCTATGGCCCATCCTTCTGTGCCATTTGCTTTCACAGTTCTTATGTCTGCAATCTTTTGCAGCATTTGCATACTGATCCTGTTGCAAGCAATCTACCTTGAATAGGCCATTTGAATCCAGCATTCCTCGCATAAAAAGCTCCTTTTCCTTTGAAATTCTGCAATATTTCCCTTCAAAATGCACTGCAAAACCTTTCTGTACAGCATACTTGACACTTATAAAATTATGATCCAATTCTGGGACATATAGAGCTTCTTCAATGGTAACTTTCATTTCCTCACCGTTTCCCAGATGACATATGAGTTTAGCCCTGCCTCTTCCTTGACAATAAACTTTCTCTCCATTAGCCAATCTTATAGGAGTTCTATAAGTCCTATCCAGATCAATAAATCTGTCTTTGTCCTTTATAAGATTTTTAGTTGCTCCAGAATCAACAAAGAAATCATGTGAAGCAGTCTCACATTCTATTCCTTCCACATTTTTAAGTTGAGATGCTTTTTCCTCAACCAGGCTGAAAGCCCTATCATGGCTCCCTTTGTTCTTTGCAGAGAAGCTGGGAACTTCTTGCTTGGTGCATTGATATGCGAGATGCATGGTTTCCCCGCAATTGAAGCAACACTTAACTCTTGCAGATCCTTTTGAATTTGCAAAAGGCTTCTTGTTCTCAGCTGCCTTGCAGGCAAGCTGTGAGGAAAAGTTTGGCTGTTCATTAGTTTGAGCCATATTAAATTCCTCAAGTTTCTGAATAACAACATCCAAAGATAGGTTATCCTGCATTTCTATTATCTGACAGACTGTTTGAAAAGTTGTTGGTGGTAAAGAGTTCAGCAGAAATGCCACTATCAATTCATCTGGTAAATTCAGCTTTTGATTTTCCAGTCTCCTGACTAGTTCAAGCAGGCCATTAACATGAGCTGAAAAATCTTCACTCTCATCCATTCTCATATTACAAAGTCTTTTAAGCATTTGTATCTTTGATATATTTGACTTCCCTTGATACAGTCTCTGTAAAATTTCCCACATATCTTTTGCAGTTAACTTGTCATGTATGTACACATGTAAACGCTGACTCACCGACATTGAGATGATTGCCATAGCTTTGTCATTTTTCTCATCCCAGAGTTCTTGTGCTGCCCCTGCATCTGTAGGTCTGTTGGACTCCAGCATTTTCCTTAGGCCTTGTCCTCCCAGTGCCATCCTTGCATTATGACTCCAAGCTTCATAGTTTGTTGCTCCAGTGAGCCTCTCTGGAATGGAGACCTTCAGCATAGAATCCATGGTCACAGAGACTAAAATCTTTCTTTTCTTTTCTGCCTTTAAGATTAATGCTAGCACTCAATTTTACTCACTCTGCGCTGCCTTTTGGGTGTCTGGGCCCATAACCCTGTTGGAAATGCAAGGACTGTGAGATCATTGCATCCATTTGCCCAATGCAGAGTTTACAGAGGAGTGTGAGTAGCTAATCATCAATAAGCAGGCAGGAAGCATACTTAAGCTTAAGTAGCTTTATTAGGAAATACATGTAGGATAGGAAAGGCCTACATCTATGCTAAGTCCTAAGACTAGGTGTGTTCAAGAGGGAGGAAGGAAGCTCTCTGAGACACAAAGAGATGAGAAATCTCCTGGGGGAGGAGATTGACCAATCAGGTCCTGACAGGAGTAGGACAGATAGGATGGGGGAAGGGTTCCCTGATCTGTCTGTCTACTCCTGGTGTTTCTAGCAAACAAACAGGATGAGGTGCTTAGGGGGGGATGCAACCTAAGGAATGTATTTCCAACATAAAGGTGCCCTGCCAGATGTACAGGCGGAGCAGGCGCAGAGCGAGCGTGCCTGCTCCAGGGCAGCCCTGCCAGTAGTGCTGCCAGCAAAGCAGGCCAGCTAAACCCAAGACACCAGCCCAAAGCAGAGCAACTGTCCGTCTGATGCGCCCATGCTGCTGCTCTGCTTACAGCCAGCTGTTGCTCTGGGTGCTCTAGCCTGCAACCCTATGGTGTAAGGGGGTGCCACGTGGGTGGACTGTGGGCAGGGAACCCACTGGGTCCATCTGATCCCGACCCAGGCAGGGCTGGGAGTGGGCAGATACAGGAGTGCACTCCCAGAGCAGTTCTGGGGGCAAGCAGCCCCGCATCCATCTGAAAACACCCACTGTCTCCACTGAAGTTAGTGTGAGTTTTGTACTGGTGCCAGTGGAACCAGAATTTTACCACTTAAGAGTACCAGCATCTTCCTTGTCATCTTAATCAGGGACCTGCGTTCACTGTATTTTCCCCATTGCCACCAGTGGAGAAAATGCAGAGAACACAGGTCCTTGATCTTAATTCATTATCCATAGTGCATAATTAGGGCGATGGTTTCAGCAGATGGGACACAATGGTCACACCCAGAAATCCTGAATTTCCAGTCATTCATGTGATGTCCTTGAACCTTCAAAAATGACAATCTTTTTGTGCCTGCTAACTGTGGATTGTGAGACATCATTCTCTTCGTACAGAGATTATCGTGCAAAAGGAGATGACCACTTTGTGATGTACAAAATGCTACTTCAGAATAATGGATTCCAGCTGCATGTACAACTACCATTTTGCATTTGAAATTAACAACTAAACCTGCCAGCCATCAAAACGCAGGTGGTTTCATATCACTGATTTGAACTCTATGTGTGTTGATATTGATCATCCTTGTGTTAAAAACGAATGCTTTACTACTTTAATGCTCCTATGTATGCTGCTACAGCAAAAACTACATTATTTGGTGACCTCTCCATAATTTTCCCCCTGTACCTCACTAAAAATTACACTGAAAAAAAATCACGTAGCCCATGCATAATAGAAGAGGCCATATTCTGAAAGCCTTACTCAGTCTTTCTTCAGTCAGAATTTCTACTAACACCCAGGAAAGTCCAGCCAAGGAATAAATTAAAATGCACTGATTACTAGAGTATCATATTACAATTTAAAATATATTAATTTACGTTAGGGAGGAAAATGTTTTTTGTTTTTTTACTTTTGCCCCACTTTGAAGTTGAAAAATAGGGAAAAACTTTAAAAGCAAGACCATTTTTCACCAATTTTTTTTAACCCACAAAATTTCTCTTTTAAAAATAAATAAATAAATAAATAAATAAATAAAACAAAACAAGACAAAAATGCTTCTGCTGGTTTGAATTTTTTGTGGAGGTGCATGTGCTTTTCTTCAGCCAGATATAAGGAAGCCTGGTGAGAGTAGTGCTGTTTCTGTGACCCAGATGGGCTATGTGAACACAGCAGCCCACTCTCACTAGGGTAGCCAGATTTGCACATTTTAAGAGGACACATCAGAAATACAGGTTGCAGGGCTGCATTGGAGCCAATGCAGCCCTACAACCTGTGTTTCTCATAAGTGTCTTCTAAAATTTGCATACCTGGCCACCCTACCACTCACGAGTAGGGTTACCACCTTTTGCAATTTGACTCCAAGACTCCCATAGGCCAAAACGGGAGTCTCAGGATCAAATTGTGAAAAGTGACAACCCTGCTTACGAGAAAGGCTTGAAGGGGACAGCTACCTCCAACAGCAGCTGCTCACCCAGTTCCCTTGGCCAAGAGTTCCAGGTCAAGAAAGATACCCCCACACACCATACACACCCCCTGACCTATTGAGACCGACCACCAACCCCAGGGGGCGGCACCCAACCTGACTCCCAGCACATTGTGGAACCTCTTCCTCTCCCATGCTGCCAGGTCTCCACCCCCTCACCTCTTTCCACAACAGCAGTTGCTGCCTGCTCCTCATCCCCTTCCCAAGCTCTCTTGCCTTGTGGCTACTGCTGCCTGCCGCCACACTCTCTACCATATTAAAAATAATAAAAATATTTTTAAAAAATCATTGTGCATGTGCAAGATGGCTGCTGCACAAATGGTGGGAATGCTATTGCGGTCGTTTTGCACGTGTGCAATGAAAATGTTGCATCTTTTTATTATTTTTAATACTGATCCATAAAACGAATCTGTAAAAAAAAAACATTTTAAAAAAAAATCCAAATCCTTAACAGACCCAAATCCAGAAATCCATCCAAAGTCCCATCCCTACTGTCTCTGTATTTCCTCCTTCCCGCTTCCTGCCCCCTCACTCCTCCACGTAGCCAGCCAGCCCTCTCTTTCCCACTTTCTTACTGGAAAGTTGACTTGCCCTCCATGGGCACCAGCTGTTTCTTGTATTCTGCCTTGGGTTTGAATGAATCTCTGAGGTGAGGGTTCTGGTAGAGGGGGTATTTTTCCTGGTACTCGGACAGGAGGCATGGCTTCTCGCTCTTCTCAAAGATCCTGGTGGGGAGTTGAGGGCAATGGTGGCGCCTGCAGAAGAAAGGGACAATGGAGCTAGTCATCAAATGAGACCCAGGAAAGAGGGGGGGGGGGAGATTTGGAAGTTGGGGTTTCAACACAGCTAGCAAAAAAAAACCATATGCACAGAACACTCATGTATCCAATAAGGAATAACTGTGATTAAATGTGTGAGGATGATAATCTACAAAGGAAAATAGTGAGATACGATTCCCTTGGTTATAAGGATACCCTGTAATACAAGCTATAGAACATCATTTGACCAACTGTGAGCTGAATGCATTCTGCTTTGGTGG
This sequence comes from Sphenodon punctatus, assembly GCA_003113815.1. Lineage (NCBI taxonomy): Eukaryota > Metazoa > Chordata > Lepidosauria > Sphenodontia > Sphenodontidae > Sphenodon > Sphenodon punctatus. The sequence continues at coordinate 3,727,142 of QEPC01002450.1, forward strand.
ATTGAAAACTGCTTCTAAAATTTATTTTAGCATCTACCTTAGCAGACTACGGGTGAAATCTTTGCTCTGCTGAAGTCAATGGCAAAACTGGATTACACCCTAGCGTTCAGTGCCCCACTTCTTTGCACTTGGTAATCCTGTTCCCTCACTTTGCACAGGTAGATCGATAACTATATAAAAACAGAACTCACTGTTCAGCCACACCCCTGGTGGCATAGGACAACATGCACATGGCACAGCTGTGAATGGCTGCACAACTGCAAGGCAAGACTAAGACCGTGAGGCCTAAATCTGTCCCTGGTGGAGTCAGTGGCAAAAGCTCCATTGACTTGAATAGCGGCAGGCCCAATGCAGAAAGGTGTTGAGCATCTTCACCTGCCCATGAGCGTTGGGGCGCTCAGCTCTTCACTGGAGGCACGTGGCTCATACAATCTCACCCGGTAAAGGCCAAAGAAACCCTCTCCATAGTGAAGTCAATCACATCATTATTCCTCCTTAGCTAATTTTGTGTGGTTCATTAAAAGGAAATTAATGTCACAGGCCAGTTCCTCACTAGTGTCAACTGATATTTATTCACTGAGTTAATTAGATTTACACCAGCTATATAAGCTATATCTTACACTCAGCTATATCTGAGGTTCTTCTAGCCCACAGTGATACTAGTGCATGGAACTATGGAAGCTGCACTCTGGGAGATCAGGAACTGGAGAAGTGTAGTGGAATCACAGAGACACCATGACCCCGCCCTACTCCAGTAAGATGGGAAATGTTCCCATCAGCATAATTCTGTTCAGGACGCTTTCCTGGTTGTTTGCATAAAATACTTACCCATGGACAATTAACCTCTGCACCTGTCACTTACAAGAATTCCCATGAATAGCCAGGGGTAAAAAGAATTATGCTACAGAGATATAACTTCAGGGTCTGCTTGAAACTTGTTACCCCTAGAAGCACTTTGTCCTAGTGTTAATGATTGTGTGAGCGCTCCTGCACCTGTTTGGTGTCCATGAGCCTGAGGTTGGGCAGCAGACTAGCCACAGGATGGCTACAGCATGAGGTAACTGAACTGTGGGAAAAATAACCCCCCTGAGTCACATTCCATGGAAACATGCCAACGGTATCTATTTGGAAATGCTGGTTCAGATCTCTATCGAGGTGGCCAGGGGCATAGCTGTCAAGGGGCAGGAGGGACATTTATCCCAGGGCCCAAACTCAGGGGGAAGAGGTGCCCCACAAATCCTGTCCTTTGCAGCACGGCCAGGCAGAGACTAAGCTGAGCAGAACAAGAAGTGTCTACAACGCACGGTGTACATGGGACCCACTCAGTGGGCAGCACAGGATGGAGCAAGCACCGGCATGAGAGGCAGCACAGCCACAACCGCCAGGACTCAGGTGCAGCAAACAGAAGGAGCAAAAATGTGCTGGGAGGAGGAAGGAGGGGAGACAGGGGAGAGGATGGTGACAAGAGGGGGTCAAGTCCATTTCTTGCACATCAGCCCATTCCAACCTTCTTACAGGATGTCTCTGGCTTGGCCAAGAAATGAACCCTGTCCTCTTGTGCTCAGATTCATTGTTCAGTATTCTGATAGGACTTGAATCGCTGGACAGAGTTTATTTCGGTTGCCTAGGAGTGACTCCAGTAACATTGGAAGCTAGTCTGGACTATAGTGCAAGTGAGAGGAGAATCTGGGCCAGGTTGCACCCAGGGACTGGCATGGGCACGCACGCATGCACACACACACCCTAGCTCAATGTGACTTGCTTCCAAAGTCATAATAAAGCCCTCCAGTTGTGGAGCCCTTTACTCCAGTCTACTACCAGAAAACATATTTATTGCCTTATTTCCTTTTAGGATTAGAGGGTTATTTACAAAGCATATACTAACATCCAGTATGCAAAAAAGCCATCTATTTGGTAACTGCCACATCTTACATTGTCAAAACAGCATAATGCATGATGTCACCCAGAAACACACACACACACACACACACACACACATATATGGATTTCCAAGTTTATGCAGGTCATAAAAAGGTCATTAACCAGCAGTGCAAATAATAAAGTGCTCTATATGGATCCCCAGTGTACACTAAGAACCATCTTAAAATTTCTTAGTGTTGATCTAAACAAACTTCCTTTTGCAAATTAGGAAAAGAAGAAAACGAAAGTCAACTTCATTTGGGTTTTCAACTCGAGGAAATAATCAGATATAGCAATTATAGAGCCATTAGCCAAAGCTTCACTGATACAGTCTGCAATTTTAAAGGAAATTAAATCACTAAAAAAAAACAAAAAACCCCTCACCGCAAGACGTTTGTACCTACTATTGCTACAAGCAAAGCCTGATGTCTATAACTGAAAAGAGAAGAGAGTTGTTTGTCTTTTAGGCCACTTTCCCAGCAGCTGCCTCGGTGCCGCAGGAGCATGCGCTATTCAAATCTAGCGCAGCTCCCGTCTTGTGGAAAATGAGGAAGTGCGGTTCTCACACTGGCAAGCTCGCACAATGGACAGAATAGTGACCCTGTCCATTGTGCGACCTTGCCTGCGTGAGAGCTGCACTTCCTTGTTTCCCACGAGACAGGGGAGCTGCGCTAGATTTGAATAGCGCACGCTCTCGCGGCGCTGAGGCAGCTCGTCGGAAAGTGGCGTTAGGTCTGCTATGGAAAGAAGCATTATCTGATCACCATGCGTGTGTGTGCGTGTGTGTGTGCACGCACGTTTAAGAGAGACAGAAGACCCAAAAGGAAATAGGGACCCACAGGTGGGTTTCTAAAAAACAAAACAAAACAAAAATCAATAGCTGCACCAGGAAGGAAGCTTCAGCCCCTTTGAAGCTTCTCTTTAGGAATCCCAGCTTGCTGCAAAGAACTCTTTGCTTCGGTTTGCCTTCTTGTGAGTTGGACAGCACATTGCTTAGGACCTACTTTTCTGCGTGATCAGATAGTAAGTTTTGTCTCTTGTTCATATGGTATTTTATACAGGAGCATGGGTCAAAAATCCCATTAAAACAGGAAAACATGGTTAGAAAACAAACTAGGCATAGCTGCAAGAACACTCATTATCCAAATCCTAAATTGGGCTCTGAGATAGCACCTTTCCGCCATGAATAACTGTTCACTTCCACTGTCTCATCCCCTCCTCAAAGAGAGAGAATTTAGATAAATCTTTCACATTCAAAAGGGAAACTGTATTTAGTTGGGGAGAGTTAAGGTATATTTAACTCGGTTTAGGAATGTACATATCCAGGGTGGCCATTGGTTTTGAAGGGTTTGTCCATTGTCCTTTATTTACGCATTTTTGTCCTGTACTTTCCACATGCTACTGGCACGGCCACCTTCACACACACCCTGGAAGAAATTATCTCATGACGTCCGGGTGGGAACAGCAGCATCGGCAGCATGTGGACTCAGAGGTGAGCCAATGGTCACAGCACTTGGGGGGGGGGGGGAGTGTTAGGGTTACCATAGTGTCCAGATTTTCCAGGACATGAACCACTTTTTTGATCCACCCAACCCCATCCAGGTGGATATTTTAAATATGCTCCATGGCTGGGATTTTGCCAGTATCATTGTATCCTCTTCCCCACCCCTCTCCCAGTGCTTGTTGCTCAGCCCTGGCTGGGGGAAAAAGAGCAGAGCTGGCTCAGGGCTTTCTCCCCCTATGACCTGTATTCTCTCCTCGCCATGGCCTGTATTCTGGGTATGCTTCAGTGGCCAACTGAGCATATCTTCCGTTTTATTATAGCTTATTTGGGCTTGTTTAATGTACAGGAAAGTACCATGGACCTAATTGTAAATAAAAAGTAGTACTGGGCTGGCATGTTGACAATGCCTTGCACATTAAAAGGACTCTAGACCTAAGGACTTAGATGGAAACGTCACTCACAAATCAACCTCGCACAGGGACCTGGTGCCCTGTGAAGAGACTCGGCTTGCTATGAGGGAGACGTGAGTCAACCGTATGCACACAGAAGTGGGGAACCTTTTCCCTCCCAGGGGCCATGTTAGAATTCAGTGAAAGTTCTGAGGGCTCCTTAGAAGTTGGGGGCAGGGGTGCATAAGGGTGGGCTCAGAACAAGGAGGGTCCAGATCATGAATTCGTGCCATTGATCTGACCCCTCTCCTTGTGTGCGTGCCCTCATTTCTGCTCCCTTGTCATCAGCTCAGTCTTTCAGAGCACGGGGGCAGGAAATAGAGCCAGGAGCCAAATAAAACTAGCAACAGGCTGCATTTGGCCCCAGGCCTGAGGTTGGGGCATCAGGCCACGCTCAAGGGTCCCAGCAGAAGTACCTTTGGGGAAGCCACTTCAACTTGTCCCTTTCTGATGTGACCACATCCCTTTAATGAGCATCATGATGCTTGGAATGGAGAAGGTTCAAAAAGTGCCACCACACAACCCTGCCCCTGACCATGCTCCTTGGATGAAAACAGATGTGATGGTGGCACTGCAGCCGCCACTCCTTGGATTGGCAGGAAGGGCTGTTTGCATGATCAGCCCTCATCCTGTAAGCCATCACAGGTTCCTCCATGCCCCATGTCAATGCAAGGACAGGACTCCCGGGCCCCTGCTGTTCAGCAGGATTTGCCCTCCAGGAAGAGCTACCACCAAACAGCTGATGGGGAATGCTCCTGGCCCCCCATGAGCAGTTTGGTGCGCTCACCTGGCCTACCTAACAGCTGATGGGGGGGTTGCTCCTTGGGTCCCCATCAGCTGCTTGGTATGTACACCTGGCCCAACAAACAACTGATCAGGGGGTTTGGAGGAATGTGTTCACCCCAGCCCCACTGAACAGGTGATGGGGGAGGGAAGCTGGAGGAGCACACTCACCCTGCCCCCTGATCAGCTGTTCAGCAAGGTGTGTGCATTTCTCCGGGCACCCTCTCCCACCCTCCCCATCAGCTGTTTAGCAGGACACGGGGGAGCACACTCCTCTAGGCCCCCTGATCAGTTGTTTGGTGGGGCTGGGGTACGCGCACTCCTCTGGGTCCACTGACCTTGCCTCAGGGTGGGGCTGGGTGGGCTTCTAACAGACCATTAGCCCGGTTTAGCCCAAGTGGTTGGGCTTTAGCCCAGGCTGCATCTCCAACCACAGCCTGATGCATCCTGTAGCGGCTGGTAGCCCACCCTGAGACAGTAGGGATGGGTGAACAGATCGCGGTTTGGGTTCGGCCGTTCGGTTCGGCTGCATTTGGTTTGTCCGTTCGGTTCGGCTGCGTTTGGTTTGGCTGCGTTCAGTTTGTCTGTTTGGTTCGGCAGTTTGGTTAGTTTGCCGGGTTCAGATTCGGCCGTTCTGTTCAGCCGTTCAGTTCAGTCGTTCGGGAAATGTTGTTATGGGTGGGTTTTTTTGTTTTTTATATGGTTTATTGGTTTTTTATTGGGTTTTATATGGTTTTCTTTTGTTTTTTATTTGGTTTTTTTGTTTTTATATGCGGTTTTTTTATTTTATTTTTTTATCTAATAAATATATATATCTATCTACACTAAATCTAACTGCTATTAACTATTCTAAATGCTATGAACTAAATGGATTATCTGATAAGTACACAGGCCTACTCCTACAAACACTAAAACTAAATCACTAACGCTATCTCTATCACTAAGCTAGCTCCTACAACTACTATCCCTAACCTATCTATCTATCTCTATATCTATCTATCTCTATATCGATATAGATATATATGGGATGGGGAGGAATCACAAACACAAGGTTTCAGTTTAAGGTTTAAGTTTCATTTCAGTACAAAACTGAAATGAAACTTAAAGCAATCTAATAATCCTACTCAACGCCTGCTGTTCAGGAACAGTGACTAGCTCAGAAGGTGTTGGGAAGGGGGGAGGCAGATAGTTTCATTTCTTGCAAGCCTCTCCACCCCTGGTGCCTGGAAGTCTGCTCCTCAGTGACTAGTACTACCCCTCCCTGTCACCTTACAGTGAACCTTTTTTTGCCACCCGAACTCAATCCGAACTGACCGAACTGTTCGGCCATTTTGCCGTTCGGTGTTCGGTTCTGTTTAGTATGTTCATGTTCGGGTTCGGGTTCACGTTTGGTCGTCCGAACAGGCCAAGTTCGGGCCGAACTCCAAACTTCTGAACCGCGTTCGCCCATCCCTATGAGACAGTAGCAGGAACATCTGGTGGTGGCAGACCAGACGTGCAGGTAAGTCCTGGGCAAAGGCAGGCTTTTACAGGTTTAAACGGGCTAATGTCACATCTGTTTTCATCCCTCGTCACTTATACAAGGTTACCATCCTTACCTCAGTTCAAAAAGAATACGTTGGAAATGCGGTTTGCCTATTTCTGCACAAAAATACCTCCCCTATCTTCAGGTTTTGCACAGAAAGGATTGGTCTGACCCAGAAGAAACTGCTGTATGACTTAGCATTATCAGCAAATATGCTAGTACATGGGATCAAAATACTTCTCTCCACACACACTCAGAGGGTTTTGCCAACTGCCTGGAGCAGGAGATTCTGTGCTGTTCTGTTCTCCAAGGTGCAGCAGACTCTTCCACAGCTTCTAATTATCCATGGGGAAGTAAATGCCTGTGCCTGCCCAGAACCTGCTCAAGATTTTTTAAGACAGTAGATGTGTTTTTAAACATGTGTTAGCAGTGTTGGAATCCTTATGTAGTCAGGCGACGGTAAAGGGTCTTAGCCGGTAACCCCTTGAGAGCCTGACAAAGGTGCGAGAGCAACTGTCTGGTGCCTCTTCTGATGCTCCCGTTGGACACCCATTTGGAGAACTCAGGACGGCACAGGAAACACCTCACTAGCAGGCACTGAATGTTCAGCTGGAACTCAGATAATGCAGTTCATCTGGACGGAGGTCACTTTTGATGGGAAAAGGTGTGGGGGGTTGCAAGAGAAACTGAGCCTTTCAAACCACCCCACCCCAATGGAACCACGGTGGTGCTGCTGTGCCTACTGCTGGAAAGAATGCACCTTGATAAATGGGTAGCCTTTGGCTTCAGTCCCAACTTTCCTCCCAATCCCAGATCAGTAAATTCAGCTTCTTTTGATTATTTTTTCATTCTTCAAGATATACGAGTATGTTTTATATAGGGTTATGGAAATAATAACACTAGGAAGTGCCTGTTAGTCAGTGAGGCAAAAAGGTTTCCCCATAATAAAAACAAATAATCATCCCAAGCATGGTGGGGAAGCAAATCTCTCAATATTTTGCCTTCCGCTTGTTTCTTTTATTAGGACGTACGAAGACAGATGTTGCAGTAACACTTACAGCATTGCATTCACACCACGAGGGAAGAATTCACAGCTGAATATCTCGGACGTGAAAAAAAATAAGGCCTCTTAGAAAGAAGTAGTGGAACAATGCTAGATCTCACTTTGCTATCCCTTCTGGTCCTATAAATATTTATAAAACAATTACATGATTCTTAGATACTGAAGTCACTGTTATCTGAACATGGAGTCAGCATGCTAGAGTCAGAGTTCAAGAGTTAGTATGGGCAGGACAGACGGGATGAGATTTCCTCATGAAATCTGTTTGTTCTGGTGTCAGAAGTATCAAAAACAGACCCTAATTTGCAGCCTCTCCTTAGGACTAAAAGCTGCAACACCTGTCGTATTCTCATGCTTGTATGTTTTATGGTGTGGGTGGAGAACCTTCAGCCTGTGGGCCAAATCTGGCCTGTGGCCATTTTTCACTTGACCCCTTTCCAATTACTGGATTTGAGTCATGCATCCAGTCCCTACCCTCAACCACCGAAAGAGCGAGCTTGGGGAAAAAGAAGTGGTGATAAAGGCATGTTCCCCGTGATAAGGGAGAGATCCATGACATAGAGCCATATTAGGACCCTCTCCTTCATTCCCCGCTCCTGAGCACACCCCCTAATCATCCTGTGGAGCTTGTACTAACTTACAAAGTGGCCTCCAGGAGGAAAAAGCCTTATGGTCTGTGGCCTTGAGTCTCTTCTCATTTTCACCAATTTGACTACTACGTTACTCCACTGACTGATGTCAGTCAACAGTGAACTCTGTTGTAAAAACAGTAGGAGAAGAGTAAGGCCGTTCTTTTATTAACAGTAGGGAGGAATGGTAGGACCTCCATAGATAAGATAGTGGCAAAGAACTCTTATCCATACCATGGTGACTAGTTTAGCAGAAGACTTTGGGTGCAGTCATCAAAGTGTTCCTTCAGAGCAAGCCCCAATCAGGGGTGCAGACAGGGCAGTAGTTTGAGGAGCAACTCACTCCTCACTTAACTTTGGGGGGGAGGAGAAACTGAGGGGGAATCCCCCCCCCCCCTTCTGAGGAGCAACCACATCACCAGGATTGGAGGTTTGGGTGATTAGGTTTGGGGGTAGGGGAAGATTCAGTAAAATGACAAGAGGAACTCCTCAAACACTTGGGGGGAGGGGGCTGCACCTCTGGCCCCAGTCACTTCAGTTCTCTCTCCTTCCTTCCTTCCTGTTTCAGGCATGTAGAAATAGAGCACTCCTGCAGCAGACCCTACAGGCTATAAAGCTTAAAACATGCACTGAAAGCTTTAAGGTTTCAGGTACATGCCAGTGATTTAAGCAAATGTTCCCTTTCTTTGTTACATTAACAGAGAAAAAAGAAGTCAGGTTGGCATCTGTACAGGGCACAGTTAAGGTAAGTTTGCGTACCTCATCCAAGAAGTAAAACATTAGCTCTGCGGGTCTTGGGGGTTTCTAATGTTTTACAGTTAACATGTGGATTATTTATTATCATTTTAAAAAACCAAAAAAACTAGCCTACTGGAAAGCTGAAAATTAACTTCCACAATTGATACGCACACACAACTTTAGATTCATTTTAACTAAATGGGAGGTGAATGCTACCACTTATCTAACACTTTCAAAGCCTTACACATCATCAAAGAAGGTGCTATATCCCTTTAACAAAAATCCCCTTCCAGCATGGGTTTTAATTTTTAAATAAATTTTTCTTTCCCCTCAGCATTTAATTTACTACATAGTTTTGTCCATTTTTGTTTCTCCTCTGTGAATTCAGGACAGGAGAAAATATGAACCATGTTTTGGCCACTGCTCTGCCAAAGTGGAAGGATTCAATTTGTTCGGTAAGTGATGTACAATGTGTTCAGGCAGGGATTGTTATGGCTCTTGTTTCTAAAGGCACATCGGTTTTGATACAGTTGACAATAGCAGGACTCATGAGGCTTTGAACAATCATATCTTTCTTTCTGCCACTCTCCAGTCCAAAGATATTTTCCCCTCAATATCTGTAATTTATTAGAGGCAGAGAGAACTTTGAAAAGCAATGCTATGTGCTTTATCTGAGATACAGAATGTTACTCGTCGTTCGTGTCCAAACCTTGCTGCATTCCAGTTTACTTCACAGGTCATGCCTGATCCAGGGGACAAAACATGTTAAAAGTGTGTTTTTAAACATGTGTTAGTGGTGTTGGAATCCTTATGTAGACAGGCGGAGGTAGAGGGTTACCTCTGCTTGAACATGTTTTACCCTACCAATAAGGAGTTCAACCCTTGTGGCTAACATATCTTACGTAAGTTTAAGATAACACCTTTCAGGACATGACAACCCTTGATGTGGGGTGTGGAAGAAGAACTTCAAGCCTGAAGTATTGGGAAGATGATTCTCAGCCTTCGGGGAAGGATGGAGTATACATTTTAATAAGTCCATTAAATTAATTAATTAATTAATTCTATTTATAAAATCATTTAATACCCCACCCCTCCTGCTCCAAGCAGCCTGGGGCACCTTACAATATTAAAACACATAAGATAAATAAAACCATAAAATACAATAAAAAGGGGAGGCACAAAAACCAAACTGCCCCCTCCCCCCATCCCACCCTACACTCCATCTCCCTCGCCAAAAGCCAGACAGAACAGCCAGGTTTTACAGATACGACGGAAGGAGGGGAGATCCAGGGCCACCCAGGCCTCCACCGGAAGGGAGTTCCACTGCCTTGGTGTGGCCACCAAGAATGCCCTCTGCATAGTGGGCCCCCAGGCCACATGGGGGACCTCAAGAAGGGCGCCCCCCTGCGGAGGCTGCTCCAGAGTACGGAGAGCAAGGCGGTCCCGCAGGTAAGTCGGGCCAAGGCCGTATTGGGCTTTATATGTCAAAACCAATACCTTGAGTCGGGCCCTGAAGACTATAGGCAGCCAGCGCAGATCCTGGAGCATGGTGTAATGTGCTCACAGCGGCCTGTCCCCATAAGGAGACAGGCCACAGCATTCTGCACTAGCTGCAGTCTCTGGACCATCACCATAGGTAGCCCCACGTAGAGTGCTTTGCAATAGTCCAATCTCAAGGTAATGAAAGCATGGATGATGGTGGCCAGGTCACTATCTGAAACATACGGCCAAAGCCATTGCATCAGACGTAATTGGCAAAACGCACCCTTCACCACAGCCCCCACCTGGAAATCCAGGCGGAGCTGCAGATCGAGGAGCACGCCCAGACTACTGACCTGGGATACCAGCAGAAGGCGGACCCCATCAATGATGGGAACCACCACATCCACTGCCCTTCCCACCACCATCACCTTCGTCTTGTCGGGATTCAGTTTCATTCGGCTCGCCCTCACCCAATCCCAACAGCCGCCAGATATCGGGTAAGCACTGAGACTGCTGGGTCTGGGTCAGATGAAAACGAGTGGTAGAGTTGGGTGTCATCAGCATATTGATGACACTGCACCCCATACTGTCTCACGACCTCGCCAACTGGCTGCATATACACATTGAACAAGAGCAGGGACAGAATAGAACCTTGCGGGACACCACACGTACGGTCCCATGGAGATGAAGAATAATCCCCAAGCACCACACGCTGAGTTCTCCCGGCCAGGAAGGAGTGGAACCAGTTCAGGATGATCCTGCCCACTCCAGCTCGATCCCGCAAGCTAGTCACCAATATCTCATGATCAACGGTATCAAAAGCAGCCGACAGATCTAACAAAATTAGCAGGGTCTAACAACTCTGATTTAATTCACGGTGAAGGTCATTGACCAAGGCCACAAGCGCAGTCTACATGCCATAGCCTGGACAAAAACTGGACTGAAAGGGATCCAGATAACCAGTGCGGTCTATATGCCCCTGCAGCTGCTGGGTCACCACCTGCTCAATAACCTTCCCTAAACAGAGAAGGTTAGAGACTAGCAGATAACTGGAGACGGAATCAACATCAAGTGATGGTTTTTTGAGCAGAGGCCACACCACTGCTTCTTTGAGGCAGTCGGCACTCTGCCCTCCCGAAGGGCAGGAGAAGGAGATTGGTCCTCAACTAAAATCCAGGAACTCAAGAAGCTGAGTTTAGAGAAATTTCAGATTCAAATCCAGATGCCAAGGATCAAAGTAGAGATTAGCCTAAATTCATGCCATTATTACTTAGTAATTGCTGTTACAAACACTCGGAGGTCTCAACTGGGGATTGAAGGCCAGTTCTGTTAAATAAGGCCTACACATAATAAGATACAGTCCCTGCGTCAAAGAGCTTTCAATCTGAATAGACAAGATAAAGAAGTATTATTATTTTCATTTATACAGCTGGGTTAAATGACCTGCCCAAGATCACACAGGAAGTTAGTGGCAGAATCAGGAACTGATCTCAGTCCTAAGCGAGAGGATGAACCACAAGACTAAACCTCCTTGACTAAACTTTCTCTTCACTGCTGATCTTGATAATAATTAAAGACTCAATGGGTGAAAGGAGATGTAACATGTGTCAGAGGGAAAATACTGATCTGATATGGAAATGACATAGTTAAAAATACAGGATGGGCACATATATGGTGATGTTTATATATCTCAGCATATATATTGGTAAAGAGTAGTAATGATAGAATACTCACACATAATAGGTAATGATATTAAACACAGTATATGTTATGAGTTTTAGAGTACTTTGAAAGTTAGGCTAAGAAGTTGGGAATAAAGAGCAAATGAGATAAGGGAAACCTTATCAGGGCATCAGGCAGACTCGCAGGATGAGTGACACCCCAGCTGGTGTGTCTCACTTGGCATGGCAAGGAAGGGGAAAAGATCAAGGGAACAATTATGGCTGGGTGATTCTCTGCGACTTGGAGGTGCCTTAGAAAGACACCGAAAATTTAGGCGACAGTCATAAAACTTCAGATAACCTACGAATGAACCTTGGGGCTGAAAATGCATATGCAACATTGGTCTCAATCAGATTGGAGCGTGTCATGATAGAGGGGTGTCACTCTGGGCAGGAATATTATAATTTTATTTATTTATTTTTGAATTTATATGCTGCCCCCTCCTGCCCAAGCAACTCGGGGCGGCAAACAACATTTAAAAACATATAAAATAATAAGATTAATCACACATTAAAATACCCCCACAATAAAACCCCCACCCTAACCCAACTCATCCTGTCTCCCTCAGGACTGCCAGGTCTTACACGGTCTACAAAAGGAGGGGATGTCTACGGCCAGGTGGACCTCCAATGGGAGGGAGTTCCACAGCCATGGGGTGGCCACGGAGAATGCCCTCCTCATGGTCAACACCCGGGAAACCCGGGGAACCCCAAGGAGGGTGACCCCGGCCGACTGCAGAGGCCGATCCAGAATCTGGAGGGTGAGACGATCCTGCAGGTAGGTGGGGCCCAGGCTGTAGCAGGGGGTCTTCCCAGGACCACACGGGGGTGCTGGGGTCTCACTCTGAGGAATTAGCAAACCCCTCTGCTACGCCTTTTCAGCCCACCTCGGCTGAATCCCCCCCCCCCCGAGACAGAGGGGTACCCTCTTCTAGGACACAACACACAGTCCAGAGGGTATTAGTCCACAGTCCTTTATTAGACTCTGTGCCCAATGTACCTGGGGCTGCCGGCTCAGTTGCCTCCACCCTGCAGGTCCAAGTTAGTCTCTCCAGGCTCAGGAGCAACACAGACCATCAACCCCCAAAATCCATCCAGCCAGGCCTCTAAGCCCCCAAGCTCTGGCCAAGCCTTCCCCAGACCAGAGGCTCGCTCCTGGGCACAGCTTCTCCCACTTGCCTGGGTCCCTCTGGTTCTCCAGCCTTCAGCACCCTGGAGGACATAGAGTGACTAGGCTTTCTCCGGGAGATATGGTCCCTTCAGCTCCCAGGCAGAGACTCCCTTCTCTCTGCCTTGTCTCTCCTTTTATACAGGCAGAGTGGGCATGGCTAGGCTTCCTATACTCAGCCTTGAAGGGCCAGTAACACCCCCCCCCCTTCTTTCCCAGGAGTTTCTCAGCCTGTTTGCCTCACAGGCTGATCCCCAGCTGTGGGGCTGACTCTGCCACACTCCTGTGTGTGCTCTGCCCTCTGGCTGACCCACTCAGCCCCCTTCTTAAAGGGACAGCAGCCCCACAGGACTGCTCCCTGCTACACAGGCCATTTAGGGCTTTAAAGGTCAAAACCAACACCTTGAATTGGGCCCGGAAGACTACTGGCAGCCAGTGCAGAGAACAGAGCACTGGAGTAATGTGCTCACAATGACTCGTCTCCTTAATGAGAGGAGCCGCCACATTCTGCACCAGCTGCAGTCTCCGGACTGTCACCAAGGGTAGCCCCATGTAGAGCATGTTACAGTAATCTAATCTTGAGGTAATAAAAGCATGGATGATTGTGGCAAGGTCTGAGTCTGAGACATACGGCCTAAGTCATCGTACGTGATGTAATTGGCAGAATGCACCCTTCACCACAGTTGCCACCTGGACATCCAGGCAGAGCTGTGGATCCAGGAGCACCCCTAGACTACGGACCTGAGATACCAGGGGAGGACCGACCCCATCAATGATGGGGGCCATCACTCCAATGGCTTTCCCCACAACCATCACTTCCGTCTTGTTGGGATTCAACTTCAAGCAACTCGCCTTCATCCAGTCCTCCACAGCCAACAGACACCAGGTAAGCACTGAGACTGCCGGACCTGGGTCTGATGAAAAAGAAAGATACAATTGAGTGTCATCAGCATATTCCTGACACCGTACACCAAACTCTCTGATGACCTCCCCCAAGGACTGCATATACACATTGAACAGGAGAGGGGATAAGATAGAACCTTGTGGGACGTGAGGTCCCGGGGAGAAGATGAATAATCACCCAGCACCACCTATTGAGTTCTCCTGGCCAGAAAGGAGCGGCACCATTCAAGAACAGTCCCACCCACTCCTGCCCGGTCCCACAACTGAGTCACCAACAACTCATGGTCAATGGTATCAAATGCAGCTGAAAGATCTAATAGCATCAACAGGGTCAAACAAACCTGGTCCACCTCTTGGTAGAGGTCATCAACCAAGGCCATAAGCACAGTCTCTGTGCCATAACCCGGATGAAAGCCAGACTGTGAGGGATCCAAGAAACTGATCCAGTCCAGATGCTCCTGAAGCTGACAAGCCACCACCAGTTCAATAATGTTGTAATTAACTTGGAAAGGTATAAAAGATATGGACCAACGTAACTGTCTTTGTTGGCTGAGAAGGCACCAAGGCTGGGGGGGTGTACTCAACTCGCCAAAGTTCTGTAGAGGGACAAATAAACTCATACATCACTAACTGTCTGTTTGTCTCTGTGCTATCTGCGTACACGGCAACTACTACCTAAAAGGAACCTGACTCGACAATGTGGGCCTGCTATGGCCCGCCTGGGCCAGGTACTCAAACATGAGTTTCTGGGCCACCAGATTTGGGCATGCTACTGCCTGGGCCCAGGTAGGTAGGTGGCCTGGATGTGGTCCCCTGGAAGATCGAGAGTGCTCCATGCGGGGCAAGCGAAATAGATGCATGGCGATGGGTGGCCACGGAGCCCCTGACCATATGAACGGCAGCAGCCAGCCACGCCAGCTGACAGTTCCACCACTCATAGGCACTGTAAGCGGGGAACACAACATTTGCAAGTCACAAGAACTGGCTGCAGGTGTTGGGGAGCTCAGGTTTCCCAGTGCTCATACCCAGGACATGTCAATTGCAAACGCCAACCTGGCACACTTCCCCCTCTTCCATCGTCCATGGCGGGGGGAGCGTGGCGGCTTCCACAGTAGCCACATTGGGATCTGCCCGTTAGAATCCCAAATCCCTCCACGCACACATCACTCGAGTGCCATTCAGCACCCACAAAGCCGTGCGCCTTTAAAACACCCTATGTAAACAAAAAAAAGAAGCTCTTTTAACTATGGCAGGTGCGTATATACTGGTGCTTTGTAATCATAAATCAAACATAAACCCCAGTATAAAGAAGGGAAGATGAATGTTAACTACACTACAGTATTATTGGCTAGTATAAACTAACTGCTTAGCTCTTTGAGCCAAGTATCGGATTCCTCTGGTTTTTAGAAGGAAGAAAGCAAAACGCTGATTCCACAGCCATCATTTTATTGGTGCCATAATAGAAACACGAATAAATCTCTAGCCTACATGACAGCGATGAGCACACAGAGGAGTTGGCTTTGTAGCTCCTGCATACAAAAGTTTGCCATTCTCTTGCTTTCTCACAAAGCAATCTCAAAGTACTTAATTTCAAGTGAGCCAGTTAAAATGCATTAATGGGCTGGGTGCCACTGCTAAAACAATGCTCAAACAATGTCATCATATATTATTATTATTATAAACATTTATATAGCACCGGTCATGTACCTGGCAGGCTACGATGCAGTCATTTTTTTTTAGTTCACCAATCTTCTTGTGTCTCTAGTCTCCTGCCACATAATGCAAGTAACCCCCACTGATTTCGATTGTACTGTATCCCATTCCATAGATCGTATCGCCTCCCATTGCCTGGACATAGGACTGGAAATGAGTAAGAACAACCGACTGCATTGTAGAGGACAAATTGCACAGCTAAGGCAATGGACAGAAAAGTGGTTATCTTGAGAACTACGGGCCAAGCAAAATGAATCTTCAACTGGGGTTAGTGTTTATGGTCATGGAATTTTCAAAGCAGTTTTCATTTTGTTTTATTAATTAGTTTTAAAATAGGGAGGGTTTAAATTTGTCTCTGGCTCTCAGCTTTTTCATTTTCATCTCCCAGGCCTACCATCCCGTCAGTTGTATTCTCAGAAGTCATATCTTGTATAGCCCCCAGTTATGGTGCACAGGCATATTCTGGTGACAGCTTGTGCACAGCCTGTTTCTTTAACCAAAAAAGGTGTCATTTCTAAATTTTGCTGATTTAAAAAATAAAATAAAAAGTCTAAAATCGAAAACTGCTACTGTAACAGAGGAATGTGGACTGTTCCTTCACAAGTGCTCCACATCTAGTTATGTGCTACCTTCATGCCCGCAGGAAATTCACTGAGTAGAAGAAGTCTAGAAAGAGAAAACAGTTGTCATGTCAGTACCTAATGTAAGCGATTGGAGACAAAACAGTTCAAAAAAATTGGCATACTCCTCCTGACAGAAGTTGGTCCAAAAAAAACCCAGTAACAAAAACATTTTGTGAAGTAAAGTCCAGTGTTGGGACAAAATATGTAACACGTGTTGCATGCCTGACCAAGGGCCCTATGTGGTTCAAAAGTGTACATACCTCAACAATAGTAGTTGGTGAAATAAAAGATACTGCCGTAACTACTTTGTCTCCATTTCTAAAACGTTCACGACACACCTGGCAACCTGCTGAGGCACACTCGTGTTCCCTGGCACACTTGTTGGGAGCCACAGTCACTGGCAGGATTAAAATATACTCTTTGCTATGGGCTGATTATTCCAAATTGTTCACAGAAACATGTAGCCATTGTCAGAGGCGTGAGTCTGGATTATACGGAACAGTGGTCTGAGTAGGTGTGATAAGGCCTACGATCCAAACATTTGTAAATCAAACACAACAGTGCTCATCACTATCAGCCCACACAATGGGGAATGTTTAACCTTGGACCTTTGTTCCAAGCACGATAGAGTACCTTCTGTAGTGTAATGTGTTACCGAAACGCTTATTTTTTAAAAATCTTAGAGCAACATATGTTTCAGATGCTCAATTGTCATCTGGATCCGATGCCATGATGATTTGCCAACTAAACCATATGTTCCTCCAGGTTTAAATAAGCTTCTCAGTAATGCCTACATCTACAGATTGAAGGCAATTTATGATAAAGATATGGATTGAAGATCCTTACTTGTGTCAGCTGACAGTGGTGAGGGCTGCTTTATGAAGCTTTAGTTATATTGCACAGAACACCTCTGGTAATTATTAAATGTGAGCTGGGAGCTGAGTACTGACTGATAGGACTTTAAAAACCCTGGGCCACATTCCCATTGTATAAATAGGTGCAGCAACTCCACCAATTTCCATTACTCCTGCAGAGAATCCAATCACCCATTACAGTTTCATTCATTTTAGTAATCAATACAGAGATACAGCTAAACACCAGGGGCAGAATTTTGTAGATATTTAACAGCTCAAAGCCCCCACTCTCCCCTCTGTTTAGGGCAACAAGGATGATCTTGAAGCCACTGCACTGGACTTGGACCCAGGAGATCTTGGTTCAGTTTTTGGCATCGCCACAGATTTTCTGTGCAACATTGGGCAAATCAATCTTTCTGTGCCTTACCTTCCCATCTATGAAATGGGAATAATAAGACCTCCTTATAATAGAAGGGTGTTGTGGGGAATAAGCGGGTTTATATTATCTGCTCAAATGTTACAGTGAAAAGGACCATAGGTAAGTCTCTAAATAATAAATTAATTGAAGGAGAATACTATATCCAGTTGGAATTTCAGGAAGAACATGGAGGAAACAGAATAGAATTACCCAAATGAGAATTTGGCCAGGACACCCTGTTTATTATTTTTAATATACTCATTTCTATATCACCATAGTAACTGTATCTGTAGTTGTGGCTGTTTTATAAATGAGCACCATGACATCGGGTGAAAACAAATGAGAGATTAGCCTGCTGGAGTTGGGGGTTGCTCTGTGCACTTAGGGTGTCTTTAGACATAACGCTTTTCAGCGTTCTGTAACACAGTGTCCTACCGTTACAGTGTTTAGCCATACCGTCAACACAGTGTTCACCCCAAACACTGATTAAACTGTCAAGACCTGGTAGCATTCACCTCCAGTGTTTGGGGTGAACACTGTGTTGACGGTATGTTCTAAACACTGTAACGGTAGGACACTGTGTTACAGAACACTGAATAGCGTTATGTCTAAAGACACCCTTACAGGTTCCATGCGACGATGGGACAGATGGGCAGGCGCCACCCTCTGGCCCCCACACCTCCTCTCCGGACACACAACTGTGGTGACCCCAGGGTACAGGAAGCTGCCCCCACTGTGGTTTTTAATCTGTTTTCGTGTTCATTTTCACTTTTTGGAGTGCTCCAAAAACTTAAGTATCCAGGCACAGTGCCTGCGAGAGCGGATGGTGCACTCACTCGCCAGACTCCTCTAGGCACTCTACCCAAGATTTTGTGGTCCTGGAGGACTTGTACGCATGCACAGGTTGCGCATATCCTAGCTGACGGGAAGTGGCAACATGAGTGCACATTCACGTGTCTTAGCCAGCATGCACCCACATAGCAGGTTCCACATTTCCCAGGCAACATCATAAGGGGGGGCTGCAGGGCACGGTGGTGGTGGGTGCAGGTGAACATCTCGTGGCCACCTAATAGACAGGCAGGTGGCCACGCATCTGCTGTGGGGGGGCTACTGTCTTGTCTGTTAACACCCACTACTAGACAACATAAAAAGTTATGACTAATGATGAATGATTATGACTAATGATTAAGCTATTAGTTAATAGCCCATAGCCATGGCTAGAGTTGCCAAATTTTGACCATCAAATTCAGGACACCAACAATCAAAATTAGAGACAAGTCAAAGATGATGATGAAGAGAGACTATGGACAAAGTAGATTGTGGGAAATACCAGGGGTCTTGGTTCAGAATAAAACCTGAGAGGTCTTTTACCCCAATAAAACTGAGGGAAACTATTAGGTTCTCTGGGTGTGAGAGCATTGAGAGAGATTTCCTGGTTTTTCAACAATGATTACTGCCTTTATAATTTGGAACAAAGTCTTGAAATTCAACTATATTTTATTATTATTTTTATTAACAAAAAATGTTATTTATTTTTTTAAAAAAAACAGCTGGTATTGTAAATCAACAATTCTACATGTGTACATGATGATTCTTGTCAGTCATCACTAGGCTTGTGCATCAGGGAAGCTAGAGGGTGCCAGACCAACAGCTGGCCAGATTGGAGGAGGCCATGATGGTTCATTTCTCTTTCATTCAAAACATTCAGGACATATTGCTCTGTGAAATGAGCTTCATCCTCCTTCGTAACAGGAGCAGGAAAATCAGGACTGTCCTGATAAAGTCAAAGCAGTTAGGTACTGGGGGCCTTGAATTTAAATTACCTCCATCAACACCGAGTCTAAGGACATTTTTACATGGACACTTCACCATGGGATTAGGAGAAAATTATCCCGGAATTGTTATCCAGGGATTAGAAGTGGTATGTGTCTCACACGGACATTTCTATCCTGGGATAAATGAACTATCCCAGGATAATCATTTATTCCAGAACAGTTCATTTGAACAGCACATACGCTTATTCCTGTTTGAGAGCATCTGGGATGAATATCAATCCCATGGTGCGTTTCATCTGTGCTCAGTGCACTGATTTCTGGAACTGAAGAAATTCTGATTTTCTTAATTTTTCTGATTTCCAAGTTGACGAAAATGGAGACTTATCCCTTTGTTCTGTGGGTATTTAAACTTGGTGCGCCACAATGCATTGTTGAAGGATGGCAGAGGTAATGCAATCGCCCTACAGTCATGTGCTACAAGATACCATAGAGGCAGAACTGCATAGGGAGGACGTCAGCTCTTGCCATAACACTCTAGGATACTAATCCCAGGACAGTTGACTATCCATGGATAGTCATTTAGACAGACCTAATTCCAGGATTAGTTAACAACCGGACAGCGGCGCCCTCGCCCCCGCTCTCCCCCATAGATAGATAGATAGTAGAGAGTTGTAGGAGTTAGCTTAGTGATAGAGATAGCGTTAGTGATTTAGTTTTAGTTCATAGCATTTAGAATAGTTAATAGCAGTTAGATTTAGTGTAGATAGATATATATAATATTAGATAAAATAAACAAATTTTAAAAAACCATATAAAAACAAAAAAACCAAATTAAAAAAAAACATATAAAAACAAAAAAAACAAATAAAAAACAAAAGAAAACCATATAAAACCCAATAAAAACCCCAAAAACCATATAAAAAACAAAAAAACACCCATAAAAACATTTCCTGAACGGCCGAATGGAACAGCCGAACCAAACGGCCTGTTCAGATGACCGAACCGAACAGCCGAACCCAACTCAGCGAACTAACCGAACTGCTGAACCGAACGGACGAACCGAACGCAGCCGAACTGAACGGATGAACCCAACGGACGAAAATGAACACAGCCGAACTGAACGGCCGAACCCGAACCACGATCTGTTCGCCCATCCCTAGGAATTAGTATTTAATGCCCCGTGATTCAATTGAGGTTTTGAAATCGTGAGATGTAACGGTTAGTCTGGTGATCTTATGGGTGTTCAAAATGCTAGAAATGTGATGTTTGTGATAAAATTGAGGTTTTGAAATCATGAGATGTAACTGTTAGTCTGGTGATCTGCCTGCTTTTAAACCTGGCAGAGGAGGTGAATATAACCTGCCTAACTGAAATTGCTGGATTAAGTAATGTAATGTCCATCCAATGTTAACCCTGGGAACTCCTTACTGCTGGCTGGGTTATGCCCTGGCTCCGCCTACCATATCCCTGGCTCTGCCCCTAGGCCCACCGGCCTTACTACCCCAGTGCCCCTCCAAAATCAAAACCCACCAGCTGCCCCTGCAACCGGATATTACAAACCCACAAAAAAGAGGGTTTGTGATCCCAGTTTTTTTTAGTGATCTCGGAATTATAATCACTGAATGCTGCATGTAGACAGACAAGTCATCCCAGGACTAATGATCTAATCCTGGGATAAGTGTCTGTGTAAAAACGCCCTAATACTGCATCAAGACTGGTTCAGAAACAATCTGAAGAGAAGACTGCCCCCTGCTGAGTCATTTGCAGTGCTTCCAAAAACAACTGGGCTTCTGCTGAAGGGAACCTATCTACAGAGCGCGCCTAGTTGAAGACTTCTCTCTTGGGAAAGCTGTATTGGTTTTAAGTATATTGATTTAAAAACCAAGTATAGTGGCTGGTTGTGTCGAACCAATATAAACCCTTCTGTGGACACCCTAATATTGGTGGGAGTAATTTATTTTACTTTAGCTTACCTGTGGATCCTTGCTGATTTAAACAAAAACAAAACAAAACAGAAGGCTGTTTCTAACTAAACTAAGGATGCCTGCACAGATTTGCACCAGTTTAAGTTAAGCAGTTTAAATTTACACTTTAAATTAAGTCAGTGCAACTTTGTCTTATTTACAAGGCCTTCATTTAGAAGCCTTTGCTTCAGGCAGGATGGTACTGCCCAAGACGTTTTCCCATTGAGCGTGTATGTGAAGACAGGTAACTGGGGAAACCATTCCAGCAAGAATCTAGTCTGAAGGAGCAGGCTGTGGCAAGCAAGTCACTGCAGTCAGTCTTTGTTAGAACAAGGCTCTCCTCTTCCAAGCAATGGAGAAACAATCAGAGGCACAGTTATACGAACAGATTCTAGATAGATGGGTGATGGATGAGAGAGATAAGCAAGGAGGAAAAGGCTTACATGTGCAATGCATCAGAATGTATCACATGCGAGTATTGGACGTGGTAATAATATTAGGAAAATGAAAACATATTGAGAATGGAGGCATGTGGGAAGTACAGCATTTTGCTTTTAGATGGTGAATGGTTCTGAAATAAAACTTAAATACACAATAAAAAGCAACTGCTCGCTGGGGAGAGCAGAAGTTTGAAGTCTCTCCGATTATAACTGTACAAAAGACTTTAATCTGAAATCTTTACGAGGTTAATTGTAATTCCCACAAAGCTCAGAAACTTTTAATGTCACGGCTGTAATGTTACACTTTGGATGATAAACCTTGCTTTTTTTCTCCCAAACATGTGCATTCCCCAAATGTTAAACCATATGGGTCAGCAATCACATACACACATGAATAAAAGCTGATGGCAAAGAGGGATTCTATTGCACTTCTAACCAATATGCACACAATATCGGCAGTGTGTGTACAAAAGAAAACAGGGTCTTAAATGTGAAAGATACAAAAGCCCAGACCACCAACCCTTACTGCTATGAGAGAATCTACTTCTAATTGTTGATCAGTTGCAACACTATTCCTCTGGAATGAGGTCAGTATCCCCAAAAGAGGCCAAAAGTTGAAGCATGTTGTTAAACACCATTTTGACTGTCTCCCCTTTACAAGCTGTGGCGAGGCAGAGTCATTGCAAGGTCATTTTCTATGCTGACTGTACCCAGGGTCAGAGAAAAGTCCACAATAGGTCCAGTGTATTTCACAAGACAGCCCCAATGCCTAACTCTTCATCGGTGATTGTTGTGTCTCTCTCTTTTCAAAGTGTGGTAGCAGTCCAAAAAAACACACACAATCTTAACCAAAAAATTTACGATATTCTTCTCACTCTAGTATTCTGCCCCATCCAAGCAGTCCTTTTGCTCCAATGCATTGACTTCACAGGTAAATCAGCCCTGTGTTTGCCAAACAACTGCATTATTACAAACCTTTAATTTTATACCAGTGCTAACTGTAATTCAGTGTTAATGACTACTATGGCTTCTCTGTGTGTGTTCTTTAGAATTATCATATTCAAAATAAGATCATTGCAAAAAAAGAAACAGGGGGAGCAGACACAGAAATAAATAAAAATAATAGCAGAAATTAATCACAAGTTCCGTGGAAAATAGAAAGACCAACTGCAGCAGGACTGACAAAATGGATGGTTTCTCAAGAAGCAAATACCCTTAATAGACGCTTTCATATGGTCTAATGATCTTAGATGTTAGAGGTGGAAATCTTGTCCATCCTCTACCAAGACCCAAATCTCCTCCCATTAGAATTAACGGCAAAATTCTCATTGAGCCCAATTATGCAGACAGAGGCTGCTTTCACACGGCACCGCTGGGGGGATGGGTGTGCACCAGCATGATGGAGCAGCTCCTAACATGACTGTCCTGCCTAAAGGGCCTTGTCGCCTTACACAGGCTAACCCAGGATCCCACTCTTTTCTCTACTTCAGGGGGCCCTGCAGTGGCCCCTGTTTTCACCAGGGTAGGATTGAAGAATCTTGACCTGCAGCTCTAATGCCAATGGAAGTTATGTTCCCTCTTAGGTTTAATTTAACCAAGTTATCTATGAGAGAGGGAATGGACTCGTTCTAACGGTGTTAGATTTAATTTAACATGAGTGACTGATTTGGGGTTTTGGAGCCCACTAATGCCGTCAGAACTTATAAGGCAAATGATGGGGTTATACCAGGGCTGCATCTCTCACTACATTAGGGAGACAGAGAACATTTCATGGTGTGGGTTGAGACTAAATACTTGTGTTTGCCTTGGCAGTTGAATTAACAAGAGGAAGGTGCAAGATGGCATGATAATGAACAAATTACATATGAAAACACTATACCGTAAAAGAGGTACAAGAAGATATTATCTTGATGGCAGACAGCTCAACATCTGTGTCTGAGGTAGGCCAAGTTTGGTAAGTCAATTAAATGGAACTGGGTTTATTTTCACAAACTAAATAGCCTGATTTACCCCGTTTCCTACCAAGGACTCAGATTTTACCCCCAGAGAGAGTAATCAGAGGCTAATTGGAGCTATCTTGGAGTGGTGCAATACCAAGCTTATTTCTCACCTGATTGCTATCCAGATTTTAAAACATGAATTTCAGATCAGGATTTGCACAAGCACATTTTAACGAACTTTGTGGATATGCCATGTGGAAATGTACAAAATGTGTGTGTGTGTGTGTGTGTGTATAGACGTATCCTTCATTACCAGGAAAGAATATACCCCCCCAAAATCACTCTTCCATTTTGCAAGAAAACCTATATTTTTCATTTTACATGGCACTATCATAGTCTTCTCATGCCCATCTACTACGCACAGCTGTGCAGCTATAATAGAGCTATAATTTGGTCTTTTAAATCAAAATAGATGAGGATCCTATCCTATTAATTTTAGCTCGATATATTTGCAGATATACTAATAAATTCTCAGAATGCACGTTTCATTCATAATCAAAGAGTAAGTGCTGCAATAAGGAGGAGGATACACTGAAACTTCCTATATGAGAAAGTGGTTGAATTCCTGGTGCTAGCAGAAATTGTACTCAAACTATAGAACTTAAACTAGTGCTTTAATTGAGATGTTGGACTTACTTTGGTGTAATATACTCTGTATGTCTGGTTCCCTTAACACATGTAGGACTTAGAAAAAGTCTAAAGGAAAGCAACATTTTTTTCATGATATAAATGGACTGATTACAAGATAATAACTATAATCAATGAGCTGAGCATGCCTTAAGGTCATGTTGTCTTTGTTGACGCACCCTGGAATGAGACAAGGACACAGTGAGATGGGGTTTTTTAATTGCCACACTTTTTAATCCAAATTCAATAAATTGGGTGGGGTAAATTGCACCAAAATTTAGGGTCCAGTACAACAATAGTTATCTTGCAAATCAATAACCGTCGGGGGAACTGACCTTCAAGTGCCAGTCCCCAATTCTTATTAACTAAGTCTCCCCCCTTGTGCATGCCACACAGTGTGGGTGAGGAACAGGGGAGCCCTTAGGATCTGTGCGGCACAGGGCAAAGACAAAATGTGGGGCCACTGGTGGCCTCTCCCCCTTGGGAGAGGCCAAACTCTTCTCCAAACTCTGCCATCTCTTCTCTTAACACCTCCCTCGCTTCAACCCTTGACTCTCTTGCCCCCATCTCCTCCCGCCCCCTCCAACTTCAAAACCCCCATCCTTGGCTCACCCCTAACATCCACTACCTCCGCTCCTGCACCCGAGCTGCTGAACACCTCTGGCGCAAATCCTGCTCCCACCGTGACTTCCTCCACTATAAATTCTCCCTCTCCTCCCTCTCTTCTGCTATCTTCATGGTGAGGCAACACTACTATGCCTCCAGGATCGAATCCTACTCTTGTGACCCTCGCCGCCTCTTCTCTGCCTTCGACTCCCTACTCAAGTCCCCCGCCCCCCTCCACCCTCTTCCCTTTCTGCTCAGGATCTCGCTTCATTCTTCACCTCGAAGATCAACAAGATCCGCCAGGACACTGCCTCCCACCCATCTCCTCTTCCCACTCCCTC
>QEPC01002450.1:3790482-3815988 GCA_003113815.1 Sphenodon punctatus
GGTGGCTGCCCCACGGCTGTGAAACTCCCTGCCAAGTGGAGGCCCGTGTGGCCCCGCATCTCCCCTCGTTTCGATGCTGTTGTAAGACATGGCTGTTCCGCCTGGCCTTTGGTGGGGGAGGATGGGTAGGGTGGAGGGAATGGGTCAGGGTGGGGGGTGGTTAGGGATTTTTATTCCTCCCTTTGTTGTTTATTTTAAAGTTGTTTTAATGCTTTTAATATTTGATGTTGTGTGCCGCCCAAAGCGGCCTGTGGCAGGATGGGTGGGTTAGAAATATGTGAAAATAAATATAAACTCTAAGCAAATCTTTCCTCTGACTCAGATCCAAAGTCAATAGGTCACAATAGAAAGAATCCCACTGACTTCTATGGGCTTTGGAACAAGAGCAGAGTGAAAAATCACCACTGCTGTGTCAGAAAGTTAAGATATACAAGACAGATACATTGTACATGTGTTTTGTGGATAGTTGTGCATAAAGCTACCAACTAGCCGTATTTTCCCAGGACAGTCCTGGGCTGTCCCAGCATGAGAATTATTGTGGTTTTTGCCATGGTCGTAGAGGTGGCCACTCTAGTAGGGGCCCCAACAGATTCTGAGAGTGCACTGGCTGTCATAAAATCTTTTGGGTTGCATTTATGACACACTTATTACACTGTTATGACATATCATGTAAACAAAGTGATCTCAGTAAGATTAAAATGTGTTGCAGTCATGGTGGACACCATTGTGAT
Source organism: Sphenodon punctatus (assembly GCA_003113815.1). Lineage (NCBI taxonomy): Eukaryota > Metazoa > Chordata > Lepidosauria > Sphenodontia > Sphenodontidae > Sphenodon > Sphenodon punctatus. The sequence continues at coordinate 3,791,214 of QEPC01002450.1, forward strand.
TTGCAATACAAAAACAAACACAATGCTATAAGAATATATCAAAGTATGACAGAAAAGCTACAAACTGGAAATTTGAATGAGCTGCAAAACCAGTTTAGATAACCAGACAGAGAAGTCACTGGAATGGATCCACAAGTCACCTTGGGACAAAAGGAAGCCATAAGCACAAGAAGTGATATACAAATAGGCTTTGCTAACTGTTTATTTTATTTATTTTTCTGATTTGACCCCACCCTTCCTGAATGGCTCAGGCCAGCTTACAAACATAAAAAAACAGTTTATACAAAAATATAAAAACGGCATAAAAACTCCAACTTCCCCCACAATCTTTTCCCTCACCCCTCTCCAACCCACCCCAAAACCCAACCCTCAACCTCACCCAAAACCTATACATGGATATATATCAGAGGAAAGATTGAGATAAGTGGCGATTCATTCTCGGTCATCTAACCCGACGAGCCCAACGCCGTGAGAGAGCCAGTTGTGAAGAAACTTTAGGTGGCACATATGTTTAGTCAAGTTAAAGGGGTTCTTTTTCATTTACTTTTTTTTTCATTTTCTCTAGCTTTTGAGCTTGTCATCGTTTTGACTTAATTACTTTTCTATAAAGCTTTCATTAATATAAGTCTGCTGGGTGTCATTTGTTGAAGCTGGGTACAAGAATTCTGGGACACTTTTTGGTTAGATACCAGAGTGGGCCTAATCCACTTCTGAATCTGCTTTTATGAATCTGCAGATACCTCCCCAAGATACAGGTAATGGAGGGTTTACACTTGTTGATTGGAACATGATATGACGAATGGTGGCTAATGCACGCTGCGCATGTGGAAGCCAAGTTACAGCTGGTCTGGAGGCAAGACAGAATAAATCCTAAATCTTTGTTACATAGACCCACTGAGGTTTTGCTAGGAGAGGCCCTCACCACTAACAGGTACATGGGATTTAACTGCAAATTAGGGGATGTCCTGGATTTAGGTTGTGAGAAGTTGGTAGCTTTACTTTATGCAAAGTAACTTTCTCACAGTCCTTCCAGGTCTATTCCTGCTATTTTAGGGATTCCTAGATTATTTGGACTAACAGAGATCATGGTCAACCCTCAGAACATCTCACAGACAGACCATTCTTCTTTGGGAGATAGCTACTTAAGTTGGTCAGGGCACGGGACCTCTGATTCCTAGGGGTGAACAGTTAGAAATGAATCACTCATTTAGATTTCTACCACGCCGTATTATGGTCTGTTGTGCACTTCTCATAGGTGGCCACTGTCAGAGACAGGATGCTGGGCTAGATGGACCAGGTATGAAACTTCTTATGTTCTTATGGTCACAGCTTGGTAAACATTCACTCGCTGTAGGCTGGCAACAGCTGCACGAGGCAGGCAGATTTAATCTCTCTTGATACATTCATTGGTTACATTCATGATACAGCAGTGGCCAGTAGAGGCATATAGAGGGCATCCCCCAACCTGAGTAGGGTGGCCATTTGTTCAGTTTTATCCCAGTCAATTTGGACAGTCCAGGATGGGACAGGAACCAAATCATGTGTTGTCCAGAATTTGCCATCTGTCCCCATGGGAGCCTGGCTCAACTCTAGGAAACAGCCTGAGCGCATCTGTGTGCGGCCATGTGGTGGCAAGGGAACTTGAGCTGAGCACTGAAGTGACTAGTGCAGAGCGTGCAGCAGCGGGGGGCACTTTTGGCGCGCAGCAGAGACACACTCGTGGCCACATCACACCACTCAATGAGGCAGCCGCAGCAGCGCTGAAGAAGCTTGTGTGAGGGAGGCTCCAGGTAAGCGGTTGAATGCGCAGGGTGGACTAGTCCTTCCTGGAGGCTACAATGTGCAGAGGCAGCAGCTGAGCAGCGAGCTCTGAGCTGAGCCTGTCATGTGCTGGCCGGACAGGGGCTCCGTTGTTGGAGGCAGCGGCTGCAACTTTGCAAGTCTCAGTCAGACTGTCACAGTCAGGGCCAGGGGATGGAGCTAAGAGAGCAACGAGTCATCGGACTCTCTCATCTTGGGTCGGGAGGAAGACACTCCCCTCTGGGAGCTTGTGGGCACGGCTCGCTATCCTCTCGGGGCTCTCTCCCCTTGGTTGGTTCTCTGCCTCCTGGTGGAACTTGATCCCCCATTGGGGCTGGGTCTCTCTTCCCCTTGGTTCCTGTCTCCCTCGCCCTGGGACCTGATTGTTGCAGTGCTCATGTTCATCTGGTGTGTGTGTGACTGTGTTTTCTGTGTGAGAGCGTGAGTGAGTGAGTGAGTCTATGTATGTGTGTTTATGTTAGAGAAGGATTGTGTGTCTGCATGTGTGAGAGAGATCAGAGTGTGTTTAAGTGTGTGTGCGCACGTGTCTGTGTGAGAGAGGGAGTTGCTCCTTCTCCCATACCCCCCTCCTCCCTCACATGGCTGTCCCCTCTTCCCCCTCTCCTCCTGAGCCTGCACCTCTCCCCATGACTGTCCTGTTGGTTCCCTTCAACAGCACTTTATATTGGACAGCGGACTGAGCAGGCACAGGTGATCTGGTCACAATCTTCCCCCACTATGGTACAATCATTTCTATTTTATAGTAAATTTGCATAAATGAATATAAATTAGCATATCCACATTGTTGTCCTCGTCAGTCAATGCGTCAGTGGCCAGCCTACCTCTGAGAGATGGCATTGGGGAGCTGAATGCAGCAACTGCAAAGCAGCCACCGTTTCTAGAGGGCAGCAGGAGCGGGGGCATTTCCGATGGCTTTAGAGCACAGTTTGCTAAGCACCACGCAATCTTGTGAGACTCGGCTCTATGAGAATAAAGACTCCGGAAGAGTGTCTGAGCAAGTTACTTTGCAGGACTAGAGCCTTAGACTGCATGTCACAGCCCAGCAGCCTGAGAGAAGGTTTTGCCAAGCACATGGGCCTGAGGCCGGGATCACATAGGTTAGAACCTTTTTTTAGACAAGTAGAAGACCGAAACCCTGCAGATGGACATTTTGCCAACCAACAGCAGAACTCTTTGTAACTATTCTTAATGCATGGAAAGAACACAATTGCTAATGTATCTGGATACTCACATGCAGTGTTGATTAACATGAAAAACAGTTAGTGCAATAAAAATTACTTCAAGGCTGTGGGAGAAAACAACTTTTGATTTTTGGCTGATGGAACCAATTTTCCACTACAGATACTACACAATATCTATGAAAGCTGTTGAATGTCATCTTTTATTTAATCAATATTTACACAGGCTTTTCATTAAAAACAAGAATTTTTCCACTAACACGTAATATCAACTCCAGCCCTCTCGCCTTTTCCTGTCTCGCTTTGTTACATACTGAACATACAGCATATGCAACTAAATTAAGGTCTATCGCCAGGCAATTCCAAGCACAGAAAGACAAACGCAGACAGAAATTAAAGGGCAGATGCAATCAGATTTAAGCTGCAGCTAGACCAGCTCTCGTTGGCACATTTAAAGTGGTCCTAGTGCATTCTCAAGGAGGCAGGGAGTCACAGGTTTCAAAGGAGGGTGAAACTCAGTGCCATCAGCAACGTAATGGGTGTTACTAGATGCAACACTGGCCACCCATCTGAGAGCTAAAAACACATTCACCCATTTTACCTCTGTTTGTGCAAACACACTTTGTGCCACATGCTCAACAGAGGTAGCAATCCCAGAAAGCATGGTGAACAGCATAGAGCTTCTGCTTGCACATAGCCACTATTACATGTAGATAAGTCCGCTGTCCCAATCCTGGTCTGTGCTCAGCCAAAAGTACCAAAGGCATCCCTTGCATCAAGGGACAGCTTCCAGCCAACAGCTGGTGGAAGGGGACTATGTGGACATGGAGGTAGCCCCCAAAACATACAGTGGCATAAACATCTGGCAGACCAGCATGGACCCTGGATGGCATTAACAATTTCAATGGATTTAACATTACATTTAGTAACATCCAATGGGTGAGAGAGTGAATAAAACAGAAGTGACACCAAGCTGCCATATCTCAGAACAGGCAGCCCGGGCAGACACGCTGTGCATCGGGGCACAAAACAAACACGCGCCCAGCTGGGTCGACAGCTGCACAGCCCCAGTGGCAGTGAGAACAGGGAACGCGCCACCGGCATCTGCACACATGTGCAGGCAGGGTCCATGCCCAAACAGGCCAGAGCAGGCCAAAGTGGTCCGCTGTTACATTTGTTTTTACCCAGTGTCTTACTTTGAAAATCACCAGGTAGTTCAGAACCATTTCCTTGTGTTTCCCTCTTTGCCTTGCTGAGAGCTGCGAAAAGCCATCCCATCGATAGCATTTGATACACATTATCACACAACAGATGACAGAAACATCAATGACCAGGGATCCTAGAAATCCATTTGCTGTGGAAAAACATGGAATTTGCATTTTCACAGAGTATCTTTAGTTTTTACATTTTGTGAAAAAATAAAAGCATTCACTATTAACTACATTTTACTGAAAGTACCACTGTCACTTATTCATTGCATGCAACTGCCCCCTCTTGTGGTTGATTTTTAAAAAAAAATATTTAAATTTGTGTCCCACCTTAGGCTCAGAGTGGCTCACATTTCAACTTATTAACTTTTAACAATTAACATTTAACCATTAATGTTAAACTAATTAACTCAACAACCCTGTGAAGTAGGTTATGTTGAGAGAGCTGTGATGGGCCCAAGGTCACCCCGTGGGTTCATGGCTAAAGCAAGTCGAAGTCTTGAACTGAGGGCATCCCACTACCTCCTGGTCCCAGCGCTGTACTCTTAACCAATACCTCACACTGGCTCTTGTTAGTGAATGCAGTTTCAATTTACATAGCTAAATATATTCAAATAAACTGCTTCCGGTGTATAGACGATACTCAGTGACATATGGGGTTTGTATTTTAATGCATCTCAAATTTTACTTCTGCCTCCAGACGTGATTAATTAAAGTTATGAAAAGATACCCAAAACTTTAAAAATCACCCTAAAAGACCATGTCACTGAATTTGGCAAGGACAAATTTCACATTGATGGTAATGTGCTTTTCTGTACTGTATGCAGTAAGGCAGATTACATTCAAAGAGAGACAACTGTAGAACACATGCAAAGTGCTGCTAAACATAAACCGAATGAAAAGAAACAAAAACAAGAGGCTGAAACAGCAAGGCCTTCGACAACAGTAAAGAAACAATGCACGGTGACTGGATCATTCCAGCCTTTTACAACTGCAAAAGAACAGCGTGAGACTGTCACTTTAGATTTTGTTTGAATGTGTGTAAAAGGAGACATTCTTCTGCATAAAATAGATTTACTCGTCATCAAAGATTTTTTTTGAGCAAGTACATTAAGGGAGGTAGTGCCATTCCCCCAAGTTAGATCAACTGTATTCCCATTACTTACCAACTCTTTTTGAAGAAGAAAAACAGCACCTTCTCAATGACCTGAAAGGAAACTCCCATTGCCATGATCACCGATGAAACAACCAACTGATCTTCCAAAACAGGTCAGTTTTCCACATTTTAATTCAGGTGCTCAAGAACCTCCGAAGTATGCGGACATTACCACACCACGGCTTGTAAAGGCAGCGTGCATCAGCAAAGTTAATCATGCCACTGTTTCACAAGCCTTGATTTCTTGTATGGGAGAATTCAGCATCCCACTGGATTATTAGCATCCGTAACAGACAGTGCGAGCTCCAGAGCAAAGACCTGGAATGATGTGCTTTGCAACCCGTGTACACGTATTTGTTGCTATGCACATAGACTTGCTCTGGCAGGAAATACTTGGTGAGATACTTTTAAGCAAGTGGATTGCTTTATCGCTTTGATGAAGCCACTTTTAGTGAAAGCTCCGGCTCGTCATGCATGGTTCTGAAGATACCTGAATGAACCGAGTGTTGATTCATCAACACTTTCACCAGGTGGAAGTTATGACTAGGTGGAATACATGGTTCAGCTGTGTTAAGTACCATGCACAGTACTACCAGTTCTACCCTGGGTTCATGGAGCATGAACAAATGGAACACGGCAATACATCTGTTCCAAGGGAACTAGCCAGCCTGTTAGCGGTAGAAGACGTGCATGCTGATCTGAAATATATTGCAGAGAAATGCAGATGCCAGGTGACAGTACTGAACATTTACCAGTCCAAAAAACCCACGCCAAATACACAAAGTGTACAACATTGTCCTGGATTTACTCTCATGAGTGGAGCATCTTGTATGAACTGGTAGTGCAAATAGATCCGCAGCTGCTCAAAACGCTGATAATAAACTGAGACAATATAACCTTGAAAATAAACAGCCAGCAATTGATTTTCTCCATGCTGTTCATGCACTGGATCTGAAACAAATAGGTGTTGCTCCTCGTACAGATTATGAAACTGTGGGTGAAAACAGACATGACGCTAACCACCCTTTAACCACACTTGGTGGTCATTTATGCATGTTTCAGGGCTGCATACTAAGGCACCAATACAGCCCTGCAACATGCATAAATAACCACCAAGGGTGGTTAAAGGGTGGTTAGTGTCATGCCTGTTTTTACCCTGTGAAACTGCAGTTAGAGCTGTCTGATGAATGCAACATGGAATGGCCAGTATATTTAGGGATTGCCAAAGATGCGTTTGGAGATGTTGAGGATCCCATTCACTTCTGGATGGCTGCTGAAGATCGCATTCCCAGCCTGGCAAAGCACGCAGTGGTTCTGCTCCAACTGACTAAGTTTCACTGGTCTGAAAGCCAAAAATATGGCTGGAATGCTGCACTTTTTAACAACCAGTGCAGAGAAAGTAGGGTTTGCCGTGTTGGTCCCAAATATAGACAATAGAGACCATGTAGTAAAGATATCATTTTACTACTTTGTCTCTGTTGCCTTTTAACAACCAGATCCGACTCAGAAAGTGAATAATATTAATATAAAAGCAATTTTCACTTTATTTTTTGTGCATTTTTAAAAAATGAATCAATTTTCTGAAAATACAGAATACAGACAGAAGTATTTGGTACGCGTAAGAAATACAAATGACAATTCTAGTAAGAGGACACTGGTAGACTTTGACCTTGTTTAAAAATTGTAAACATATCAATAAATCATTGTATTCAACGGATACCTATATATATCGTGGCTACGGAAGTTAAAGTTCAGCGTTTCATTTTAATCGTAGGAAAATGTGGATTTTAATGGTTTTTTAATTGGAGAATTTGAAGTTTTTTATCACAGAAAGATAGGCTCCCTGTTGATGACTCAAAGTCCCCGGTATGTCAGATGGTAGCACAGACTAGACATAAGGGAGACTGGCACATGTTGATTGGAGAATGCTGCCATCTTGTGGCCATAAGAAGTCAGGCTGCTGAAGAGCATGTTTGAGCCTTATAGGGATAGCCCTCTGAACCATTTAAACATGAGATACTGAGTTACTTTTCTCTGCTGCACAAGCAGAGTACAACATACTATACAAGGGATCACATTAAAGGCAACCTTCTTAGGAGTGTTTTCCTCCTCACCTTTATGAATAGATTACCAGAAGAGCTCAGAGCACATGGAGAAAAAGAAGCGGAGTTCTTTCAGAAATCCTTCTGTTTTTCCCCCTCATTGTACTGTTCTCAAGAGCTCATAATTCCAAGGTGTTTGGAAGGAGAAAATTAGAGTTACTAGTCAGATAAAAAAAACTCTAATAACTATATTTGATAGCAAGATAAAACCAATCCATCACAGCTCAACACCAATTTTCAAATAATACGTTCTGCCCTGTTTGTGCCCAATAGAGTCACAGTAAGTCACAATTTTTAACTTTACCCAATATAAATAATAATAGAAGTAATAACTTTACCCAAACAAGACACAGTAGAGAAGACTACACATATTGGACCAACCACTCAGCCGATGTAAAATGGCACAGCTTCATTGCCTTTAATGGAGCACTGCTGATTTACACCAGCCAAAAGCCTAGCCCGTATCCTTATTTCACGTCCTCTCCCTGTTCATTTTGTTATTCTAGGTTTTCTGTTCTAACCTGGACAGTTGGTCATAGTTTCTTCTTGCCAGAGATTGTAAGCCTCTTGGGGGCAGGGGCCTGTCTCTTATTACAACTGTTCCGAGCTAGGCACATTGCTGTCGCTATATAGCAATAATAATAGAAATAATAATACTGGGATGCTAGAATAAATCCACCCCCTTTGTAAAGAGAGACTGAGGTTTGATCTCTCTGTGTCAATCTTCCCAAAACAGGCCAGAGAGACAGACAAACAGAAATTGTGTGTGCTTGTGGGAGCAGGAAAAATTCCCTGTATTGCAAATGGGACTGGGTGGGTAAATGTTGCTCCCTGTGGTAATTTGTGAAAGTAGAATTCCTTTCAGTCCTGAGTGCAAGCCTCAGCCGCTACGTGTCCAGCATAGAACATCCTCCCCTCTTGCACCACAAGACCCAGCTTGAACTAAGGTTTGTGCTGCGGGCTGGGGGCAATCCAACGTTTAATCTCAGGTAAAAGCAGCTGGTATTAAGTGCCATTTTAAGTAGTAAGGAAGTTATTGCAGGTGGGAATGGGATCATTTTTTTAAAAATGCAGGTGTGGGCACGGGAGTGACTGCTGCAGGAATAAAACTAAAAATTCAGTGCTGCGCATAACCTTAGTGTAGAAAAAAAAAAAGGGACGTCTAATAGAATAATTTACAAACAGCAGCACCTTTCATTGGAGGATCTTAGGACACTTGGCAAACCTGAATTTGTTAGACCTTAACTTAACAGTTATTTCTATTATAGTTAAATTAAGTTATAATTTGAAAGTTATTTCTTTTTTGGTGGCCACCCCTGTGCTGTGGAATTCGCTCCCGGAGGAGGCTCAGTTGGCTCCCACTCTCCTGCTATTTCAGCATGTATGTAAAAACTGGCTGTTCTGTCAGGGTTTTGATGAGGAGTGGGTGTGGGTGGGGGGAGAGTTCCCTGCATATTGTATTTTTAAATTGTTTTTAAAATGTTATTGTTTTATTTATTGTTGTTCACCGCCCCGAGCTGCCCTGTGGGCAGGAGGGGCGGGATATAAATTCTAAATAAATAAATAAATAAATAAAAATAGTCATTGGTTGCGAGACTCTCAGGCTGCATTAAACGCAAGATAACTTCTTTCATCCACTTTTTTTTTTTTTTTTTTTTTTTAATGATGAGAAAAGAATAGGTCACAGAATGCCCTTGGGTAGGGTTTCCACCTATGCAAATGCTTAAGGAACACTTATGAAATACATGTTTTAAGGAACACTTGTGACAAATTTTCTCCATTGCATTTTATTTAACAAAAAATTTGGATATTCCATAGTCAAAAAACCTTTGGTTTACAAGAGTTAAGGCTCTTGCAAATTCAATCATGCACTAAAAAGCCTAGATATTGCAAGTTAAGGTACAGTCTCAAATATTGTGCTTACTTACAACTTAGGCTCCATACACCCACACTTTGCTTTCATCCCCAATCCTCTTCCTCTACAGGTTGGGGGCAACACTGAAGCGGAGAACAGGAGGATGTGAGCTGGCCCCTCACTGCCTCCTTTCCCTCTATCCTTTAATTTTGGTTGAAGAAAACAGGATAGCTGACTAATGTCTCACAACTTTCCCTCTTACACACTAGTCCCCACTGCTCCCCCAGAGCACAGTGAAGCTGGGTATAGTCATATACAAATATTTAATTTAAACTTTAAGTTGGGTACACATTGAAATTAATAAAATGGAATGGTCATTGGAAGGAATGGAGGCAACAGTAGTGCCAATTTCTAAACAAATACTATTGTCATTTCAACATCCAATTAAGTGACTGTGAAATAATAAAACACAGTTGCATCTTTGAGACTACATGGAGAAGACAAGAGGGTGTGAAATCATGAGGAAGGCACCAATTGCAGTAAGTGGAATGACTGGAATAATAGGGAAAAATACAAAAGTGTGCAGGATCAAGTAAGTAGGTGGAATGACAGGAGGAATTAGAAATAGTTACAACAACAGGGTTCTGAGTGAAATAACTGATTCAGAAGACTGATGGGATATCTGAGGAAGCAGTCCTATCATTTAACCCACTTACCATAACTCCATTTCCTTTTACTCTTCCTCTCCTGAGTTGTTTTTTTGTGTGTGACATTCTTGCACACACCCTGACTTCTGTTCCATATGACACACACAAACATTGTATTTCTCCCAGAGCTTTTGAGTTCTCTGTGAGGGGAGTGGGGGCTACAGGGTTAGAGGGGCAACTTGCACCCAGAACTTCTGGGTTGTCTGTTACAAGGTTGAGAGCTGAGCAGGGGAGAGGAGAACAAGCTAGGAACCAGGACTATTGAGTTGCTTGTGAAGGGAGCGCAGCCTACTGGATTAGAGTGGGGTGGAGAGATTGGAAGCCAGGAGTCCTGAGTTCTCTGTTAAAGTGTTGGGACGAAGTAGATTAGACAGGGAGAAGGGACGGGAGCCAGGACTCCTAAGTTCTCTCTTTCAGAAAGAGGAAACGGAGGGGATGAGGGGCCAGCTCAACACCTTAGCTTCAGTGTTGCCCCCAACCTGCAGAGGAAGATTGGGTGTGAAAGACGAAGGCAAAGTGTGGGTGCATGGAGCCTAAGCTGTGAGTGAGCACAATATGTGAGACTGTACAATGTCTTTATTGCTAACATGGCATGGATGTTAAGACAGGAGCCTTTACTTGTAATTTCCATGCTTTTTAGTGCATGATTGAATTTGCAAGAGCCTTAACTCTTCTTGTAAACCAGAGGTTTTTTGACTATGGAATATCCAAGTTTTTTGTTAAATAGAGAAAATTTGTCCTGCTACCACAGTACAATAATAAGCAACATAACCACTATGGGAGCAGGGCTTAGGGGAGTCTAAGATGGAAGAGCTGATCCCTTCAGTTTAGAAGGTTGTTACTTCCTTCAAACAAGCAGCACCAGAAAGCGTTTTTGGGGGGAACAGGCATTTAGTGGGTGATGGCTGGGTTAGGGGTGCGTATATTTTAAAAATGTATTTCTTTTTTCCTTTTAATGTCTTATGAATGCATCTGTTTTTATATTACTGTAACCCACCCTAAGCCTAATTTTTGTGGGAAGGAGAGGATATAAATTTAAATAAAATGAACAAATAAACCAGACTATCTGGGTGCACTGATTTGCAGTGGTCCTAATTCTAGGAGGAACCCCAGAAAGGTATTTGGGGATACCAACCTGCTAGTCTTGCAATCCCTCAGGACACCCCTGCCCCTTGCTACACTCCTATCAGCTTCTCCTACCTGAAGCTGTCATTCCAGTCCCAAGAACCATCACTACTACGGGCATCATTCAACTCCCAGGGGGCTGTCATTCCACTGCACCTGAAGCAGTCATTCCAGTCCTAGGGATATCATTCAACTCCCATGGGCTGTCATTCCAGTCCCTAGAATCATCATTAAAGTACTAGGGACATCATTCAACTTCCATGGGTTGTCATTCCACTGTACCTGAAGCTGTCATTAGTCCTGCAGTTTGAACCTCCTCCACATCCATTGCTTCACTCACTACACACCACACATGAGAAATAAGGCCTGCACCATAGGCTGTGCCCGTACTAGGGTCTTACTCCAGAGGGTGTGGAATTGCTATGGTACCTGCTGCTTGGTACAGCTCACTCCCAAGTCCAGCTAAACATGTTGCTTCTGCTCTAGTGAGGTTGCCCTGTGATTAAGCCATGCTGTGGTAATATAGCACACTTGCCAGCACTTCAAGGCTCATTCACACAAAAAACCCAGGAGAGGCAGAAAGCCAACTTCGAGTTTCCCTTGTGGTGCAGGATGAAGGGAGCGTTATGAACAGAGGACAGCTGTGGCCCAACACCCCCTTCCCTTTAGCCCCTGGGGGGGGAAGCCAATAAGGCTAAGGTTACTACCTCTCAGGGTTTGATCCTCCGTGTTTTCAAGTACAATCTCGGACTCAGGGTTAAGCCAATAATTCTCAGTCAGCTATCATCTTATATTTTACCTGCTTTAGGATGTGCTGGAAAAAAGAGAGGGAGCTGTGCAGTATTATCCAGACCCAGCTGCACATGGGAAGTTCCTGCTTTGGTTTCAATATGTCCCTCTATGCACTGGTTATGGGGTTGCTCATCTACCTCTGCACCCATGCCCAAGCAGCATATATCTTGCAACTATCTCGTCCCTATCATTTTATTAGCTAAACAGAAATGTTCCTTTAAATTTACATGAACCAATGCATGTAAATTATTAGCATGGTCTGGGTTTCCTTCCTGGGAGAGATGGCTTCCCCTGCTGAAGGAGGGTGATGACAGGGTTCTTTGAATGAGTAGGTAGTAAGTGGTGTGGCCATCTCAAACTCCTGCTCCAGAAGTTCTGGGGCAAGGCTTATAAGGACACAACCTACATATCAAGTTTAACACCCTCAATCTTGCAAGCACATGTAGCTGATTTTGGTGATTGGACTTCTCACAAAAGTAAAATCAAGCATGCCCACAAGTGCCTGCAGGACAGGTGCTGCAATCCACTGGGGCTGGTGGTATTAATCTGGAGTCAATCGCTTGAGGGTTGTGGCATTACAGTGTGATCCTTTGATGTGAGGGGGAGGGCTTGGAGGTAACTAGCCACACTGCCCTGTCCCTAGGATGAGGGACAGAGAGGGACAAAAAGACTAGCATTCAAGCCTCAGGCAGCATCACTTTCCTGGTTGCCTCCCAGGAAAAGCACTAGAGGGGACAATGAGGAGATGCTGAATAAATGCTGTTCCTCTTTATACACTTGGAAGGTTGGAATGCACGCACATTTATTAAGTGCATGAGGGGGAGAACTTAATGGCCAAGTGGGTGGGGCTTATCCTTCTTTGGACACTCAAAATGTTGTGAGGTTTTGAGCTTGCAGAGAGCTTGAAACAATAACTCTGGGCTGGAAAATGCACCATTTATTTCAAGATCAAAACACCAAAGATACTACTTATAAGTGTATCCCTGCTTAACACTGCATGTAAGAAATCAGAAAATGTCTAAAGTTAGACGAGCCACACAATGAACTTTGAGTAACTGCTCACTTGGGTAAATATTTAACAATACATGGTGGGACTGAGCCTCTGATAAGTTTCATTTTTCAAAAGTGTGGTGTGGGGTAAAGAGAAATCAGCTTTCAGAAGTTTGGGAACTGCTGCTTTAAGGCTTTTATGGGGCTGGAGATCCACATAACCACCTTTCCTTGAAGACACCTCCAGAGGAGGAGCCAGGGGGCCACTAGTGCTACACATCAGTTTACACCACTGAAAATCTGCCCTAATGATGCTGTTTAATGGCATGATCCTATATTTGCTACTTGGTGTTGAAATGATGGCCTGGTAACCTGCTGCAGCACTTTATCACTTTATAGGATGACAGGGACTGCCACCCATAAAGGAATATAAACTACAGTAACTGAAGCAAGGCCCATCTTTCTTTTCTATACTTTCCTTGAATACTGTGTCAAATAAATGAGAAGAAAAAATAAAGAGGCAAAATCCTTTGAAACTTCTCTCCTGGGAGATAATATGACAGACACGTGTTTTACAAAACAAATTACCATGATATCTATCTTCATTTTGACTGTTGGACCACCATCCTATCCAATAAGCTATCCTTAAGTATGGAGTCTATTATGCTACTGTCTTACTCTCGCCACCAAAACCTCATTCATTAAGGACTACCCATGTAGTGAAAGCATTACTTTACATAAGTGTGGCAAAACTGGGTCTCATGCATTTGGACCTTATAGGATTAGACTTCTGCGTTTCTGAATTTGTGGGTCAGGTTTTAGACCTTTATTTGTGCTCTCGAGAATATAAAACTTTTTTCTTTCACTTTTCAAAACTGTTTGCCGTTAATTAAATCAAAATCTGGTCCTTCTTGAAGCCCCTGCTTTCTATGGATAGAATCCAGGCTACAAGAGTTGTGAGGTCTCCTTAGCAGGCCTTGTGTCTACCTCAGTAAGTCCATTTGAGGGTTGCATGGTGCTCAGATGCTACAGTAGCAGGGGTCATAAGTACAGAGGATAAAAAGAACAAGCTAAGGCAAACCACAGATCTGTTACTCCAGAGTAGCCCCCTTGGACTTCAGTAGGACTACTCCAGAGTAAATGATTTGTGGAGTACAGCCTAATCCTTTAAGCATCTCCCCATCCACACAACTCCTGTACCAACACTTACCACAAAAAGTAAACTCTGCACAGCTCATGCAAGGAAAAAAGAACATCTAAAAATAAAAATGTGCTCAAACTCCAGCTGGCAAAGGTCTGTTTGGAGGAGAGAGAAAGAACTGGCAAGAGAAATCTGGAAAGCTCCCCTTTCAGGGGGAAATAAAAATCACTCAGCATCCTAGCATTACCAGCGACGTCCTCTGGCAGGACATATCTGCGCCCAAATGTCTGGAGCGGGTATAAGAGAATGTGGGAGAAGAACTGCTAGAAATATTTTGGGCTTACTGTTAAGCACTGGAAGCAGAAATCCATGTCAGGTGACTGAGTGATGACACAAAACTTGTTAGCAGCTTGTTAAAAATAAGTGTTTTTTACTACTGAGATGTCTATGTGTGCAGTGCCAGGTTGGTCAAAATATCCAGAGCAGGCCGAGTAGATTTGCAGTGCTTTTCCATACTTAGCTGGCCGCGTGGCAAGAACACTAGCTTACCTGCGAGGAGCCTATAAAGGGGCCATCTGAACGTCCATATATAACTGGGGGGAGGGGGGGGAGAGGGAGAACGAGCCCTTCCCCCCCACAGGAAATCATGCAAGAATAGGAAGGGCTTTTAAAAACTGGGCTTACTCCCACATGGAAAGACAGAGGCAAGCGGATGTCATCCCACAAATCCGGGAATGCTGCTTTTCTTTTGCTTCTAAATATGAATATATAGGGGGAGGGGGGCACTGAGAAGGACTGCGCTGTGTTTAGATGGTGTTCACCTAGTCCTGAAGACCTTGGCCCTTCCATACATTATAACAGAAACAAAGTACTAGAACATCAGTGTTTAGAACATTAAAATCTAAGGACTTGTTCAGACGTGATACTTTACTGCGTAGTGGCTGTTCCAGTCTTACGTAGCAAGTGTGGATCATTCAGATGTGGTGCGAGGGGTATTAAGCGCTACCTCATAGCTACTCCACCCCACATCATGCCATGAGGTAGCCAGGGGTACTAACTACTAGTTGCACCAATGCGGCATGGAAAAAATTCCATCTATACACCCTCCTCCAGCTAGCCCACAATCCTCTGCCAAGGATCATCTCTTGCTTCTGTGCTCTGGAGAGCATAGGTGACTGGTAACAGTCAAAAGGAGGGGGCACAGGAATGGAGGCAAGGCAGGGGGTCTATAGGACTTCCAAATATCAGGGGGGGGCACGTGCCACCGTCACCCCGTGCCATCTATGTCTGAGGGGATGAAATCATGAGCTAGCCTACACCATGTCCCTATTTCACCACAAGGGGTGTGCACTTCAATTAGCCCAAACAGCAGCCTCATATCCGATTATATGTTTTACCCTCCACTGACAAAGTCACATCTTGTCTAAAGTTTTCAAAAGAGTGCTTTATGAGTGGCCTGATTTTCAAAAGTGCTGAAACACCCAGTAGCTCTCATTGACTTTGAAGCAAACCCGTGGATGTTTAGCATCTGAAAATCAGATCATTTTAGGCCACTCATACGTGCATGTTAAAAAGGAGGCATGGCTAGGACACCACTTAAAACTGGAATAAAATGTGTATCCTAACTTCAGCAGTAACACGCAAGCATCACAAGTTGAACAGAAAGCTGAGAGCCGAGGACAAACCGTGGTTCAGGAGGGACACGCCACTCTTGGGCAACTTGAGTGAAGCTCTCAGCCAGAGCTGGGCCCCGCACTAGCTTAATGGTCTTGTACCTTACTTCATTGCACCCCGGTTTCAACAGCTAAATCACAGATGCTCCTCAGAATTTCAGCAGCCAGGATTACAGAGCACCAGCTCCACCGGACAATCGCAAAGCAGGCGAGGTTTGCGTGCACATGCGTGTCTTATGGCTCACAGCCACACAAAGGTTTCGGTACATGGCTCATGGGGTTGAGAACTTTGCTCGCCCCTGACTTCGAGTATGTGTATGGGAACGTAATTCATTGTCTTCTGTTATCAATGCAGACTTCCAAAGATACCGAGCATGCCAATAGTCTTGATGCTTGAGTAGGTGTTTGCCAGAAAATGACACCTAGTTTTGCAAATAAGAGCAAGATCTGATCAAACGAGAATGCAATTAATTCCCTTCGTTGCCACAAGTGGGCCTATACCCCAACTATGCTTGTGCATCACAAGAGGCAGCAAGTAGGACAGTGGTTCCCAAACGTCTTGCCTGCATGATTCCATCTTGATGGTCACAATAATCTAGGATTAATGGCCATCTATAGCCCAAGCTAGCAACACAGATACGCGAAGTAGGATCACAATCCAAGGCTTTGGGAGCCTCTGAAATGGGGATTAGAGTATCCCATCAAGTATGAAAAGGCTACCTATAGGCAGGAACCCATGTTCACTGAATTTTCCCCATTGTCGCCAATGGGAAAGACACAGCGAACACAGGTCCCTGCCTATCGGGTGTAAGGGCTACAGCACATCTGGCTACAGAGGCCATGGCAGGAAAAGACACTATGGGTGAAAACAGATGTGTGGGTGACACAGTAGCTCCCTGGGGCAGGAAGCCACAGCCGACATGGCCCAGGTCAGGGAGGGACACTGAACAACCGTGCTCACTCCCAGGAAGCTGTCCCACCACCTGCACGGCCCAGGTAAGGTGGGAAGCTAAACAAACATGCAGGCAGGTGGCCTCTCCTGCTCCCTGAATGAGCAGCTTGGTGGCCACTTGCTCCCGTGCAAAACAGGGCCCAGTATGTGTATCAGATTCTATACAGGAATCCACGTTCACTGTGTTTTCCACATTGGCAGCAATGCAGAAATTGCAGTGAACATGGGTCCCTGATGATATACTATCAGAAATAACTGGATGTTGAAAACCTTGCTACGGGATGCCCCAGGCTTTGTTGTCTCAGTTCACATAAGTAGGTCAATCGATCACACACGCATTCACTAGCAATGGCGGCAGCAGGAGGGGGATTGGCTCTGCCTTGTGCCACCCAGCAGCGGCATGCATTGCCTGGCTCCATCTTGCCCTGACCAGCCAGCCAGGCAGGGCATTAAGTAATCCCATCTTACCTCGGGGAGGAGGAAAGACATAACTGGGCAGCAGAAGCTGTCCTGCCTTAGGCAGGACATCAGATCACATAATATCACTGATCACTGGACTGTAGAGTCCCCAGGAATGAATGACACTAATGAGAAGTTACTAGCAAGAGAAGTCTGATTCACCATTCATTATTTTTTGTGAGAATTACTGTGGGGTTCTCTCTCGGGCTGCTTGCAGCAGTGTTGTGGAGAATAATTTTTCGTTCCTGGAGACTTCAGGACAGTCCTTAGGCTTTGGCTATCTTGTGCGAGTCTGAACAGCCTCCCTAATCCTATTCTCAAATCCCTTCTGGATGTGGACAGGATGGCTCAGGGGCTGGAGTGTTAGCCAAGGAAAGGAAAAGGTGAGTACAGCATTTGCTAGAGGAGCCTCTCCGAGTCTTAGTTCCCAGTCGATAAAATGGAAATAAATACCTGTACTTACCTACTTACAGTGTATGTTGAGAGAAGAAATACATTCAGGAGTAAAATACACTCAAATACTACTGTTATTGGGGGCCATATAAGTACTGTCACTCCCTCTTCTCCAAGGGGTGAAAAGATCTGGGGGGCTTTCCAGGATTAAGTCCCTTCTGAAAAGTCTGGACTCTTTCGGTGTCTATAAACACGTATCTATAAAACATCTGTTTATTTACAGCAACACAGCAAGGCAGACTGGATGGGAAGCGAGCAGTAATCAGCAGAGACGGTGCTCTCCCCAAGGCAGAATCACTGCCACAACAGAATAATCCCCCAAACTGCTTCTCTCTTTGCACTTTCTCCAGCATCTTATGCAGCCTCTGCCCCAGCCTGCTTCAGCAGATTCAGACACACACTCCTTCAGACCCCAAGTTTGTTCACCAGAGGGGGAAAAAAAAACCTGAGTTAGTTGCTAGGCTGTGCAAAAGCCAGCCAGGTCCATCCAGCTGCTCCACGAGACACCTTGAGGGAGGCTACCGCCCCTTGGGCAGCCTTAACACCGTCTGGGCAGCCACGGCATGTGATGCAGTGCATTGTGTGCCCAGTGGCTGCCAGATGTTTGGCTCACAGTGTGGTGGGCCAATCAGCTGGCTGCTACGTGCTGTGCCCTCAGGAAGAGTCTGAGGACACTTCGTATAGCAACCTTACCCCATATGGGGTAAGGCCGCCCAGGGAGTGGCTACTCGTGTGCCAGGGCTCCCCCTGCCCCGCAGCATGGCTCTGAGCAGCAGGTGCCGCCACACACTGCCATGTCATGGCTGGGGTCAGGGCTTTGATCGCGCCAGGGCCAGGCGCCTGCTTGTGGGGCCAGTGCCTCGATCCACACCGGCTCTGGCAGGACCAACAGTAGCCCAGCTCCCCAAACTGGCCCCACAGTGTGGTAGGTGCACTTGCCCACCACAGGGCTGCGTGACAATTAGGCACCTGCAGCTTGTGTGGCTGCACCCAAAGGGTTTTGACTGTCCTACACATCCAGATGGGAACCATCCTGTGTTGCTCCCAGCCTGCTGCATTTCAAGGAAAGGGGAGGCTCACAAGCTAGCACCAGAGCTAGATACAAGCTGGATGTAGGCCCAACGAGGCTTAATGCAGTCATATTGGGCAAGGGCAGAGATGCTCGGTACTGTGCACAAGAAGTCCAGGACATTCCCTCCCTCCTGATATGGTTGCCCCATTCCCAGATGTCCCTGGTTCTTCTGGCCCCCTCCAATCTCCCCCCCCCCCTCACCAGGAGTAGGTAGGTAGATAAATGTATGGCTATAGTCAAAGGCCTTCACGATGCATAGTCTATACAGATAAACACATAAAACCTAAATATAAAATAATAATATACATTGGTAGTATACCAAAAGTGTTCTAGATCAAAATAAGATTCTAGAGAGAGGGACTAAAGTCTCATTTTCCACGCTGCTGCCAGAATCTGAACAGTAGTGTGTGAATCATTTCCCTGTAACAAGAAGACCAGAGCATCATGTTGGCTACAAGGGTGCATTTGTGCTATTATTGAGTTTAAAAATTGGGACCGAATGCCAGCATAGGCCGCTTTTAAACGAGACACATTTGTGCATGATTGTTAAAAAATGCGCTTGTTTTAATGCTCGTTTAAACACCTAAACCGTTTTAAATGTGTATTTGCCGTGAACGTGTAAAAACCCAAACCGTTTTGAATGTGGTTTTTAAATAATGCGCATTTTTTAAAACTGGTTTTGGCATCCCCCGGATCATCAAAGTTGCTCAAAACCGGTTTTTAAAAATGTGCGTTATTTAAAAAACACATTCAAAATGGTTTGGGCTTTTACAAGTTCACGGCAAATACACATTTAAAACGGTTTAGGTGTTTAAACGAGCATTGAAACAAGCGCATTTTTTAACAATCATGCGCAGATGTGTCTCGGCTAAAAGCGGCCTATATAGAGTGGGCAGTCAAAAACAGTGTGCATTAAAGTTTCAACCCTTGCGTGGTGACAAGCATAAAACCTCTGGTTAAAAGGGATATCCTTCACTCTACCCTTGGTGACAGCAGATAGGAGCAAGCTAAATCTTCCCAAAGTGTAAGCACACAAATATTTCCACAGAGTCAGGATTTTCATATAAGATGCACCTATTCTGAATCTTATCCAATTTATCCAAAAGTGATATATCCCATATTTGGGCACCAGTTAGCATTTGGGCAATAGCTTTGGCTCTAAAGACCATCTTGGTTTAGATGGTATATGAATAACCATTTGATCGACTAAGTTAAGCAGTTCAAATAGCCTGGAATTGTTTTTGCCCAGTCAAGCTATTGGGAGGCTCATTACGATGCTATTCCCGGAACTGTCAATACCACCTCCAAGGGTATTTTGAGTTTTTATTTTGTCAGGGGCAGGACATTTTCCTGCTGGAACAGTCAGTCTTTAGAGCCAAAGCTATTGCCCAAATGCTATAACTCTCAAAAAATTTCCCCAATGTATAGGTCTTTGGGGTTCGAGCTCAAAGGTGCATCCTGTAGGCATGAGAGTAATTAATGTCTAAATATTCATGCCTACAGAACTCACCAAGCCCCTCCATTAGACAGCAAAGACCTATTTCAGTCCGAGATAAGAATAGTGTAGTCTGCATACAATAATATAGAAAGAGGGTTTTGACCCAGGAAGACTGGATGAAAAGAGGGATCCCTCAGGGTTACTCACTCACCAGGAGTAAGGGGAATAGAAGAACTAAGCATCTGGTTGAGGGTCTTGCACTGCATAGGATAGAAAAAACAGTGGCGGGAGACTGAGGACCCTTCACTCTTTAGGGCCCTCCGTCAGCCAGCCACTGCCCAACTCCTTCAAGCTGGGGGAGGAAGAAAGGAACAGCCAGCCAGGCAGGCAAGCAGTGGGCTACTGTCCGACGGCCCCTTTGCAGCACAGGGCCAGAACAAACAAGATGGAGGAGGGCCCTGGAAAGCATGATGCCCTTGGCAGCTCTCTTACACTAAGGCCAACCCTGGATAGACAGATTCTGTGAAAACCACCAATATTAACTTGCATCAGTGTTGTCCATCCCAGCTTCAGTTTCTAAAAATGTAATCTTAAAGCCATTTCCATCATTTGGGCCTCCTATTGGGGTCATTTAGATCTCTGTCTAGCTTTTAGACTCCTGGCAAGGACTATTTTTTTTATGCAAGAGTTAGCACAAGACAATACTAATATTACAGACTGAGCAGAAGGGTTGTGTTGCAGTATGTTAAGAACACAGAGGGTCACACCACAAACACAAACCATTGTGGAAAAATATTAATTGTGCTGCTGACTGCATGCAATGTAATACATGTAACTCAAAACCAGCTCCTCACAGATATCACTGCATGACGTCCGTAACGCTAACCACTGAAACGCATGCTGCTGGAAAGAAGGGCTGAGGAGCCAGAGAGCATTTAAATTGGCAATTAAGACAATTATGGACCAAATGCACCCCTGATGTTACTCAGTCTGCAAATGCATCAGAAACCACGGCTGGTGCCAGGGAAAAGCACCAACAGATGTGGAACGCTATGCAGAAGTGTTAATGTACCCAAATAAAAGGACACAGATGTGCTAGCAGTGGGCGGTGTATGCGATTCTGCTCTATGCCAATTACACTGAATGTGTTGAGCTCCCCAGCTGTGAGCCCGCACACACTGTTCTAGACACAGGCAGCTAAGCAGCCTTCCACAAACTGGGGCATCAGGTTTATGAACCCACCACAGGCCCAAGGAAATGGCTTCTAATGTCAGTCATGGATATTTGAGGCTAGCTGGATTACAGACCTGCAAACAAAGACCCATAAGGATAAAGACAGGATCGGGGGGGGGGGGGCACATGGCTGTGATGTTCATCCATAAGCACATGCGCTATATGTTGGGCTCCCAGGTAATAGGAAACAGAGTAGGGCAGTAGAGCTCACCAAGAACTGCACTAGCCAGTTCCAGACTCCTCCTGCTTCACCTTCCCAAACATTGCAGGACTCTGGAGGAATGTAGCCATGCTACTGTTGGCCCATGCCAAACCCTTGACAAGCAAGACGAGTGCACCAAAACTCTTAAGCCATCATTCACACCACGCTACAGTCATTCTCACCAAGCTACAGCCAGCCAATGGAGAGATCCTACATCAGATCTCTTCTGTGGCACTTCTAGTGGATTTTGTAAAAGTGAAGCATCTCTCTGCAGCTAAGAACGGGCACTTGGCAGACTCTCCAGAGCAAAAAAAAAAAAAAAGTGCAGGACATACAACACCCGCCCACATTACCAGCAACAGCCCATCCAGCGGCATCTCTTCCTTCCACAGTCTGAAAATGAGCAAAGAATGGAAATATTTGGACTGGTGACAGAGGCTAGGAAATATGTCATGCCAAAGCTCTGAATTCAAGTCTTCAGACTAGTGGTACTGAGAGGGACTGCAAAATCTGTCATCTCAGGAGTGGGGTCTAACCCAAAGCATCTCTTTTAATTTTCAATGGGGTAGGAGGAGTCGAGCTTAAAATGCTTTTCAAAAATAAATCTCCAATTCATCCTTTAGATCTTCCCACTTGAGCAGAAGTTACTTAATGGCTCCTTTGTATCTGAAACGAAGTCATTTGGACTCAGATGATAGTAGCGAGAAATGGCAAGATATCACAGAGTGTGCTCCACTGCCAAGGTTCAACCTGAGGCACCTCTGATGATATAAAGATGCTTTGTATGCCAGAAATTAAGTATTTCCACTTGCCGTCGGGGGCAGCTAAGGACTGTTAGCAATACTGACCCAGTTCATGCCCACAGTAACCTCCCTGGGGTTCTTCTCCAATGTACACACAATCAAAGCCACAGTAAAACTAGCGTGCCAGTACAAGATAACACCCAGTATTAGGAAACCACCTCAGATGTACTGAGGAAACTCATGGTCTGCGTCAATCACATGGCTCATTGTATTGACCAATCCAAATACTAAGGACCAAATTTTCCTTAAACAGTTCATTGCTCCATGATGCAGAAGCACTCAGCACCATGGTCTAGGCCTGGAAAGACACCCTCCCTTCCCTAAAGAACTCCACTGTAACTCCACAGAGACAATTCCAGTCATGCTTTGAACTCTCCCACATCCATGCCCATTAATACTGCTTGTAATCAGTGGATGTTTGAGTAGCATTTGTAGATGCAACGTGCTACAGGATTGCTAAGAATCGTTTGAACTGTTGGAAAATTCAGGAAAGCCCAATGGTATTCCTCATAACAATAGTTCACTCTATGTGGGTTGTACTTGCTGGAAGAACTTCATGAAACTGATATCCTCTGAAGGCAAAAACAGTATCAAGAATATTGATGTTAGCTTCAAGACCATCTTCTGGCTCCCTCTGCTGGTTAGAAGAAAATATCTTTCAGACATCCTGCTCGCCAGGGATCCTAGTTTTCTGTGATAAAAAAACCCCATAAAAATCCATGGTTTTCTGCGATTAAAATGGAATGCTGAACTTTAATTTCCATAGCCACAAAAAAGTTTGATGTGTTCTACAACTGAGCAAGTGTGAACTACCACAAACTGTGCCAATCCATCGAATAGGCAGCACCAGCTACAGCAGTTACGAGCTGGAGCACACACTTGGGAGAGAGGGCAGGAATAATCAGGGAAGGCTGGGGAGGAGGGGCAATTGCTATCCTGGGGGTAGGAGGCACGATAGGGTGCAGGGGGAGCCTTCCCAGCATACAGGAGAACTGGGACACTCGGGAACAGATCTGGCTAAAACATAAGCCGACTTTGCTGGTAGGCAGAACCTGCCTCTCTGCACATGCAGAAGACACACAAGTGTGCTGGCCAAGCCTGCTCTCCAAGTCTCCTGGTCGTTGTCCTGCACCCTGGTGAGAGCCAGGCTCTCTCCCTTGCTCCCTATGTGCCCTGATACTCACAGCTGCCCCTGCCAATATTGCAGCTCTTCATAAGAACCCCGATACCCACACATGCCCCCCCACAGCACTGCACGCCCCTCCAGACTCCCTTCTCCCCTCTTCCACCAGTCCATTGATCCCCTGCCCAAGCAGTCAGACAGGGACTGATGGACCCTGCTCTGACCAGGCACACGGGCACGGTGCTGTGCACCCAACATGGCATGTACCACCCCAAGCCAATGGGGTATTGGACACTGTTGGGGCATGCACAAAGGGGGCCACCCATGTGCCATGGCAACCCTGTGAGGTGCTGGGGTGGCCAGTAGCACTTGCTCAAAGTTCCATCCCCCTGGTGCAGGGAAGTGACCATTGTTGCTGGCTGGGGCTTAACCTACTCCAGGCTCTAGCATTAGGCTGGTTGCTCTGGTGGATGCAGCACACAGTGCTCTGGGATAAGGGATCCACCAGCACACAGACAAACAGATTCCTAGGATCACTGCAGATCACTATCTAGGGCAATGCCCAGGAATGCACAGCACACATTCGTAAAGTGTTGTATATTTTCTTCAACTTCCATGAAGAGTGGAATAATTCCCCATTGGAATTATTGGGAAGTTCCCCACTCCTCACCCCTACAAAGCACAAGGACAACAAACACAGAATTCATATGCTTCTAATGGTCACTGCTAGCACCAAGCAGCCACAGTTCTTTATCTAAATCACTCATACCACCTAATCACACTGAAAGGTTATGAAAATATCGAACCACTGAAGATTTACAAAGCGACATCTGCTGTTCTGTCTCACAACTAAGGCCCAAATGTAGCTGTCTGAAGTGCATTTTGGAATAGTCACAAGTATTAAACCTAAGCCACATTCCGAGGAAGAGAAATATACTGAAGCAACTACTTCAGCTTAATTACATTAGCTACTCCACTTCTGTAGCATTCATACAAACAGTATAAACCAAGTAGTACTGCATCAAATTCCCCCCTAGCTGAGACATATTGGTGTGAGGATGGCTCAGTGATCATTAATTTTTCACATGAAACGTTACTTAGAAATACAATTTGAAATTTGTATTTTGTATCAAAATTATTATTATTATTATTATTATTAACAAACATTTATATAGCACCAGCAGTGTACCTGGCACTTTACAAAGTAATTAAATAGACATGGTCCCTGCCCCTAGGGCTTACAATCTGAGAGACAGGAGCTGGGGGAGACACACAGGAAGGGGAACAGAGGG
>QEPC01002450.1:3819441-3841702 GCA_003113815.1 Sphenodon punctatus
TCACCAAGGATGAGAGTGGGGATATCAACAGAGAGGAAGAAAGTGAGCCAGGACTCAAAGTCAGAAAGAAAGGAGGAGAGAGGACCAGGGGGACGGTAGATGACAGCAACACGTAGATGGAGGGGGGAGTAGAGGCGCACAGAGTGAGCCTTCAAAGGTATGGAAGGAGAGAGAGGGGGGAGGAGAAATTGGTTGGAACTGACAGGATTTAGCAAGAAGGAGGCCCACCCCACCACCCTGTCCTTCAGGGTGGGGTTGGTGAGAGAAGGAGAGACCCCCACAGGAGAGGGGAGAGGAGAGGGAGAGGAAATATAAATGAACTCTTGATTTTTCAAGAGTACGTATTTCTCTACTGCTCCTGAACATTGGTTTAGCACTCTCTTTGTGTGAATGTTTCAGGAGCCCACAAATCTTGGGACCCACAAAACGGTCTATCCACTGAAACACAATGCCGTTTATTAACAATGGTAGCACAAACCTTAGAATACATTTCAGTATCCAATCAACACAAAAGCAAATGGACTTGCAACCCAAAGCATTAGTTCATACTCACAAATGTATTAAACTAGATAAGGATTACAAGTTCTTATTAATAACAAATCATAGAGCATGATGTTCAGATCAAAAGAGATGTAGCATAACGTCCAATCTGAGCAAACCCAAGCTGCTTTCACACCTTGCAAAATGGGCTATTATAATAACTGGAGATAATACCAGGTATTATAATTCTGCAATTTTTGTAATGTGTGAATGCACTATTCCTCTTTTATGCTGCAAGATCTCAGGTCATTGTAAAAGCCATATTTGGTAGTTCTTGCAATGACCCAAGATCTCGTAGCATAAAAGGTGAATAGTACATTCACACAATACAGAACTCCAGCAAATATAATACCCGGTATTATCTCAAGCAATTATAATACCCCATTTTGTCAGGTGTAAAAGCAGCCCTAAAAGGTGCAAAGGGTTTCAAAATAAAACAAGAGAAGACAGAGGAGAGCAGGTCAACAGCCATTCTGGACTGTAACCCACACAGCAGCAATATTAAGAATTATCTCTTCCTGCTTGTCTAATGCTCAAACAGGTCTTTTATTCCCTGAAGAGGACCCAAACACATCCCACTAGCAACAAGTCTGTACTAAGGCCATCCATTCACAACGTTCCATACCATTTAAGGCAATTAAGACTTATTTTTATTTTTTTGTCATCTTTTGCCCCATTAACAAGGCAATGCTTTCCAATGACCTAATTTCTGCCCCCAGTGCCAGACAGAATTTTAATAAAACCTGCATCACTACCCACATTTTGTCTAGTCATAATGACCTTTTTTTTAAAATCCTTAAACCATAATCAGACAACTACTAATGACTAAACCTTTCAAAAAACACATTGCAGGGTCAACACCAAGACATACTCTAGGATTTAGAACCAATGTATTAAGTAGATGAATCACCCATTTACTAAATAGGAAATGCAAATGAACAATTAGATTTTCTGTTATTCTTTAGCTCTAATTTTAAACATGGAATAGAAGCATGGGGAAGCATATTATGAAGAACATTTCATACCTTTTATAGAGCATGCTACAAAATCTGACCTATTTAAAATTATAGAGCTAATGGTCTGTATTCTCCATACACATTCAGTGAGTGCCTTTAGACATAATGGAAAGGGGCGGTGGAATGTGTGATACCATTCTCTGACTCACATTTGCCCCCAATTTGCCCATTACTGCTTTCCATGCCATGGGGCTAATCGGGGTCCTATCTGCTGCTCATGCCAGAAGCTCTCCTGGCAGAAGCACTCCCTTGGAATCATGGGAGTTGCAGTTCCATGTGGGAGAGCGGTCGGGTCTGCCTGATGCTCTGCTCCAAGCTGCAGCTAAACAGCTGATTCTTCGCCGGTCACACACCCCACCCTCCCCGGGTGCTCTGGGAGAGCACACGGACAGCATGCATCAAGGAACAAGCCGTTTGGCAGGGGCACCAAGTGGAGGATTTGGGGCAGACAGACCAGACACACCACCCTATATCTTTAGACACAACGTTAGCCACAGGGACAACGGAAACACTCAACTCCTGCACTCGATACATCCATGCAGACAACAAGGAGTTAATGGGAGACTAATGGGGGAGGGGGGGCAAAAAACAGTGGCCAAAAATTATGATGGTGCTTAGACAAAATGCACAGCCATGCGGCAAACATCTTAAGCACTTGATTGCCATTGTGTCTAAATACACCCAGTACCTACATACCTTTGACACGCAATACTATACCAGGGCTGGGCAGACTGTGGCTCAAGAGCCTCACGTGGCTCGTGGGTTGTCCAAGTGCAGCTCTCAGTCACGGCTGGTCCTGGGCCCATGCTACTCTAATGGCCCTATGTCTGTCTTAATAAGTTTTATTTTTATAGCACTCCACCACCAGATAGCGCTCAAAGTGCTTTACAGGATAAAAATACAATATATACAACGATTTCATTGCACCCAAGTCTCAGGGGTGGAATTGCAGCTGCTTCACAGGACCTTAGCAGCCAGGACCACAGAGCACCATCGTTGCCAAGCAATCATGAAACCAAACGTATGGTGCACAGACGTGTGTATGCATGTCTTGTGACTCTCGGCCATATGAAGAGTTTGGAATGGAGCTCTTGGAACGGAGAACTTTGCCCAGCCCTGTACTATACGTTACAGTCCAGAATGTTTATATTTGATATTGGAGTTGAAGCAAATATATACTTAACACATTAAAATATGCCCGGACGATGACTGCTCACACCCTTTGAAAAGGAGAGATATTAGAGCAAATTTCTGGGGCCAATAATAATTACAAGTAAATAAAATATTCCTTCGCAGATGAACAAAATGTTCCTTTGTACATCATCAAGGACTGTTTGTACTGAGGCCTGTTGAGATCTCCCAGATTAGGCATATACTCATACTGATAGTTAATTTCTCAGCATGCTAAAATGCTGAAATTTCAGCTCTTGGAAGAAAAATATACAAAATAAATAAAAGGGAAAATAAATAAACATTTTAGTTATTCAAGGTGTAGGAAATTCCTCCATGGTTTGTTGGTACAGTAAAAACCTTCCACAAGCAGTTTTACAAAACCCTTTTTAGAGCCTTTGATTGTTCAATCTGTGCCTCTTAAGAACAAAGCATGCTACCCTGCTTCAATTCAAAGTCTTCTACCTATGAATGTGATTTCACAAGGAGAAAATATCAGTAAGCCAATATGCATAATTATTAAAACGTTGCATAAATTAGGTTGAGATTAAATTGCTGCCCTCCTCATTAAACTCTTCAGCAGGCAAGCAAATTGGGGGGGGGGGGTGATGCTCATATATTGTACAATAGTATAGCACATGGCACAGCAACCTATATAGGTAATTAGATAAATACAAATAGATTAGGATAATATAACCTAATCGTACATATGGAAAAAAGTCCCACTAAATTCACCTAGTATCACAGCTGAAATACTAAAAAGAACTACTATATACAAGCATATGTAATTCAAGTGGGAACATAAAAGAATCCAAATAAATGGTACCTGCAAACACGCATCTATATGCACTAGTATCTACACACTTTAGTTCCATTTCTTTTTATTAATTATTCAGAGTTTTTCTTGGACATAAAATTAGATCAGTTCTACAAGCCGAAGTTTTTAAAGATAGAACCTGTATCACTAAGACTAATTATTTCAATTTACAATCTTACTGGGGTTTTTTTTTTTTTAATCAGCAAGTTTGCTTTTTGCAGTGGGGGTGCTGTTCTAACAGCATCCTACGGAAAATAGTTATAAGCCTGTTTCTGGGCCACTGCTTTAGAACAAAAGAGAACACACCAGGGGCCCTGAGAATTCAGAGTATCTAACGATGAGCAAGCAATGCCTATTTTTAAAACATCTGCATCATATCTAGACTTCCTTTCTATACCCATCCTGGGAAGTATGCACACTTTTTAAAAATCGGTGTTATTTTGCACTACACCAAGACAAAAGCCTCTGTCACAGTAACCCATCGAAAGGAATAGGTTTAAAGTAATCGCCTTGGAGAAGCATTTCAACTACACTCAAGAAACTTTAAAGAACAGCTAATTAAAGATGTAACTAATAAAATTAAAAGCAACTATAACGGCCAGGATAAACACACATCAGGTATTGTTAAATACAGAGCATTGACATTCCCCTCTCAATAAAGTAGCTTTCCATCCAATTGAGATCGTTTGCTGTTCTCCCTCACTCTAATCTGCTCCTCCACGTGGAGTCCCGGCAGTAATACTCCCACGTGTTCTAAAGGGCAGCTAATCCCCAATTTTAGACCCTCCTTCCCTGACAAGCAGCCACCTCCTACCGTTTACCAATCCGCCCGGTTTATACGTACCCGCAGGAGCAGAGCTGGCAAATGCACTTTCTACTGGGCGGGGGCCTGGGAGGAGTTACAGGAGGAGACATCCTTGTGGGCTGGGTCCTTGTCTCCTCGCAGTGAGTCTCTTTTCTGATCAAGCTCCTGGGGCTTGATTAGCTTTGGCAACTGGTGGGAGCGCGCAGAAGTAAATTGCACATCGCATGCGATCACTCGCTGTGCAAACCCGAGCTTCCAAGGCGCCTTTGTTGCACGGGTTGCTGCCACTTGTGCTCTTGATCCTCTGGCTGAAAGATCCTCTCTCTCTCCTTCAGCCAGCTTTGTGGGGGATCATAGCCTCCTGAGACGGTCGCCTGGGGGAGCCTTTGTGAAGTCATGAAGGTACATCTGAGTGATGCCTGAGCCTGTAGCCCCCTCAGCTAGGTTTAGAAGATCGCGGATTCACAGAAGTAGGCTGGGATGCTGATTGGTGAAGCACAAGCATATAAATTAGCCAGCAGCAGTCGAGGCTGCTTCACTCCTGTATAGTACCAGGGGTACAGGGCCAGCCTTAGAAAAAGGGGGAGGCAGGCAAAAATACAATTCCAGGCCCCCATGGCCTTGCTCTCATAGCCGCCCACATTAACAACTGCCAGATTGGTGTTTGTTTAGAAATATAGATTATTTTTGTGAACCCTTGGTCTAACGCAATAGGGCAGTCCTTTTTTGGGGGGAGGGTGTGGGACTGTAGGTGTGAGTGAAGGGGCTGGTTGTGTGTTGGGGCTGGATGAGTATGGGGCTAATGTGTTTGTGGGGAGGTGATGTGTGAATGATGGGGGGGGGGTGCAGAAAGGGTAGCAGAGGGGGGAACCCTGGGCAGGTGAGAGAAGGGTTGGGGGGTATTGTTGAGAGAGAGAGGGCTGAGGTGCATGTGATGCAGGGTGGTCAGAGATACATATTTTAGAGGACACATGAGACATTCAGGGCTGCATTGGGCCTAATGCAGCTCTGCACCCTGTATTTCCCATGTCCTCTAAAACTTGCATATCTGGTCACCCTAGATGTGTAACAAGCTGCTGGTTTTGTGCAAGTGATAATGGATGAATGAGGGGCTGTGCGGGTATGAGGCAGTGCGGTCTCTGTACGAGTGAGTGAGAGATTGATTGCCGGGAGGCTGGGTGTGCATGCTTGTTTAATCCCCCACCTCACCATGGCTCTGGCATTCTCTGCCCAGACACCCTCCTGCACTCAATCAAGGGTTCAAGGTTGTCGCTCCCTACTGGTCTCAGGCAAGAAAGCAAGCTCCTAACCAACAAAGTTTCATCTACAACCAGTGTTCGCATAATTGTGGCAATGGGGCTTTGAAAGTTGCTTCCTAAAGTGACTCCACTGCAGGTTTAGCAATTTGCCAGCACTATCCCAGTCAAATCCTGTCCCTTTTTACTACTCTTATCACAAGGACCTGTGTTGGGCATCAGCGGGCGCACAGCTGACAAGGGCCCTATTGGGCTTACAGGGAGACAGCCCAGGTGCATTTTTTTTTAAGTTAAAATTTATTTATTTTTTAATTTAAAAATAAAGGTCTGCCAGAGCGCTCTACAGATGAGAAGGCTCTGCTCCATCCACCCACAGCGTTTCTTTCCTGACTGCCAGGCCCCGCGTTCCTGTCCCGACATAATCTAGCTGTCCACCCTCTGATAAACCCTGGAGGCTCTAGATGATTCCATTAGTACCCAACATAGGTCTACAGAAGGCCCAGGGATACCTGCCATTGCCACAACCCTCAGGAGCAGTAGCTAGCCCAGTAGCAACAGTAGTGGTTTATTTTTATTTTTATTTAAAATTTGTTTAAAAGTTGTGGAGGCTCCTGAGGTCCCTAAGGATCATCAGCAATGAAGTTCTAGGGATAGTGCTTCCTGTGGGGCCTTGGGTAAGTGCCCCTGCCAGAGGCAAGACAGATACCACTCTTTCTTCCCTACTAGGGAGGTTGTAGGGAGAAAAGACAAAAAGCATAGCCACAGACTGTCTTCAACAGAGATCAGCTGTTTTAAGGAATTTAGCTATTGCCTTCAGTGGTGTTAGGATGCTGGACTGTTTCTAAACATAGCCCCCAGAACTAGGGCCTCCAGCGCTGCACAGTCACCTTGATGATTCCAGAGGCGGCACTTTTCTCGGTAAGAGTTCAGTTTATGCTCCTGCTTGGTGTTAGGGGTGCATTATGCTGCTGGCAAGTGCTGATTTTGGAATAAAACAAAAGGTTAGCACCCAGTTACGTGTGGCCTTTTCTGGTCATATGGTATTTAAGTACTTCACTTTCACTGCCTTTACCTCAATTCAGGAGCATCAATTAGGGGGTTTGGAAGTGCACTGCTCCCCTGCCTCTCCATGTGTCACAGCGTATGATCATGCTTCAGCACTTTCTGAATCTCTTCTGAGAGGCTCACACAAGCACATCTTAATGTTTTACGTGCCAGAAATCTGCTCACTCTTCTTTTACTGGTTATTGGAAGAATTGTTTATGCATGCTGGGATGTCCTATCTTTAAACCACATTAGCCAAAGCAAGCATTTCTCCTTACCTTAGAGCAGCTGAGTCTGCCTTCAGAGGTGGAGGCAGTGGAGCCCATTGCCATACCCTACCTACCATAATACCCTAGCTCCTGTGTCCAACTTACTCTACTTCACCTATAGCTATGGCCAAGCCCTGCAAGTCCCTAACTCCAATTATTTCATTGCAGGCCTCCAGCAACTCTGGGTATTTTCCTCAACAGCTCCTGAAGCTGTCACCTGCATTTGTAAGGTTCCCAGCTTTCATTCCAACCTCTTCCCAAAACAACAATCTTCTAGGCAGTCCTGTTCTACCTATTCCAAAAGATATTTAAAAAAATAATTTTTAGGCCTTTGGCTTAGACCACAATAGAGAAAAGCTTAAAAGTATGACACTATCACTGTAAGATCTAGAAAACTGGCTATTTACTAAATGAAGAGCCAATTATTGCTTATTGTGTACAGCTATGTGGGCTTGACAGCGCCCCCAATTCCAATTCTTCTGCTTCCTCCCAGCTCCAACTACACTAGCACTAGCTCATCAGCCTTCCAGCTAGGCAGAATTGTCCCATTCTCCACCTCACTCTCTGCTGCTATGGCTCCTTCTATTGCTCTCTTGCAGCCAATATTAAGATGATTTAACTGACTAATCATGGTCAGGGCCAGTGGAGCAGGAAATCCCTTTGTGCCTGCTACTTAAGTCTCCATTGCCCATGACTAAGTCTCTCTCTCTCCCCTCTCCTCTCCCCCCACCACAATTAAATGGCTAACAGGGACCTGTACCACTGTCAAAAATGATCATCATCTATTTTAGGAGAAAAGGCTCTTAAAAATGAAATTAGTCTGGCAATGAAGAGCTATTTTTAAAAAGCATCATGGAAATGCTTCTGAATGTATCCTGCCCTGCACTCTGAAATATACTAGTTAATAATCCTAGTGAGAAGACAGAAGCATCAGCCATGACCTGCTGCCCCCACAGGCCATCACCAGAAGATTATGAGAGAGTTTGTCAGTCATGATGGGAATGAGGGCAATATTGCACATAACTAACATTAGGAGAAAAGCCATTAAATCACCTGAAGATATTGGACTTGAAACAACCAGCAGCTATACCACAGACCTCAGTGGAACATCGTTCAGATTTGCTAATGTAGGGGTTTTTTGGTATGTTTTTTTTTTAAATACACAAGAGTAAATTTTATTTACTCCACTAAAACAGCAGTAGCACATCATCCAATAGCTTCATTGATATTAGTATCAACCTTTTAGCTCACACCTCATGGCTGTTAGTATTACTGTATTTGTGTTCAAAACTTTCATAACCTTGAAAACCAAATTTATTTGATACTGGGTTTGCATGCCAAATACACACCTTGCTTAGCTTCAACAGGTTTGTCCTGTGTGCATAATCTTACTGTAGTAAATCTACGACTTACTTAAAATGTAGGAAATAGTCACAACGAACGCTCCTAAAACAGACTGCTTTTCATATTTTAACCTTCAAATAATCCAAGAGGTGACCCCTGCTGAGTTGTGCTTCTCCCAACTCCCTTGGAAATGATCATTGCATGGGGGGTGGGGGCGCTTCATAGAAGCAGCCCCATGCATGGCCACCCTGTCTACGCAACGCCCACCCCATCCAGGCACCTGGCACTCCCGCTCTTCCTAAATCCCCGCGGAGCACGCACCCCCATGCACTGTATTCAAACGAGACATTCCTCACGTGGACAGCGAGTGTCCATGGGTAGGGATGCCATGTAAAAACACACCCTTGGGTACATTCTTCACTTTCAGAACCAAAAGGGTACAGGGGAATGGCTTAGAAGCTCAACAGCTGCAACCCAGTGCTGTGCGGCTCACTACACAGTCGCATGCGTGCACTTTGCACGCAGCATAATATGCCGACAATGTGGCTCTAGGCGGGTTGTGTGTGGGCGGCTGTGCACACGTACAGCTCTGCACAGCATTGAAATCGGGGCCACTGTCTCTGCACAGAACACAGAATAAAGCTTACAACTTCAGGCATTTCGGCAGCAAGACTTATGCTTAAGTATTCTTTATTAAAGATATTTTCAAAATGTTCAACAGCACAAACCGTTGCCTAATAGTATGTTTCTCCTCTGAAATAGCTAAACTAGTAAAATGGAGTAATTTCCTACATAAAGCTAGTAAAAAAAAATCTAACTCTAAAAATCTAAAAAATTATAGTATACACTATATGCATAACTTTCAAGATACTATAAAACCCAAGATACAGGATTTTAAGATGCACTTCTAAATAAGGAATTTACTCCTGAATGTTTAATTGACTAAAGGGACTGTCCCCAAACCAACCACTTCTGAGGCTAGCATTAAATACAGACATTAACTGTAATTGTCCTGTTCCAATACAATAGGTAATGATTTAATGAGTATCAATACTACTAGATTGGAATCTACTTTCCAAGAAAGCATTTTATTCCTCAGAATTCAACTGATAATCACTACAATGTGCTGATGCACAGCTTAGCTGTCTCAAGTTCAAACACAATGTTCCAGAGGTCTTTCGCTTCTTACAAGGGCTTGTTTTAGTCAGGGCCCCGATTCTTCCGCGGAATTTTTTTAAAAATTCCGCGGGAGCCAATTCTGCGCCTCGGCGCGATTTACCATGCGGGGGGGGGGGGCTTGGTTTGCCTCCTCCCCCCCCCCGCACTGGTAAACCCTCAGGGCCTCCCCTCCCCAGCTGCCGGGGCTTGCCCTCCCCAGCTGCTGGGGTGTGCTTGACTCCCACCCCCCACAAAAACCCCAAAAGGATTTGTCTTACCAGGGATGGCTGCAGCAGCTGCTCCGTCCAGCGCGCTCTTTTCCTGCTCGTACTTCCTGGCCCCTCCCGACGGGGCCTCTCAGGGCGACGCAGCCGGATGACGTCATCTGGCTGCGTCGCCCTGAGAGCCCCGTCGGGAGGGGCCAGGAAGTACGAGCAGGAAAAGAGCGCGCTGGACGGAGCAGCTGCTGCTGCCATCCCTGGTAAGCAAATTAAAGGGCCCTGGCAAGTGGGGAGGCTGGGGAGGGGAAGCCCCGAGGGTTTGTTCATTCCCCTTCCCCCGTAGAATCTCCTGCCCCGCGTCCCCGCAGCGCAGGCTGGAAATTCTGCGCTGGGGTAAGCGGGGCAGGAGATTCCGCGGGGGGAGGGGAATTCCGCGGGAAATCTGCGATTCGCAGACCCGCGTTTCCCTCGGGGCCCTGGTTTTAGTTAGTTTCTCTCTTCAGAAAAGCATTCCTAATAGTTATCTTTAGTTTTAATGTGTGCATTAAAATGATCAAGTGCTTTACTTGATGTAAAGTCTGCATCTTTTGTTTAAATAGAAATGTTTAATTGTCACTGTCTTTGTTCCGCCCAGGAACACTTACCTCACAAATCCAAACTTCTGCGGATTCAGATTGTTCACATCATTTGGCATCAACCATTCGGACTATTGGAAGCATCAACTGTACTAGCAAAACACAGTATGCTTATAGGGGTTTGTTTTGTTTGTTTAAACAAGAGCCCGCTTTTATCCTAATACAGAGCATCTCATACTATGCAAGAGATCCCGATAATTACGCAGAACCGTCAGTCAGTAGGGCGTATGGGGTTGCTTTTTAGAATACATTTGCCCATAAATTTTAGTTCAGACTAGTGCAGCCACTTCAGGAATCAATTCCCATTTCATGCTTCAGAATACAGAAAAAAAGTTTAATTTCAATAACATTTAATATCATTTTTGTTTTAAAAAAAATATTTTTATTTTTTAAAAATTAAAACAAAGTTTAAATAAAGACAGAATGAGACAAACTATTATTCAAACTCAAAATTTCTATTGGTCATCTGATGGTGTTAGTGTGCTTAGCTACATTTGTCAGCATTTTCATTCGTGTTGCCTCTACTCTTACCCAGCTCCCCCATACTTTCCTCTTTCCCTGGATTAATTTTGCTTAAAATAGGTACTGCCTGTTTTTCCCCCCAACATATCTGAGGTTAATTTATAACAAACTATCACTCCAACTTAATTCTCTACTTCCTCCCACCTTTCAAACGACACTTTCCCTCAAGTCCATGTATTCTGCCACAACACGCCGATCAGTGAAGTATCAGGGCCTTAAGCTCCCTTACATAATATTCTCTTGTAGACTGCCCTCCCTTAAGACTTTGAGAACAGGAGATAGTAGTCTGAAGAAGTTTATGAGGAAAAGGTAATCTTACCCACTCCTTGCAGCACACTGTGACTAAGCAGAGTTTACATGGCTTCTCTCAAGAGCTGTACTGCCAGGAAGCTTATAGCTTGTGTCTTCCACTAGGTTCAACAAGCCAGTAGACCAGGAAGCAAACCCACAGCTCATCTTCCAAGAAAGGAGGCAAACTGCAACCCCCATCTAGATAATTTTGGAACCACAAGGGTATTTAAACTGTAGACAGATTTTGAAATAGAACCTTGCTCTTATGTAGAACATCCTGTTTATGTACATGCTTGGGAGTTAGTGCATTTATATTTAAGTTTCCTGTTAAGACTACTCTTTCCCTTCTATTTTGATAGTTTCTGCTGCATGTAACCCCATTTTCAGATATAGCACTTTATTGCACAGTTTCTGATTAGTAGAAGGCTGTGCTAGTGTCACACAGCCATACATTTAAATGCTTCGTTTTACACTTTGACTATGAAGAATCTCCAAATAGTCCAGAAACCTGTGAGCTATCCTAATTAATGGTCACAGAGAGATTTCAGCCTTCATAGGCATTATACAATTATGTACTTTCCTACCCATCTTAGTCAGGATTAACACTGGTCTCATGAAAACCTGTCTAAAAATAGTAAGTTTGTAAAGGAATTGTTTACATAAAACATGTTAGTTGTAATTTTGTTTTTAATATACAAGCATTACAGGGGCATAGTTATCGGAGGGATTTTTTTCCCCCAGGGCCCAAGCTGAGGGGTGCCCCACAAATCCTGTCCCGTTGCAGCATGGCTGGGTGGAGATCGAGCTGAGCTGAAGCAAATGTACCTGCAGCACACAGTGCGCATGGGACCCAGTGAGTGGGCAGCACAGGACAGAGCAAGCACCGCCAGCGGCACGAGACAGGCAGTGCAGCCACAGCCTCAAGGGCTCAGGCACAGCAAGTAGAGGGAGGGAGGAGGGTGGGACAGGATGGTGACCCCCCTCCGCCCGCAAGTCCATTTCTTGCTTGTGGGCCTATTCCAGTCTAGCCACTCCATTGAAGCATTATATTCAAGTTCAGTGCATCATAATTCTATTAGCTGGGAAACTGCTTCATCTTTACAAGTGTTTGCTTCAGACGACGATTCCTTTGTACCCAAACTCTCCCCTGGAAAAAAAAAAAGTGTATAGAACCAGTCAAAATTAGTGGCATAATAGATTTCTGATGAAGAGTACTTCAGCTGTTGAGTTTTCCTAAGTTATGGTGCTCTAATATAGTCGTTCCCAAACAACGTGCAAAAGTACACCAGATTACCCTTCAAAGCAATGAGAAAGCTGTTTAATAGATTCCAAGTTAAACATTTAATTATATGTGCAATGAATAATTTAACAATTCTATTTATACCAACTTCATTTTTATCTTAAGGCTTTAAACACATGGCTATGCAAGTTCCATCACTGGCCCAGTTTCATACGACTCAGGCCTGCAGGGACGTATTCTCGGTAGCTGCCCCACAGCTTTGGAACTCCCTTCCTTTGGAGGTTCGCCTAAGTCCTAGTTTGAATGTTTTCCAGAGGCAGCATTAACACCTTTTTGTTTGGCCAGACATTCAATAGTCAGGGATGGGGGGGGGGGGGCTGTTTTTTATATTTGTATTTTGTGTATTTAGTGTGAGCCACCCTGAGCTTCAAGGGATAGGGCGGGATATAAATCTAAATAAATACCGATAGGTGAGTATGGGTGTGCCACAAAAGTTTTACTGAAACATAGGTGTGCCTGAACCCTAAGAGAAGTTGAAACCTCTCCTCTAATATACCATTTAAGCAGATAAAGTCTGTTCCAAATAGGGTTCTCATATCAGTGCAACTGGAAGTCGCAAGCAATAAAGAGACAATTTTAGTGTTCACCTTACCATTGAATGACATTAGACTCCCATCAAGCAGTTTTAAAAAAAAAAATACTTCTGCTTAATAGCACACAGTATCAATGCAAGCAGCGCCCAAGGAACCATATATATTATTATCTACAAACAAAAGCAGTGGTGTTTTGATTGCTGCCAATAAACAGTACTCCAGAATAAAGGGCTCCTCTGAGAGCTCCTGGCCAGCAGCCTCAAGGGCAACTCTTTATTGGAAATTAGTCCTATAATATAGTCTCAAGAAGGGACGCATGTTCACTGCATTTTCCATATCGACAACAATGAGGAAAACGCAATGAACATGCATCCCTGGTCTCCAGCGATGCAGAACTTCATAGGCTAAGAGAACATCTTTAACTCCACATAGAAGACACAGTTCGCAGCTCTCCAAGCACTACTTATAAAGCAAGCACCTTCATTACTTCTTGCAGTTTATGGAGACTCAAGCTAGTCTTGTGCAGAATGCAGCCATGAAATTAATTTAAAAAACATTAACCCATTTTAGAAATATTCCTACATACTTACTGTAAGCTGACAATGTGCCAGTACTCAGGCTAAACAAACAAAATTAAGGTAAATTTCTGGCATACTAAACACACTGGCTATTTAAATATGCACCAGGGCTAAAGTAATAGAGAGAAAGCTATATAACATTTCAATGGGGGAGTGCTCGGGTTCAACCGACCCAGGTCCTGCCAATCTCAGTACTTTCTCAGTGTTTGGAGGCCATGGCGGATTGGATGTGGCACAGCAGACTGAGGCTCAATCCCAACAAGACAGAAGTAATGGTGATGGGTAAGGCGAGGGAGGTGTTGGCCCCCCGGGGGGGGGAGGAGGTCCGTCCTCCTGTAGCCCAGCAGGTTCGGAGTCTGGGAGCGTTATTGGACTCGGACCTCTGCCTGGATCAACAGGTGGAGGCAGTGGCTAAAGCTGCCTTCCACCAGTTGTATCTGGTACATTTCCAGGCCTGACCTGGCCACCCGCATTCATGCCTTCATCACCTCGAGGCTAGACTACTGTAACGCACTCTACGTGGGGCTTCCCTTGACGCTGGTTCGGAGGCTGCAGCTAGTGCAGAATGCAGCAGCCCATCTCCTCATGGGCACAGGTCGACAGAAGCATATTACGCCCGTGCTCTGCCCTGGCTGCCTATAGCATACCGAGCCAAATTCAAGGTGTTGGTGTTAGCCTATAAAGCCCTACACCGTCTGGACCCCTC
This sequence comes from Sphenodon punctatus, assembly GCA_003113815.1. Taxonomy (NCBI): domain Eukaryota; kingdom Metazoa; phylum Chordata; class Lepidosauria; order Sphenodontia; family Sphenodontidae; genus Sphenodon; species Sphenodon punctatus. The sequence continues at coordinate 3,833,647 of QEPC01002450.1, forward strand.
ATATCTTAGGGACCGCCTCGCCCTCCGTGCCCCAGGACGACCCCTTCTTGGAGGACCCCTGTGTAAAATGGGTGAGGGCTCAATGGAGCGGGCGCTTCTTGGTGGTCATGCCACGACTTTTGAACTCCCTTCCAGAGGAAGCCCGCCTGGCCCCAGGTCTGTTGGCTTTTCGCCGTGCCTGTAAGACCTGGCTGTTCTCCCAGGCCTTCGGAAGGGATGATGGGAGGGTGGGGTAGTGGGGGAGGAGAAATGTGTTTTATAGAATTTTAAAATGATATTGTTGCTTCTATTTTAAAAAAATTTATTGTTGATATTTTGCCTCTGTAAGTCACCCCGAGATGCCTTGGCATGAGGGAGCGACTAAAAAATGTAAAATAAACAAAATAAAATAAGTATCACAAAGGAATTTCTCATCCAGGTGCCTGCATTCTGGCAGACTTCCATACTTTGCGTGTCAAAATGTGTCACCAACTCACGTCCTGAAGTCTCGGTGCTTACCCGGTGTTTGTCTGCTGTGGGGGACTGGATGAGGGCGAGCCACCTGACTAAATCCTGACAAGAGGGAGATGATGATTGTGGGGAGGGCCGGGGTGGTGGTGGCCCTCATCATTGGCCCTCCGCCTCCCCCCCCCGGTTTCTCAGGACCGGAGTCTGGGGGTGCTCCTGGACCCAAGCTTCGCCTGGATGCTCAGGTGGCAGCTGTGGCGAAGGGAGCATTTCGCCAGTTACATCTGGTGCATCGGCTTAGGCTGTATGTCTCCGACTCGGATCTGGCCACGGTCATCCATGCTTTTATTACCTCGAGACTCGATTACAGCAATGCGTTCTACATGGGGCTACCCTTGGTATTGGTTCAGAAGCTGAACCTCGTGCAGAATGCAGCGGCCCATCTCTTAACAGACGGGCCGATGTGAGCATGTAACACCGGTGCTTCGCTCTCTGCACTGGCTGCCGGTAGGTTTCTGGGCCCAATTCAAGGTGTTGGTGCTGACCTTTAAAGCCCTAAACGGCTTGGGCCCCGCCTAGCTGCAGGACCACCTCACCCTCCAGGTCCTGGAGCTGCCTCTGCGGATGGCTGGGGGTGCCCTCCTTGGGGTTCCCCAGGTGTCTACTTATGAGGAGGGCGTTCTCCGTGGCTGTGAAACTCCCTCCCGTTGGAGATCCGCTTGGCTGCCAACCTCCCCTTTCCGCAGACAATGTAAGACCTGGCTGTTCCGCCAGATGGAGGTGAGATGGGATGGGTTGGATTAGGGTAGGGTGGGGTTTTACATTGTTTTAATTTTTAATATATTGTGAGCCACCCCAAGATGCCTGAGGCAGGAGGGGGTGGCATATAAATTGTAAAAACAAATAAATACAATTTTGTGAGTTTTTTCAGTAGTTTCAAAATTTTGCTACCATCTTTTTTCCACAGACACTGGGTGCTTTCTAATTTGATGGTGCCAAAGTGCCGCTACACACTTACCTGGTCCGGAGTGCGACTGGCACGGTGGCTGGGATCCATCCAGGCCCCAAACTAATGTGACAATAGCCTAACTGCCGGGAAGGCCCCACCCCCCTCCCTGATGAGTGGCCATGACAACCAATGAGAACTGCCATGGCAACTCCCCCACCAGTCTGTACCACAGTAAGTACTGCAGTAAGTAGAGGAATTTCAAACATGAAAGCCCATTTTACTCCCAGCTGAGCAGTGAGATTCCAAACATGGTAGTGGAGAGCCCAGACTGACTCAGAGACTTCACCAAGTCACAGCCCAAGCTAGCCACCACCAGTCGGAATCCATCCCATGCAAACATCTGGCAGGTGTTTTCCAATGTGACGGTGGTCCATAGGGTAAAGCATGCTAAAGCACTCTGAAGTCGGCCACTGTCATGTTTGAAAACACCCACTATCAGCTTCCAGTTTCTTCAGAAACTAGTTGGTGTCAAAAACACAAGCCAGTATGAGCTCCTGAATACATGAGAGGACTTTCAACTCCACTGCCAATGCTCCCTTTAAGCTTTTACCCATTTAAATGGTAAATAAGGCATCATATGAGTGCAGAGGCAACTGTGCTAAACACACTCAACTGCTATGTTCCCTCACTGATGTCCAGGTGCTCTTCAAAATTAAATGTTAAAAGAGCATGGATTAGAAGGCCCACATGTACAGATTAATGGTATATTTTTATCTGCAAGCGTGCACTCAAACTTACCTTTCAATTTAAGCAAGAAGTCTCCAGGCTTGTGCATCGCTGACCTTTGCCTTGCTTGAACTGGAGAGAATGCAATCAGTGGTGAAAGAGTGAGTTTTCTTTCAAGATGAGATTCGCATGGTGTCTTGATGTGTTCTGCATCCAATGAATACAGTTTAACTAGAGGACTAAACACGTCACTTGTCTCTTTGCTCCTTGGAGTAACGCTAAGCTCTGATCTGCGCCTTATAAATTGTGTTCTAGGTGAAGAGTCTTCTTCATTTCCAGAGGCTGTCTTTTTCAGTGCTTCAAGTTTGCTTCGAATAGACTGCAAATACTGTTTACGTTCAACAGGCGTCCATTCGTCTTTCACTAGGTTTTCTGCTAAGGATTTGCTGCCCCTGAAGTTATCTTCTTCTGTTCCTTCGTCGTCAGTCTCTACATTTTTAGAGCTATTAAGACTTGTATTGCTAACTTGCTCTGGGAGTGTCTCATGAAGTATTCCAAACTGGATAGCATCACGGCTGTCAGAGCTAGTATCACCTACCATTTGAGAAGCATTCCATGACAAAGTCGTATGCCCTGAAGAATTCTGACTAAGAAAAGGCACTAAGGTATCAATTGTTCCGACATGCTCTTCTGTACCATAATCCAGAACGTTGTGTATGCTTTTATCTACAACTGGACAGACAGATTCTTCTGGTGTTTTTAGAACACTTTTATTTGAAGCAACACATGTTAATCTCGGTTCCAAATGTGTCTTGTCATCTGACTTTCCTGCAGCTGGTTGCTGCATTGGTGATTCACTGCTATAACTAGTCACCACTTGCTCCTGAAGTGCAGTAGCATCATCAAGGTCAGATAGGCGAGAAAATGACATAAAGCAGGCCATGCTTGAATCTGTTTGGATTTGAAATGCAGGCTCTGTATCCTGTGGTGCTTTTTTTGTCATTATTTCCGCATGAGCAAGCTCTGCATCCGAAGAGTCTTCATCCTCAATAGCTTTCCTCCATGAGCGTCTAATTTCCGTAACTAAGATTGAATGAAATCAAGGTGAAATTTAAGAGCAATTCAATTAACAGAACCGCACATACATTACTTTCTACTGCTACAGAAGTATAAACATACTACCTTTGGAATCAGTGAGGAAAGATTTTTCTGCCTTTTCCCCAGTAAATTATTTTTTGAACACCTGTAAAGTGGATTTTATTTGTTGTTTTTTGCTGCTCTCACCCAACAGCTGTTTGACAGTTCAGCCAGCTAATGGCCAGCAGCAGCAGAGTAATGCTCCAGAAGCTGCTGTTGTAAGTAGGGAGGGGAGGGGTCTGAGAACACCAGATCCCTGCCCTCTCAACAAGCTCTTAGCTTTTCCCCAGCACAGGGCTAAAGCCTGAGCAGGGAAGGCTCCAGGTGCTCCATTTATATCAGCTGTTTATCAGAGAGCACAGGGAACTTCCTTTTCAGGCTGCAACCCCCATGCTGGGAAAGGCTGAAGCTACAAGCCACAGAGACATGGGGGCTGCAGCTTGTGATGTGGGCTGGCAGAAGGGGGGGGGGGGGGGGAAGGAGAATCACAAGATGCAATTTTTGCAATTCCCTCCCTCAAAAGTATTCACTTAGACAGCCCCCCAATATCAACAGCTGCTATAAACAGCACCATGCTGCCTTTAGATATCTTATACTGGGGTATAAGATACTGGTATTTTCCAAATCCCTCCCAACCACCCCCCACAAGTCTTCCTCTTTCATCAGGTTTTCCCTAACTCTTAACACACACCCAGACTGCTTACCGATGTGCCTTCTACTGACCCACGATTCAAGGTCCCCTTCTCCTCTGTAACTAAGCTAAATGTGTATCTGTGACTTCTCAGCTTCATAAATGTACCTGTCTCACCCTCATCTCACCTTCATTGTCCAGGCTAGATTGTTAGATCCCTGGGACAGGGACTTGTCTCTTAATTAAATTACTTCAGTGCCAGGCACATTGTTGATACTGTGTAAATAATCAACAACAATGTAATCAAGCTTCTAGAGTTACTTGCCAGTTTCAAACCATAAGTATAAATCCAAGAGCAGAGTATTGCAGCATCCCTCTCTTTAGAAAAAGAAAACCTACGACTGATATTTTATTTACCCTTCTTCCTAAGATAGATTCTTTTTGAAAAAGGGCAAGATGTAACATGGCCCTGATTTACTTAGTGGTTTTGCTAACGGACCACTTCTCAGGTAACATCTAAGAACGTGGTATCACAGTGTATTCACTTTATCCAGTATTACTGCCAAGAGAAAACGGGAGTCAGGACAATCACCTTGCAGAGTAACATTAACTCAACTTTGACATTGGGTATTAACAAACGAGACATTAGCCCACATCAGGTGTATGTCCACTTGCCTGTTTATTAGGTGTTTGCCCCTACCGGCCTTGTAGCCACCAGACGTGCACCCCCACTCACGGCGGGGTCTCAAGAGAACGTGGAGCCTGCCATGTGGCAAATGAGGGCTAATGTGCACCCACATGTCCACATCCCAGCAATCGGCTCCACCAGCACCATAGAGTCGTGGGTGAAAAGCCTAGAGCATTCCAAGGAGCAATCACTTCCTGCCCATCTCTCCCCTCTCACTCTATGTCTGCCTTCAAAGTCCAACACATGCCAAATTCAAACATGCATTGTTCCAGCTTGTCCTGGGTTGCAGCACATGCCCGACACTTGATCTTCCCAAACCATTACATGCTAAGGAGCACTTCCACAGGCTTTTCATTTCCGTGGCCATGGCTCAGAATGATGGTAAGTTAATACACCCGAGGGTGAGGTGGGAACCTGCATTTAAACAGCTGCATGCTTTGGTTTATTGCTAATTGCGGGGGGGTGGGGGGGTCACTTTACTGTGTTCACAGGCAACTACCAGCACTAATCCTTCCAGTCTTTGAGCCCTGCCACTCTCCACCTACAAATCCACCCACTGGAGGTGTATTCCCTGGAACAAGGAAGGGGCCAAAAGGCCTTCATCGTGGCAGAAGGTACAATGTTCCCTGTCAAGTCCTGTTGGACCAAGGCAGTATTCCAGGAGATCTCAGCACAAATGGCACTCCAAGTATACAACAGGGAACATGAAACCAGTGCTAGCAGCAGGCCAAGTACTTGCACAGGGGTACAAGGAGCTCTGAGAAGAACAAATTCGCATCCAGCTGTGGGAGGCAAACATTTCCTTACTAGGAGCTGTTGGACCAGTTCCTGTGTGTGGATGGAGCCATCATGGCATCCTGCCTCTACAGCGGCACCTTTGCCAGTGGCGAGAAATGGGTTGAAACGGCTTCTCCACTACCTAATCATGCTCCCCCCACAAAAACCGCGAGCACCAGTGGAGATCCCACCGTGCCTGTCTCTGCCCCAGAAACAGCAACTGTCAATGAACACCAACTCCAATGGTCTACCCTCTCAATCTCAAGAGCCAGTCTCCGTTTGAGGAGCCACCGGGGGTGCTCATGGAGGGTAGAGGGGACACAGAGGCCACATTTATAGAGTAGAGGAGAACAGTAAGTTAATACACCTGGGGGAGGGGCTGTGTTTGCACAGCTGCATGATAAAGGCTTCCTTTTCCTACTATCTAATTGGGTGGTGGTGTTTTTTCTTTACTGTGGTCATAGGTGGCCAGGAGAGCACTGGGGGGCAACAGGATACTTCAGGACACAGCAGCACCAGAGGCTAACACTATGCATGGGAAGTGGCTGGGAAGGCACCACAGCAGGCTTGGGTGGGGTGGTAGAAGCCAAAATGGCAAGCAGGAAGGGGAGAAGGCACTAACGTGTACGTGAGCTCTCACATCTTCATGTCACAGCCCTTGTCTCTCACTCTGTTCCCCCTTCCCTGTCTCCCCTCCCCCGTCTTTAGATTGTAAGTTCTCAGGCAGGGACCGTGTCTATCTTATTCTTTGTAAAGTGCCAGGTACATTGCTGGTGCTATATAAATGCTCATAATAATAATACTTTATTTCTGGATGTTCTTCACTCCTCTATGGTGATAATGGGAGGAGAATCGCATGCCTCTCCAATCTTGCCATAGCAACCTTCCCAGCAGCAATGTATCCCAGATACTCCTTCCCACTTCCCTTAGGGTGGGCAGAGGCCATTTCATTGGGTGAAAAGGGCAGGCAGGGGTGGTCTAAATTAATGGCTTTCCTTGTTGCCTTGCTACAGGTCTGCCATTGCAAAAGGTGCAGACAGAACCCAGCGGAACCAGAACCTGCAGATCTGCAGCACAGGAAGTATTTGGCGAGGGAGCTGCTTGGGGAGACCATGGAGTGGATGGACGAGGTCTGGGATGCCATTCGGGGCATGCCCAGAAAGCATATGGGCAGTTTCTGTGACAGAATGCTGCAGAACATAAAGCCTTTGCTCCTGAGGCCCACCTAGACCACCGGCAGGAGGATAGGCACTGGGCCTGCCTCTGGCAGCAGTTTGAGTGCTCCAACAACAAGCAAGGATACAGAGATCAGTTGTCCCAGTTCCTCCAGAACCAGACCTCCCTTCTCCAGAATGTAGCTGTCACAAGCACAATAATTATTGCTAAAGGGAAGGTTTCATTTGCCAAGCCCCATCAGCAGTTCATGCCGTCCCACCTGGATTCAGCCTGCCCACCCTGGTTTCCCCAGCATTCAACCCCACAAAGAAAGCACTCAAACCCCCTCTTCCCCCATGCTCGCACAGTTGAAGTTGCCCTGGTCCAGTCATGGCTCCCCCTCCACCAACAAGTCCAACAGACCGTCTCCTCACACTCCTTTTCAACCTCCACAGGGAGGAGGAAAACACCGCCCTGCCATTATCTCCTCCCAAATGAGTATGCCCAGCTGCACTGAAAATGAGAAAGCCGATTCTCTTGCTAGCGCTGCTACTGCTGGGTCCACACCCGGAAGGGTGAACAGAACAGATTTGTCATGCTGGAAAGCGTAGAGGTTTGTCGGGAGCTTGTATCCCCATGACTTCCTGGCGGGATGATCCCATGCCGATTTGAGAATCTTATAGAAAGCCTGGCAAATCGGGAGGGCAAGGTCTTTCTTCTTCTCAGGTAGAAGGAACTTGTGCCCCATCTCCGCTGACTAGTCCTGGTCCTCCTGAGGGCCATGGCTCGAGATTCTGAGGACCTACATACCTTTAGTCAATATCTTTGACAATACTGTTGGGTGGAAGAGCCATTCCTGTCACTCATCATCTGATACACCTTCCTCCGAAATTTTGCCCTCAGCAGATGAATCCGAGTCCGCAAAGGATTCCAGTCCAGTGGGTCTCAGTTGCAATTTCTTGGGAATGGTGCCCCGCTTGTTTTCCTTTGGGCGCTTTATTTTGTATCCTTTCTGCTCCAAGGCCCGTAGAATCTCTGAGTCAGAGTCCTCATCTTCGGAAAGCTCTTCTGGCAATTCTAGATCTGAATCATAGTGGTCCCGGCGAGGCATGTTCTTGAGTGGCTGTTTTCCTTTTCCTCTTGAACTGGATTCTCCTTTGAGGGTTCAGTTCAACCCCTCGTTGTCTGAAACTACTAGCTTCTGAACCTGGTTCTGCAGCTTGACAACTGTCTGCAGGCGCCATGAAAACATCTTGGGTTGGGTACTGAAGTGGCTGAGGCAGGTGGCACTGGTAGGAGCATGGGCGGGCTGAGTGAGGCCCTCCAGTCTCCCTCCAAGTCCACTTCCTCCGTGATGGGTTGTACAAGTCTTCGCTTAGCACCGGCATTCTTGTTCTTGTCGCCCAGCCTCCTATGAGGGGAGGTGGGCGAAGCAAGTCTCTCCGCGTCACCGGCGTCAGTTGACCCTGTGGATCTCATGTCTCTGTAGGTTAACAGAGACAAACGTTGGGGTTAATGCTTTTAAAGCATAACAATATTTTTAAAA
>QEPC01002450.1:3842314-3856805 GCA_003113815.1 Sphenodon punctatus
GGGGGGGGGGGGGGGGGAAAGCCTCTCCGAACAACAGCTGAGCCCTTGAGCTGAAATGGGAGGGAGCGGCTCTACTTTGCTGCAGCAGAGAACAAATGCCCAGGCCGCCATGGATGTGTAGTGGAGGAGGGCAAGTCCCTCTGAGAACTGCCTGGGTCCCTGGGGGAGGGAGTGGAGTTTGGAAGACGCCCCAGCCCAAGCATCCCTCACCATGGGGCATTCCGGGGGTGGGGTGGGGAAAGAGACAGCAATCTCCCGGCTATTAGAAGCGTGGGTTCTAATCCCCTGTGGCTGATTCTCCCGATGGGGGAGACCCCGGAGAGGGGAGGCGAGACAGCCCTCCCCAGGCTGCAGAGCGAGAGCTCCATTCACCTGCAGCTCTTACTCCCAGTGGCTATGAGGCTGGGAGAAGGGTGGGGAAAGTACTTACCTCCCTAGACCTGGTGCAGCTGGGCAGTCCAATCCTCCCAGGTGGAAGCCCGCTGCTTGTGGCTCCTACCAGGTGGCAGCTTTGATAAGCCGTCCCTGTCAGCAAGGACTGAAGTCTCCTGCTAACTGCCCCCTAAGAAAGGAGAGGGGCAGGCACGGTCACTCTCAGTTCAATCTGCTCCAGCTGCACAGAGAGAAGGGAGAGCGAGTACAAAGCCCCTGCTGAAGAAAAAGGTGATCTGCAGCCACTCGGTCTGAAGGCAGAACTCAAAACTGGAAACCACAGGGAGGAGACTTCGCCTGGTCTGCCTGCAAAGTTTCATCATTCAAGATCTGCCTTCTCATTGGCTGGAGCAGAGAAATACCCAAATTAGGAGTGCCAAGCAAGGAGCCGAAGGGAGAAGAACCCCTTGCATTCAAGCAGTCATCTTTGCTATAGGGTGGGCAGATAGCAGCAATATGGCTCCCATAAATTGCCCCAATACAGTTTAGGAACCGCTCCCTCCAAAAGCCCTCTGTCATCCTCGCGGGGTCAGCCAACTGCATCACCTGGTCCAGCAGCTCTTTCACTATCGCCATACTAACTTTGACAAGACTAGTGCCCACCGGAGATTCCAATGGCAAATTACTGGGCGACAGAGCAGGAGCGGCGAGCTTCCATATGGCAAGGGCCACGTGCTTCTCCAGCAGGATGGGTGACTGCATCACTGTACTCTGTTTCTCCAGTTGTGGCTTGAGGATCTCAGCTATCTGCAGGATGTGGCTACGGGGCATCCTAAAGTTAGAGATCCACTTGGCGTCTCGCCAAGAGGACAGCACGTTCTCACATCAGTCTGCTTTCCTCCTTCATTCGCATAAGCCTCTTGGTGGGTACAGCCATGCGCAGGGCATTAGTGACTGAAGCTGCATCAACTTCCCTTGCAGGGTTTTGATCCTCCCCAGTGCGGTCCATTGTCGTGCATGGTGCTGAAGCAGGAATTGCCTCTGTGATGTGTTGTGCTCCACTACCCTGGTCAAAGATCAAGTGAGAGCCCGTCTATGCCTTGTAATTTTGTTGAGTCAGCAACAGAAGCTTTGGATCTGCTTGTTCACACACAGGTTCTGCTCAGCAGTGGGTATGAACACCCAGAAGTTCTTCGAATCCATGGCTGCATTACAGGCGTACGTGAAGTTGGCAGATCACACAACAAATATTTTTAAAAGTTTACACAACTGGGTGGCTGCCTAGTTAGGATTGGCTGCATGCCGCATGTGATAAAGTACTGACCACTATTGGCCATGTGTCATCACCAGACTGGCTGCACACCCAGATATTGGCTACTACGGTTTTAAACGTTTCTGCATTGCTGTGACTGTGTGCTGAACCGGCACAGCTAATGTATGCAACAGGCATGTCAGTGCACAAGCCAAGTTGTGTAAAAACATTACAGCTCTTACCATCACTGAAGCACGAAATATTTAGTGAGGGAGGGGGGACTGAAAATTAAGAAATGGGCAGGTGGGGGGAGGATATGCAAGGCAGTGAGGAGCAGTGTGCTTAGAATATATATGGCTCCTAGTCTTCACCTATAAAGCTCTTCACAACCTTGCTCCCCCCTACCTCTCTGCGCTTATCTCCCTCCATACTCCAGCCCATGCACTTCGCTCCTCCTCTGTCCCTTCTCTCACCCTTCCATGCCTTCCCTGCTCCCCTAAGCGCCTTCGTCCCTTCTCACTTGCTGCCCCCCATGCCTGGAACTCCCTCCCTGTCCACATCCGCCTTGCCCCCTCCCTTCATACCTTCAAATCTCTCCTTAAAACTCACCTCTTTCGCTCTGCTCTGTCTGACTCTTTATCCTGCTGAGCCACTATTCCTATACCTACGATCGGTTTACCCTTATCCTTGCAACATGGACCTGCCTGCTGTCATTCTCATCGTAACCAAGCCAAGTACGTGCACTTGAGACCTCGCATCTTCATGAATGTTAGACCCCTTGTCTCTCCCTCTGTTCCCCTTCCTAAGTCTCTCCCCCAGCTCCTGTCTCTCAGATTGTAAGCCTTAGGGGCAGGGACCGTGTCTATTTTATTACTTTGTAAAGTGCCAGGTACACTGCTGGCGCTATATAAATGTTTGTTAATAATAATAATAATAATAATATGGGAGCAGAGTTGCCCCTTGGTTAAAAGCTACTTCTATAATTTTCTTATCTTTTGAAAGTAACAATTTTTGCTTGCAATTAGCATGAGGGTTCATACTTCCATAGAAAGGCCCAGAGAAGTTGGGGAGGGGGCATGATACCCTTGCTGGCATTTGCGCACGGCCTGATGTACAGAGACAACTGTCGAACCCATCCTCTGAGGCAGCCTATGTGCTCATATAGATTGGCATATGCACACACTGGGGTTCCATGTATGCATGATGGAGAGCATATACCACATAACCCTGCTGTAATTCAAAGTTCAGCAGCATGGAAAACTGGGAGCCTCAGACAAGTTGCGAGTGTGGGATGAGTCTGAGACCATGACTTCTCTAGACATCTGTGCACTGCCAGAAGTAAGGAAGTCGTTAACAGAGGCTGGACCTTTCCTGTCATTATTCCTCACCACTGCCCTGATGACAACAACAGGATACTTGTGGGGCTCTTGGAGGAAACAAGTGGAGCAGAGTACTGGGAATGTAAACCCACTGATGGAGAGCTTCTTGCCGTATTCAAGATTTGGGCAGTCCCAGAAGCACAGAGCATCCTGGTGAGTAAGAATGTTTTCAGCCTTAACTGTATGGTGATACTGAAGAGGGGGTACAAGAGGCGAATGTTTGGGGATTTTATACAAACTGGGAAGAATTTCCAACATCACAGCAGGCAAGCCTCTTAATAAAACCGTGTGCTGCTGCTACCTGCCACTGAGCTGTGAACTGTGATATGAGCCATGGATGCAAGACACCAGGCTGGGAACATGCAATTCTTGCTTTCATTCTGAATTTTTTACTCTTGCTTCCAATTTCACTACAGGTATTCAATAAAGTATGCAATTTATTATTATTATAAGCATTTGTATAGCGCCAGCTGCGTACCTGGCACTTTACAGAATAATAAGAATGATGCAGTCCCTGCCTACGGCTTACTGCTCAATAAAGTCAACCTTATGTGCATAGCTAAAGGTTTTATATATGTTTTCATTACAGGTTATTTCCAGCTGCCAGGAGCTGGCAGGGGGTAAACTCAGGTATGAACCTCCGTAGCAGACGCTGGACTGTCTTCCATAGTTATAGTAGGCCAGAAGAAAAAAAACAGCTGGTATGACTTCTTGTTCCCATAGTTCGCCACAGCTGAGGGACATGATGGGGGAGGGATGCTGGGAAGGAGGAATAGTGGGCAGAGCACTGGGGAAGAACACCTGCCCATGTATTGGGTTTGTCCCACTAAACCTGCGATTGGGGGCTGCCCAAGCGCACAAGAAATATATGCAGGGGATGCCCGTTTATTAGGCTCTACACGCTAAACATGTAAATGGATGCTGAATGGGGGCTGCACGGAGTGAAGCTAGACTCCAGTGGGCTAGAATCTCATTTGTTAACACCCATGGTTGACTTTTTATATGATTTCAATGGTTTTTGAACAAACAGACTTACTCAGGTTTTCTGGAGTGCGTGGTATCTGGTTCTTTGATAAGAAAGGATCAGACACTAATGACCCAATTAGGTCCTCTAACGACATTCCTTTTCCTGCACTGCTCTGAGCAAAGTCAGACATAACTACATCTGCAACCTGCAAGAGAAAGATTAATGAAAAGTAAATTCTCAAGATTTGCATTGCAAGGTCTTCCTGAGTACCACTAATGGGAACTTGATGAATCCCACGATAGCCATTAGGCAGCTTTGCTTAACTTAACACACTTAGGAATCTGAAATGTAATTAAGGAGAGACTTCTTAAAGCAAGAGATTATAGCCTCATCATGATTCAAGCATTGAGCTGCAGTCAGGAAATCTACATTCATTTCATTACATGCATAGATTCCTGACGGAATTTGAACTGGGGATTTTTTTAATCAAAGCGTAAGCACTTCCTACGTTCATTGCCCATAGGCATTTTAATCTGTGCAATTATGTGACAGTTTGGGACTATTTATTTATATTAAAAAATTGATATCCTGCCCCTTCCTGCCTTAGCAGCTTGGGATGGTGAACATATTATATATATTGGCTATGGCGTGAGCTGACGACATGAATAAAACTAAATGAAAATGAAATTATATAATATAGAATACAAAATATAAATATATAAAGAGATAAACAATCTTAATACGGACCAACGAAAATCCCCCCTAATCACAGCCCTCCCACTACCTGCCTCCCCCACTGAAAGGCTGGCGGAACCACCAGGATGCCTGAAGGAGGGAAGATCCTGGGCCGGATGTACCTCCACTGGGAGGGAGTTCCACAAACGGGGTGCAGCAACCAAGAACACCCTCTCCAATGTTGCCCCCTGCCAAACATGGGGGATCTCCAAAAGGGCGCTCTGGCCAACCGCAGAAGCCACTTCAGGATCCGGGGAGGGAGACGGTCTCGCAGATAGATGGAGCCCAGGCCGTATAGAACTTTATAGGCAAGCACCAACACCTGGAATCGGGCCCGGAAGGCTACAGGGAGCCAGTGCAGTACACCTGTGTTATGTGATCTCGGCGGCCTGTCCCCGTAAGGAGGCGGGCTCTCACATTCTGCACCACCAGCAGCCTCTGAACAGTTACCATGCTGCAGTCTCTGAACTGCCCCACGTACAGCATGTTACAGCAATCAAGCCTCAAGGTAATGAAGGCATGGATGATGGTGGCAAGGTCGCAGTCAGATATATCGCCGTACACGAAGTACCAGATGCAATTTAGAAAATACGCTCCTTGCCCCAGTTGGCACATGGACATCCATGCAGAGCTGAAAATCGAGGAGCATATGCAGACTGCGAACCTGAGAAACCAAGGCAGGGTGCACCCCATCAAGGATGGGGACCTCCACTCCCTCAGCCCCACCACCACCATCGCCGCCATCTTGCCATTCAACTTCAGGCGGCTTGCCCTCATCCAGTCCCCCACAGCTGTCAGACACATAGTAAGCAATGAGACTGCAGGGCCTGAATCTGCTGAAAACGAGAGGTATAACAGACTGTCATCAGCGTATTGATGACAACTTACTCCAAACCCTCTCACAACCTTGCCCAGAGGCTGAATATACATGTTGAACATGAGAGAAGACAGAATGGAACCCTGCAGGACCCCCCACACTAGATCCTGGGGAAGATGATGTAGTCACCCAGGACCACACGGCAAGTTCTTACTGCCAGACGCGAGTGAAACCATTCAACAACAATCGTGCCCACATTGGCCCGGTCCCGCAGAGGAGTCACCAACATCTCATGGTCAACAGTCTAAAAAGCAGCCGATAGTTCTAAAAGGACCAAAAGGGTCAACTGTCCCTGATCTAAAGAACGGCGTAGGTCGACTAAGGCCACAAATGCAGTCTCTGTGTCATACACCAGATGAAAGTCAGACAGAGGGATCCAGGAAACCAATCTGGTAGAGATGCTTCTGGAGCTGCTTGGCCACCACCCATTCAATAACCTTCCCTAAAAAGGGAAGGTTAGAGACAGGTCGATAACTGGCAAGGGCGTCAGCGTCAAGTGATGGCTTCTTGAGCAAGGATCATACCACGGTCTCCTTAAGAGACCCTGGGAACCTATAGAGTCCATAAATGAACAAACATTCAAGATGCACAGAAACAAAAATTGGTCACCTACCTCGGTGAATTTGTTTCTCTTCTTTCCAACTGTCAGTGCTCCACACGGGTAGCTCTGCGTGTGGCCGACAGGAGGCAGAAGAAGAAAACCTCATGCGCAAGCGCGGAGCTGCCCCCGCTCAGTCGATAACCAAGCCGAGGGCCGTCTCGTCATTCCTGTAATTCTTATGTACATTCATTAGTATATGCCCTTTACACCTGGTGTTACGGACCTAATTGAACTGTTGAACTTAACAACCAACATTAATAGTTATTGTAACTAAACTGTAAACTGAGCATCCCTACATGTTCACTCCCTTCAGAAATAATGCTGTTTGACAGGGAGGGCTGGAGCACTGACAGCTGGAAAGAAGAGAAACAAGTTCACCGAGATAGGTGACCAATTTTTGTTTCTCCTTCTGTCCCGTCAGTTCTCCGCACGGGATGTACCCGAGCTCCAATTATGGGCGGGAACAAACAGCCCTGGGAACGTCCAGAACTGTCTGTAAGACCCTCCTGCCAAATGCCGCATCCGCAGACTTGTAGAAATCTAATTTATAATGTCTTACGAAAGTATGCAGGGAGGACCAAGTTGCCGCCCTGCAAATTTCATCATAAGATGCCCTAGCCTTAAAGGCATACGATGTGGCAGCACCTCTGATGCAGGTCTGGGCACACTCTAAGGGCGGTACCTTATTCTTTGCCTTATAGGCTTCTATGATGGATTGTTTAAGCCATTTCGAAATTAAGGCTTTTGAGGCTTTTCTACCCCCATAGTAGGTCTGATGATAATAAAGAGGGCCGATGTCGACCTCAGGGTCTGTGTCCTCCTAAGGTAGATTTTCAAAGCCCTTCTGACATCCAGGGTATGCCATATTTTCTCCCTGGGATGTATTGGATTGGGACAGAATGAAGGTAGGATAAGCTCCTGTGCCCTATGGAAGGATGAGTTCACCTTTGGGATGAAGGCCTCATCCACTCTAAGCGTAACCGTCTGCTCCCCAAATGAACAATAGTTGTCATCCATAGACATGGCTCCCAACTCCGAAACCCTGCGGGCTGAAGTTACTGCCACTAAAAACACCACCTTAAGGGTCAACATGTATAAGGATACATGGCGGAGTGGCTCGAAAGGGGCTCTGGTTAGGGCATCAAGAACCAGACTAAGGCTCCATGAGGGGCACCTGTGAGACACCGGGGGGCATATGTTACGAGCTGCTCGTAAAAACTGTCTTATATGCTTATGGGGCAGGACTCTCTTATTAGAGGTTGCTTGTAAGACAGAAGCAATAGCAACTGCCTGGCGAGCTAGCGTGTTTGGTCTTAGACCCTTCTCTAACCCTTCCTGAAGGAACTGGAGGATTAAGTGTACCCCTGCTGCGAGGGGTCCATGCTTCTTTTCCCTGCCCACCTGGCAAACGCCTTCCAGGTAGAGCTATAAGCTCGTCTGGTGGCTGGTCGTCCAGCCTGTTGTAAGGTGGTTAGGACCGCCTCTGAATAACCCTGGGCTCTTAGGGCTGCGCGCTCAAGAGCCACGCTGTCAGATTTAGGGTGGGGAGGTT
This sequence comes from Sphenodon punctatus, assembly GCA_003113815.1. Lineage (NCBI taxonomy): Eukaryota > Metazoa > Chordata > Lepidosauria > Sphenodontia > Sphenodontidae > Sphenodon > Sphenodon punctatus. The sequence goes on from QEPC01002450.1 coordinate 3,850,050, forward strand.
GTCGCAAAGAAAGGGACCCTGTAACAAGAGATCCTGTCTTAATGGTAGTTGCATTGGGCTGGTTTGGCTCAGCTGTTCTAGATCTGAGAACCAGGGTCTCCTTGGCCACCAAGATACCACAAAGATAACCCGGGCCCTTTCCCAGATAAGCTTGGCTATTGACCTCGCTATGAGGGGAAACGGGGGGAATGCATAGAGAAGACCTCCTGGACAGCTCTGATTGAGGGCATCCCCTGCCTGTGCCCTTCCGTCCGCTGTCATTGCCATGTATTCGGGCAGTTGAGTGTTTTTTCTGCTCGCGAACAAGTCCATCACTGGCTGTCCGAAGTGCTCTATCAGGGATTGGAATACATCTGGCTGTAATTGCCATTCATGCGGTTTGAGTTTGCCGGCTCAGCCAGTCCGCTTGGATGTTGTCCGTCCCCTTGATATGTAGGACCTTCAATGACCTTAGGTTGTTCTGTGCCGCTTCACGCTGAAGTGCAAGGGCCCTGGACCCCCCTTGATGGTTGACGTATGCTTTTGCCGAGAGTTGTCCGTATAGACAAGAACGTGGGCAGGTCCTATGAGGTGGCTCAGCTGTTGGAGGGCCAGACGGATCGCTCTGAGCTCCAACACATTGATGTTCTGACTGGTGTCAGACTGGGACCATAGTCCCTGTACTGATGTGGATCCCATGTGGGCACCCCATCCTGTCAGACTGGCGTCCATGGTGATGGTCACGCGATTTGGTTCGGCTAAGGGGACTCCGTCTTGAAGGTTTCTGGGTCTGACCACCAGGACATTGACTTCATGCATCCTCGTGGAATTTTGACCCATGGATTGAGACCTCTGGTAAGCTCTAACTGCATAGGCCTCAGCGGCTGTTGCAAGGGGCGAAGGTGGAATTGCGCCCACTGTACCTGCTTTGTGCAGGAGACCAACAGACCCAACAGTTGGGCTAGGTACTTTAGTCTTGCTCGCTGTTTGTATCTTAAGATCTGGAGCATGGATCTGATGCGCTGCTGTCTGGTTGCCGGGATGTACGCGTTGCCTGAGGCAGTATCTATGAGTACCCCCAGGTGTTCTAGTTTATTGGTGGGAACTAGGTGGCTCTTCTCCCTGTTTACCAGAAATCCATGGTTCTCGAGGCATGTTATGGTCTTGTGTACATCCTTTTGGAGCTTCTCTTGAGAGTTCGCCCGTATTAGCAGGTCGTCTAGGTACGGGTAAAGGTGGACTCCGTCCTTTCTGAGGTTCGCTACTAATGGTACCAGGATTTTGGTGAAGGTCCTCGGTGCAGACGACGAGCCGAACGGGAGTGCTCGAAACTGGTAACGTTGTCCCTGATAACAGAAACGAAGATATAGCCGGTGTGGAATGCATATCGGAATGTGTAGCTATACATCCCTGAGGTCTAGGTATGCCAGCCAATCCTGGCTTCTGATGGCCTGACAGATGGATGCAACTATCTCCATCTTGAAGCGGTGGTATCGGACCGCCTTGTTCAGCCTCTTGAGATCTAATACCGCTCTCCAGCCTCCTGACTTCTTGGGGACAAGGAACAGGATTGAATATAGACCCAGTTTCCTTTGTTCCGTGGGTACTGGCTCTATGGCTCTGATTGTCATGAGCCTTTGGATCTCCCCCAGCATCGCAGAGTGTTTGCGGTGGTTTGCTGATCTCGGGGACATGATGAATCCCTGCGCGGGATAACTTTTTAGATCGATGTGGTACCCGTTCTTGATGCAGTCCAGAACCCAGGCGTCGGAGACTGACTGCTCCCAGGTTGTGAAGAAAGGCTGCAGCCTGCCTCCTACCTCCAGTGGCTCTGGATAGTCATGCCTCTGTTTTTCTTTGGGCTTGGGGAAAGACTCTCTGTCGCTGTTGCCTAAAGCCCTGACCCCTACCTCCCTTTCTGGGGTTAAACCGGTCAGACTGGTCGAATCTATCTTCTGAATATGCCATAGTTGGAACCAGAGGCTCCCCAGGGTCTATACGTAGGGGCATGAAAAAGATTCTTTTTAACCCCTATCTGCTGTAGGGTCTTTTGTTTTGTTTTATCGTTTGCGTCTGCCAAGATGGTGTCTAGGCAGATACCAAACAATTTAAATCCTTTATAGATAGGGGGCTGCCGCAAGAAGGCTCTTTGCGGTTGAGTCCCCCTGCCAAGAACGAAGCCATAGTTTGCGTCGTGCTGCCACTGAGGATGCTACAGATCTAGCCGCCCATAGCATAGAATCTGTGGTGGAATCTGCCAGGAAGGCGGTGGCTAAATTGATCCTGGCTGCCAGGATCTGTGCCCTGTTATCAGAGATATGGGCACTCTGGGCCTCTTGGGTTCAGGCCAGTAATGCTCTAGCCACGTAGGATGATACTACACTGATTCTCATGGAAGTGGCTGAGTAGTCTAGACCCCTTCTCAGAGATGACTCCATCCCCTTATCTGTGGCATCCTTGGGGAAGCAGTCCCCTTCTGTGGGGAATACCGTTTGTTTTGCCAAGGAGACTGCTGCTGCATCTATCTTGGGTTTTTTTAACAAAAGCTCTTTCTTGCGAGAGAGCGAATAGAGAGAAGTTTGGGTTTTGTTCATTCTTTGGTTCCTTTCAGGTTGTTTCCATTCCCCTAATATCAGTTTCTCAAATGCTTTATCCAAGGGAACCCCCATTTCCTTGCCGTGATAGGATGGCAGGTACTCTCGCTCCTCCTCTGAGAATCGGAGGAGGCCTCTTTTAGGGTTTTCTCTATTAGTTTGAGGGTCTTGGTAACCTGAGACATGAATTCACTCCTGCAGGACACGGGGAACTTTCTTTCTCTGTCTCTGGGATCCAGCACCTCCTGAGGAGGTGAGTCCTCAAATTCCTCCCACTCCTGCCCTGACTCGTGGTCGGAATCTGAACCCAAATCTGCGTGAGAAGCCTCCTTCGCTCTCTTTGCTTGCAACTCCCCACCACTCTCCTCAGCCGAGGAGTGAGGAGATCTAAGCAGCCTAGTCATAGCGCCCCCTGGTGGCCTTTTGGTTTTCTTTGCCTTGCTTAAGGCTTTTCCCGCCTTTGGTTGTGCGGTGGGGGGAGGGGCAGGCCTGCCGTCTCCCTTGCCCTGCAGTTCCCATAGGCGGTCCAGGGATTGCTGGATCCGCGCCATGGCTGTGGTGAGGAAAGCTATGTCCACGGGGGGGGATCTCCCTGCACCGGGGCTGCCTGCCCTGCTGCGCCCTCAGTTGCCGCTTCCATTGCCCTTGAAGGGAAGAAAAAAGGGAGTGCAGGCTGTAGGAGCTGCCGCTTGTCTCTCAGGGCCGGGGAGAAGTTGCAGGCTACCGGGCTCACGGGAGAGGGAAGAGGAAAGAGACGAGGGATATGGGCTGCAGGCCACTGGGGTCTCTCTGGGCCGGTGGAGTGGGAGTGAGCCCTTCGGGGCTTTACTCACCGTTACCGGTGTGGCTGCCGGGCACGTTGTGCGGTGGTCGGTCCGGGTATTAGCTGGCGGAGGGACGGACTCCGGTCCTTTGATTTCGCAGGTTCCCAGGCACAACCCTGCCAAATGCCTCCACCGTTCCACGCTCCCCGGTTCCCGGACACTTTGCACGGCAACCTCAGGGAGAGGGGGTTTAGATGTTAACTCCCCCGATCCGGCTTGTGCTGCAGCCCAGGGTCTCACTCGGGCGCGCACCAAGCCTAATTGTTGTTTTGTCCTGTTTGTTTCAAATTTTGTTCTTGTTCTTCTTTCCTAGGTTTCTTGAACGGCGAAGCCGCTGGTACGTCCTATCAGCCGAAGGCAGAAGGTAAGACTGAGTGGGGGCAGCTCCGCGCATGCGCATGAGGTTTTCTTCTTCTGCCTCCTGTCGGCCACACGCAGAGCTACCCGTGCGGAGCACTGACAGGGGACAGAAGGAGAAAATAATTAACTACACTTCTTCAGTTATGGAGAGACTGTTTTCTGCCACAAAGCACATCATCTGCAAAATTAATGTATGAGGATCACAACTTTTGAAGGTCTTAAGAAGTTCCACTAAGACAAGTCTAAGCAATTTAGTCTCCCGGAAATTATACAAATCCAAGACTTCTCTCCAAATGCAATACTAGCTCCTTTATTCATACTGAAAATCTATGCCATTTTTCTCCAGGTGTCAGCAGAAAGGAGCAAGAGAACAAATGGCTTGGAACCTCTCGCACTACATCAATTCAGAGCCATCCTACCAAAATGAGATATGCCTCAAATATCTTAGTGCTATATATCTTAGTACTATAAAGACTCTTAAAGTAACGTTCTGAATTTTACAGCTTTGAACACAACAGCAATACTTTGAAATATCTTCTGCTAACTAGAAAGGCCTTCAGCTAAATTATTCCATGTAAAAATTTCTGTAGCCAAATTTGAGCACTGGGTACAAGGCCTTCATTCACCTAAAACTACTGAAAATTAAAGCTGAGTCTACTATTTAAAAATTAGAACAGTTAGCATAACTTGATCTTTAAGCTCTGTCCAATGTTAATAAAATCAATCAGGCATAGCAGATGAAGTCTTTCCTAACCTCTTCTGCCAGTTGCTCTTGTGCTTTCTTACGAGGATCTTCTCTTTTAACAGGAGATGTTGTTCCGAGCACACTGGTGTCTTTGTTCTTCCATGCTTCCAACGGTCTAGGCGTGTCTCCCTTGGGTTTTAGGTTTTGGGAAATATACTTTTTTCTCCCTTTGGAAGTTCCAGTATTTTCTTCCTGAAACAAAAGAGTTAGACTGCATTACACACACTACATACATATTTTTTTCATTTTTTTAATATACGGAGGGGTGGTGTTGGGTTGGGCGGGGGGGAATGACTTTTTATTGAATTTTTAGGTCTATATGTTGTGTTTTATTTATTTTATTTTGTGTTCTTATATTGTACGCCACCCCGAGCTGCCTTGGCAGGATAGTAAATCTTTTAATTAATAAATACACTAGTATTACTGGAAGTGTTATGCAGCTACAACATCCCAATTGTACTTTTGTTGCTGATTTAGTCACAAGAAACCCATCAATTGTTAAATTTTAAACATGAAAGGTGGTCTCATGGCTCTCCACATTATGCTTTATCAGTGACCCCTCCAGGGGACTGTTCTAGCCACCAAAAGATCTACCACCAACAACTCCAGCCACTTTCCTTGGGTGATTCTAGACACGGCATAGTAACCTGTGTCTAGTATATCCAACAGTAGCTGGTTCTATTAATGCTGCTGATCTGAACCACGCCCCCCCCCCAACAGCAAATCAAGCTAAGGTTTGAACTAATGTATGCTGAAACCATACTTGGCGTTATCTTGCATTCTGTTAGTACAAGCTTCAGTATTAGTCTCTCTCCCTCCTCCCAAGAACAGGACAATTTAAGCGATTAAAGAATTACTTTCTCAAATGGCATCATGTTCCTGACTTCAGATATTGTAGCCGACTCTGGACATCGCATGAAGATCCTAGAAAAGAGACACCAAGAAAACACCAATTAATGGAAGTTAAAAGTCATACAAGTTTTTTTTAAAGGTCCTTCCTTGTAAGCTGTCTGCCCCGTATCTGTCCGTTACGATTTCCCTCAATTCGTCCCGGTCATCAGAAGGCAGGTTTACTATTGGGAGAACTTGTGACAGTTAGGGCAGAATTTTAGCCCTATCTGTGTATCAGCCTCCCAAGTTTAACAAATATGAAACCTACACCTGCAGAAGTTGAACTTCATGAGTTGAGACCAGCTTCAGAAAAATTACTGCTTCAGTCAGCCATTTAATGAGGTTACCTATCAGCCACTGCATAGAAATACATCACATGCAGTATAGATTTGCAATGCATATTTGCATTTCAAAATGTACAAGGGGACATGCATGACATTTAGATGATACATGGACATTTACTTAGTATAATTATATTCCCCTTTATAATAAGGATCCTTAAAAAAGTTACACTTCTGGTTTCTTGACATATTGAAGGTTAAATTATACACATGTAGTTTCAGTCTGAATTTATTTTGGTTGACAGAGGGAAAAAAACTGCTTTACAAGTTCTCACAAACTCAACAGGAAAGTCACACCAATGATGTCTAAGCAGTAACTCTCCTTACAAACGTATCGTACAAAGCAGCTTTCAAAAATATAGAACTATACGGATCCATGAAAAATATTGATTTCTAAAATGCTGTGGCAGTCCGCCATAGATATTTCTCCCTGTGGTGAATTATTGCTCAAAAGTCTTCAGAGCAAATATTTAGAAGAATCCAAATAATAAAAGAGGTTAACTGGTGCAGACTGGATTCTGGAAAATAGGTGGTAATCCTAGATTGCAAGTCCCCTTCAGGCATGGACCCATCTGATTACCACTATGCAGTGCCAGGCACATTGCTGGTGCTGTAAAAATAAAATAAAGAATACATACCTCCCTGTCGTTATGGCTGTTTCATCAGCTCCACTTTCCAACTCTCCATCATCTCTCAGAAAGTCATCTGTTGGAGAAATCTTTTTTGGTGTCTCTGAAAAAGGGAATACCAAAGTTATTACTCCTGTTTATCTTCTCTGTTAGCTGGACATCAAGCACTACAGATTACTTTTCAAAGGCTACTCAAAGTGCAATGCAACAGAGCTCTAGAATAAAAAGTGTGTGCCCTCCCATTTGCTAGCACCTAAACCTCAGTAACACTACAAAGCTGGTCATTTGACTTAAGAGAACTGTATAGAGATTTCCTCAAAGTGGCCTTCAGTTGGCAGAAGATTAGCAGCAGTACACATAGGTGGCATGAAAACCAATTTCAAATGGTTATAT
>QEPC01002450.1:3874166-3890072 GCA_003113815.1 Sphenodon punctatus
TGAGCTTAACCCACAAATGAGAGGTCATAAGAAGGGGATTTAAGTATAGAAAAGAAAGCCATTTGTATTCATACAAGGAGCACGATTTCTTACTGAAGCACTACTCAGCAATGATATGAACCAACAACATTGAACACAACGCATGAAAAATAAATGTACCATAAGTGAAAGTCTAACCAGTCTAGTTTTGGTCTCCAAGCTGAGTGAGATGCAAAAATTAGAGAAGCGTGATCATTTAGATTTTAAAATGTGACTAGCAAGGGCTTTCAATACTTTCTTTAGCAAGATTTAAATTTGCAGCATAGCATCAGACAGAATGTTACAAGTGGGTAGATTAGCCATTTAGAACACAAGAAGTGCCATACTGGGTCAAGACCAATGGTCCATCAAGCCCAGCATCTTAACTCCAACAGTGGTCACTTTTGGTAATGTCAGAGAAGTACCCAACAGATCATAATGGAGTGATCTATTCCTGCTGTTCACTCCTAGTTCCTGACAGTCAACGGTTGCACCCCTCCCCCCGCCTCCAACCTACTTGGCTAACAGCCAATTTTATATTTCCCCCTCAAATATATCTGTAAATCTACTTTAATAGACTAGTCATTCCCCAGATAATCCTTAACCAATGCAATCATTACTTTGCACCCTACTCTTTTACATCGTGACTGTCCAAAATATATTTTTTTTAAAATGGAGTTGTTCCTCTACAAGAGTCTGAAAACTAGATGGAGAAAATATCTATATAGCAGTCTTTCCCACGTCTTTGCAGTCTTTTTAGTAAGATCTCTCTCTTTTAAAAAAGGGGAAAACTTGTGTGTTTGTGGGAGGTTAATTTATTTTACATTAGGCCCCAAGCTCATCTAATTTATTCAGTTTCCCAAACACTTACAAGGGTCACAATGTAGGACTAAGCAAGACACACATTTTCCTGTCTCCAGAACTAAAGCATTGCATTTCTGTGAAATAACTTGCCCAAAGTAGAGAGAGAAGTCAGAGAAATGAGTACAGGGACAAAATATACTTTCCTTCTTTATAAGACAGTTAAAGGGCAACAAAAAAGTGCGAGGAAACTTACTTTGTACATTACATTTTCGATTTTGTCAAGCAAAAGCCTTGGAACACAGATAGTGACATCAGTACCATCTAAAACATACTGGTCAACATGACCTTTAAGAACAGAATCTACAACTTCTTTCTCCTTTTCTAGAAGCTTGAGGGTTTCCATTATAGATGCCCACATAGCGCGAACCTTAACATGGGAAGGAGGAAAAAATAAAACAAATTGTACATTACACTACTACTTGGATTATGTGAAAGAAGAAACTAAGAATCTGGGTTGAGAAAAATCTGAAAGTATTGGCCATTAAGAAGGAAACTCACCTTCTGAACACTCTCCGCTTTTATACTCAGATTTTGGTCACTGTTTTGTTCCACTCTAGGCAAAAGTTAGATAAACAAGTTAAGCATGATGAAACAATATACTAATGTTTTTTCTCTCCAAATATAGAAATAAAAAATTTTAAGCCAATAATTTACAATTCAGAAATACTTACTTTTGGAGACGTTTGTGCAACTCTGCACATTCAGATCTTAGTTCTCTTATTTGTTTAACTAATAACCTGCAGAGACAATCAGGAAGATTGAGAACTACTATAAGAAGAGATTTACATTCAAGCATTCCCAAATACTAATGATGGAATTAGAAAACTTTATGTTTCAAGTTACATATGACAGACTAAATGACAAATCTGGCTATGCTCAAGAAGGGTTTGGACTGAAGCAGTATGAAGTTACTGATCTTCCAAGTCCAATGGCCCTTTCATTATACACAAATACAATACTAGCATATACATGAGAGTATACACAGCTACTAGAAGAGCGATTGTTTTCCAGTCGCCCAAGTCCCACTATCTGACAGTGGTCCAATTCACATATTAATAGACATCACCTAAGGGCTAGAAATATAGCACTGGGAAACTTAGGTTCTTCAGTTTGGTTTTAATAACTACGTCAGACTACAGTTAATTTGCAGTCTAGTATGCCTTCCTCAAAGCTGCTACTCTCCTTTCGTTCTTGTGGTTAGATCACACTCCCTGGCTCCCCTGTGAGGGGTGGTGGTGTCTCCCTTGGGGTCCAGGTGGGACAGCCACCAGGGGGGGGAGATGGGGGGGGCCTGCAGCCATTGAGGTCGTGATGGGCCGGGGCAACTATGGTCCTTCTGGGAGGCGGGTAACACCAATGAGGAGGGACAGGTGCTTGATGCCAGTCCTCCTCACAGGCCCCCGGACAGGTAATGCAGTGATCGAGATTTTTTGGGGGTGGTGGTCCCTGGTCCAGAACTGCTGCTGATGAATGCGAGGTCGGTTGGTATTAAATGTACAACGATCCAGGAGTTGATCCTGGATCAATCAGCCGACCTCGTGTGTATTACAGAGACCTGGCTGGACACTGAGTCAGGGCCAATTTTGGCTGACCTTGTTCCAGCCGGGTACTCTATACAGCACCAGCCTAAACCTGAGGGGCAGGGAGGCGGTGTAGCCATTATTTTTAAGAACACCTGATCTGTGAGGAGGCATCCACTGCAGACTATTTTGGGCATGGAGGGGATCCATTGGGTGATCGATTTGGCTGGAGACAGACTGGGGCTGCTGCTCCTATACTGATTGGCAGCATCCCTACACGCCCTAGCTGAGTTGGTGTCAGAGGTGGTCTTGCAGGCTCCAAGGACCTTGGTCCTGGGGGATTTCAACATCCATGCTGACACCGACCTTGGGGGAGCGGAGCGTGAGTTCATGGCCGCCATGACAACCATGGGACTGTCTCAGAGGGTTGTGGGCCCAACGCATGATGGAGGACATACCCTTGACCTAATATTCTGCACTGGCTTGGAGGCGGGGGATCCGGTGGTGGGGGATGTATTAACTACACCCTTGTCATGAACGGCTCATTATCTCCTCCAGACTGATCTCCTGGCACGTGTCTGCTCCTGGAGATGTGTAGGACCAGTTCGGTTGGTCCACCCTCGGAGACTTATGGAACCACAGGGGTTCCGGAATGCCCATGGGGAACTGCCTTCTGATCTCGACGACCGCTCGCTCAATGACCTCATTGTTTTCTGGAACAACTTGTTGACTGAGGCCATTGACCGAACGGCTCCCAGGCATCCGCTTCCGGAATACCNGTTGGTGGTGGTGGGTGGGTGGGGGGCTGCATACCAGTACAGCACAGACCTATCCCGATGTCAAGGGGGTGGCAGTGCTGCTAGATGCCACGCACCACATACTTTACTTAAGATACCACTGCATGGTCATTTACAATGTCCCTTCCTCCTTCCCCCCGGGTGCATTACCTTACTAGACTTGACATCACTCTGCTCCATGCTGGTCTGTGTCAGTTACTTGTCTGGTCACTGTGGCAGGGCAGGTGTTGGGCATGTGCTGGAAACCAGACTGTCCTCATGCAACACGGGTTTGAATTTGTCATATGTTGCCTTTAAGGGTGCAAGTGACCATGGGAGTGGGGATTGGTTGGTGGTCAGAATGCTCTGGGACTTTCACCCATGACTCTCTGGTGCTGGGGGACCTGCATGCGGGCATGGCTGCACACAGGCTAATGACAGGCAGCAGCCCCATGGGCACCCATTAAGCCATCATTAGCCCTCACAGCAAGCACCATATTATCTGGAATTATGCCATGGAGGTATGAATGCAGGGCCGTAGGATGGAATACGAGGCAAAAATTTGGCAACCACCTAAAAGACAGGCAGGTGGCCACCCAACTAGAGGAGCTAATATCACATCTGTTAATACCCCAAATGTTTAAGGATTGCAGTTTTAGAGTTCAAAGGGCAATTTTACAAGTTACTACCCTAACGCAATGGTTTTCAACCTTCCCATACGGAAATGAAAGAATCCTATTTCTGCTCATTGCCTACATTTAACAATCTGGGTAAAGCGAGATCCTTGCGTGTTGCAACTCTTACACGTCTTCACACAATGGGATAGATCTATCATTCAAACACAAAGTAACTAGAGATTCCATTTGCAACACTCNTCCTGGGGGATTTCAACATCCATGCTGACACCGACCTTGGGGGAGCGGAGCGTGAGTTCATGGCCGCCATGACAACCATGGGACTGTCTCAGAGGGTTGTGGGCCCAACGCATGATGGAGGACATACCTTTGACCTAATATTCTGCACTGGCTTGGAGGCGGGGGATCCGGTGGTGGGGGATGTATTAACTACACCCTTGTCATGGACGGCTCATTATCTCCTCCAGACCGATCTCCTGGCACGTGTCTGCTCCTGGAGATGTGTAGGACCAGTTCGGTTGGTCCACCCTCGGAGACTTATGGAACCACAGGGGTTCCGGAATGCCCATGGGGAACTGCCTTCTGATCTCGACGACCGCTCGCTCAATGACCTCATTGTTTTCTGGAACAACTTGTTGACTGAGGCCATTGACCGAACGGCTCCCAGGCATCCGCTTCCGGAATACCAATAATGCAGGTCCCCTTGGTTTACAGAGGACCTGTGCCAGATGAAGCGGGAAAGACAACAGTTGGAGTGCCGGTGGCACCAGAGTCATGCTGAAGCTGACCGACTGCAACATAAAGCTAGTTTAAAAGCTGTGGCGGTGCAGGCAGCAATGAAAGAGTTCTTTGCTGCCCTCATAGCATCCGCAAAGTCGCATCCAGCGGAGCTTTTCCGGGTGGTACAGTGGCTGGTCAGTCCGGCCTCTCTCCGCCTGGAACTGGAATCTTCCAGTGCCCGCTGTGACGTTTGATGACTTTTTGTGGATAAAATTGCTCAGATTCACCGCAACTTCAATGCTTTACTTATAATGTAGGTGAACTTGAGGGAGTAGAGGACCGGCCATGTCCGATTTCATGGGATCAATTTCAGTGGGTGTCGCCCGCTGATACAGCGGATGTCCTTGGATGTCTGTTGTGAATTAGATCCGTGCCCATCCTGGCTGGTCAAGGCCTGCCGGGAGACATTAGGGTCGTTGCTGGCGGGGGTCGTCAATGCCTCCCTTAGGGAGGGCAGGGTGCCGAGCCACCTCAAAGAAGTGGTGGTGAGGCTCCTGCTCAAGAAACCATATCTTGACATTGACTCCCCGGCCAGTTATCAGCCAGTCTCTAACCTTTCTTTTTTAGGGGAGGTTACTGAACGGATTGTGGCTCGACAGTTTCAGGGGCATTTAGATCGGGTCAGTTTTCTTGATCCCTCGCAATCTGGTTTTCGCCCTGGGTTTGGCACGGAGACTGCGCTTCTGGCTTTGGTTCACGACCTGCACCGTGAATTAGACCAGGGCAGATCTTCCATTTTAATTCTATTAGATCTGTCGGCTGCATTTGATACCGTTGACCACAAGATGTTAGTGGCTCTGATAATCCTAGTGTCTGTCTTGACCTTTGGTTATCAGTTGGATCAAGTTGTTGGTGTTGCTGTTAATAAAAAAGGGACCTAAATCTCATGGAAGATTCTCCCTGTCCTGAAAGCTGCATCTCCCTGTCTCTATTTTGACATGTCCCAGCCAGCTATTCACAAAAGGGGGAGAAAACCAGAGTCTAACAATGCTTGTCTGCTAAAAAAGTGTTTTGACTAGTTTCTGTACTTTAGAATCATTTTCCCATTACTAATCCGTATTTGGTGACGTGAAGAGTCAGTTTCTGATGAGTGAGTTCTACTCAGTGTATTTTAGAATTTTGTTTTAAAAAAAGGTCAGTCTTGGATAGGTGCTCTTTTATGCTCAAACAATATGCTCTTAAGTGACTTCTTCAGCACAGCTTACGTACCAATCATGTGTCAGCCTAAAGCTTCATTGGAATATAGCAAAACCTGTGAAAGACATTATATTGAATTTCTAATGGGATAGAATTTTATTAACTTTGGTGAATATCAGAAAACCAAAAACAGCTTTACCCATGAAAAGTCTTCACATGCTCTCATCTCCCTCATAAGAATGGCTCAATGCAAATGCTAGAGTTTTGGCATACGAATTAGCCATAGGGGAAAACCGTGTTTGGTTCACTCACTTCTGATGTCAGAATGTCACCACTTGGCACAGGAAAGGACAAGCAATTTAGACGAATGAAAAGCAAAAAGGGAAAGATCTGTCAAATATAAGACAAACTACATAACACAAATTTATTAAACAACCTAGTACAGAATGTATAAGCACCAACCACAACACACGTCAATTACCCCCATACAATATATAATTCTAAAATACCCATACAATAAGTGGCTACAGGTAAATCAATCAAATCCACTACTAATCATCCTTGCTGTATACCTCTCAAGTGGTGGATTTGATTGATTGATCTATATATTGTACGGGGGGAATTGAGGTGTTTTGTGGTTGGTGCTTATACTAGGTTACTTAATAAATTTGTGATGTAGTCTATTATACAGTTTATTAGCCCCAAGTGTGGATCATGGGGCGGCTGTTCTGTGGTTTGTCTTCAATTTAGACAAACAGCAAATGGGGAGGATGAAGCTAAAAAGTTCCATTTATGACTGTTAGGAGCAGGCAGACGCTTGGGCTACCCAAACTGATCAAAATTATATAAACATTGTTTATTCTAAGAGCCAGTTTTTTTCCCCTCTCTACTTGTGCTCCAATTATTCACAAGTCAAAAAACCTGCATGCAAAACAAAAACTAACTATTTTGATGCATGCCATAATGAAATATGGATTTTAAAGAAGGCATTCATTAAGAGAGACTCCACTTTCTTAATTACTTACTGTGCTTTTTTCTGGTAATCCTGAATTAATATGTCCTCCTTTTTTACAGTCCGTAAAAATCTATTATATGCCATACTATATCTTGCGGCTGCCTTATAAAAGTCAGAAGGTCTTGAATTCACTGCCTTTGGATAAGGTATACCAGCACCTATTTGACACAAGAGAACAGACTACATAAAGCATTACATGGCTTTTTTAGATAACTTAAACAGGTCTATTTTTTCCTAGATTATGTCATTTCAATACCAAATATCCACCAGATCTCTTTACTTGAAGTGGGTTGGCAAATGGGTGCCACCCGCAACACCTCTTATTTTCATCTTCTCAATTCTCTCTTCTTCCATAACAAGCTACAAATTCAGTAAGAAGTGCAAATTATGTGGTATTAAGCAGACAATGTTTCAGCAGAAGCTAGTATTACTTGTCTTGTAGTCCTTTACTTGCTTTTTGTTAATATTTCAGAGCGGTGAAAAGAGATGCCTTTAATTAAAAACTGATGAAGTATAAAACAGTAAATGTCTGGCAACTTGCTTGTTCTGCACGCAGTATTCTCCCCATGTTCCATATCTACTGCTATCATTAAATCTAGCTGTTTCAGTCTTAGCTGGGAACAAACAAAATACACTGTGGACACTATGCAAGGCCACACATGCAAAAGAAACTTCAGAGAGCATGTTTTTCCTCTTAGCTTTATTCTACTTGAGAGACAGCTGGAACACAGAGTTCAGGAAGACAGAAGAATGATTAAAGTTTCTCTCTCTATCTGCCCCATACTAGTGAATTTAATATTTGGTTAGCACTACTCAATATGCCGGCTCCAGACACTTGAATCCTTACATAACCAACAGAACAGCCAGAAGTACATTCCTCAATTTCCTGAGTGTCAGTGCACGTCAAGCCTGTCCTGAAGAGGTCATAGGTCTCATCAACACTTAAGTAGCACCAATTTAGCATACATAAAATTTGCACCAAATCTTAAGAGTCAGAGTACTTTTGTATCCATGCTCAAGTGAATACTTTTGCCTAACTGCTGAATGAAGTGCAATAATTAATAACTATTACTATAGGGACATGCGGAGTCAAGCTACCTGCTTTTAGCAAAGCATCCTGAATCATAAATGGAACTAGAATTATTTTGTTTTTCTTTTCATAGAAAGGTATGCAAGATTTGCAAAGTTTTTCTTTTGTTTTTAAACACTACCTAGGATTTGTGTTTACCCTTTGAACAGTTAAAAGCTGCAGGTAGTTGACATTTCTGTAAGGAAGCATATAGTAGCGCTATATATAATAAAGGCATACACCGAATAATAAGTAAAAATTGTAAATGGAAAGTTTTCCAATTTCTGTCAGATAGATTGATCTTTACAGTCCTTACAGAAACTGTTCATTTTGGGTTGGGAGCAAGCTATTAGAAGATAGCTTTGGACCAAACACACTAAACTCCAGTTAGCCATTTCATAAAGATTGGGCATCAGGATATGCAAAGTATTTTGACATCTAATATTTTGAAAGAAAGATTTACCCCACATTTAGCTACAACTTTACCTTCAGAGTACATTTTAATATGCTGTATTAACACATATCTTGATAAGTGGTACATTAGATGAATGAAATTTGAACCACCAGGCGAAAGAAATACTGATGCAACAACCGGAGGAAAGTTATTTCCACACTCATCCTAGGGAATGAAACGGACTATAATTAATAAGACAATGCCACTTTTGGGAAGAAGTAACACCTGCCATGGAGCTTAACTCAGTAAAAAACAAAAAACCCATGACAATAGTATCATGGAATAAAGTTTTATGGTGAGTAAATAAACTTGAGAAATCATGCTATTTGTTTTCAAAGTAGAAGACAACAGACTATTCAATTTTGCCTCCGCTTTTGGGGAAGGTAAGCGTTACTTTAAAAATATTGGATTCCTTCTAAATTTTCTTAAATGTAGAATGAACAAAACTGTTAATTCCAATTATACTCTGCCCTGGAAACACATTAAGCAAGCTTTTCAAGCCATAAACTATGGCATGACACCATAATATTTGAATATCACTACCCTACCCTCCAATCAGCAAGGGAGCAGACACATCCACCGATCCTGCATGACCCACCACCCTGGTGTGGCATTAGTAACACAATTTGGGAAGCACTGAATAAAGGACAGGAGTTAGGGTCATAAACATAGTGGAATGTTACCAAGCTACCAAAAGTGTGACCTTTAAGTTTAAAGGAAGACTATAAGGACTGAAAGTGCATGGGACCCCAAACTGGGCCCTAGTTTTGTTTTCTGTGGTTTAAGTGTTGTTTTTTTAATAAAAGTTTGTTTTTAAAAAAAATTCCATTGCCTCAAGGCATGCAGTATGTGTCAGAACACTGCAACACTATAGCAGTCACCTGCTATCATAACTACTCCCATTATGTAAAAATCCACAGAGTACAAACAATACTAAAATATTCTCCTCAGCCCAAGGTGGAACAAATTCTCATCTTTCCTACAAGGAAGATAAATGTAATAAAGAATAGTCTATTACTATTCTTTATTACATAGTAATAGACTATGTAACGTTGGTTATTCAACGTAACCAAACCAAGCACGTGCACCTTGTCTCTCCCTCTGTTCCCCTTCCTATGTCTCTCCCCAGCTCCCGTCTCTGATTGTAAGCCCTAGGACAGGGACCGTGTCTATTTTGTTACTTTGTAAAGTGCCAGGTACGCTACTGGCGCTATATAAATGTGTTATTAACTATATTAGTAATCTTTATTTTATTAGAGATGGAAAGAACTGCAATGGTACAATCAGACTACTGGCACCATTTCAGTAATCATTCACTTCATCTTTGCTTTTATTCTTCATATTTGTCCAAGCCTGTCTTATGTGTTAACAGCTTTGTTTTATGTTCAGTTCAGTTTATTTCAACATCACAACCATCGGTTTTGACAGAATTTTAAATTAAAACAACACAGTATCTAAAAACTTACGGCTCTAATATTTAAATACTTACGGCTCTAATATTTAAATTAAAATAATTTGGTATTCAAGATGTTCAAAAGACTCTGGATATTCAAAATAAATTCATACAAGTTCCTGAACACAGACACGCCTTCAAACCATTAAAGCATGAGTTATATTAGCTACTTTCAACATGAGATCTTTTACATGGATTTGCCAGAAGGAAAATCAGTTTTGCCTGGCTATCCCACTGTAGTTTCCCTACTAACAAAGGTGCAACTGAAATTTGATGAATTTCCTTGGTAAAGGGACAATTAAGTAGTGCGACAAATCCTCAATCTGGTTTGATCCACATGGACAGAGCCTTAATTCATGAGGGATATCATATCTGCTATCTGAGACTGCTGATGGCATTACAGATATTGCATCACTGTCAGGGCCTTCTATATCATATAATTAATGATATAAGCTTCTAACTGATGCTGCACCTTAAATTTGGGATACCAAGGAGCTACTGGCATTTTGAATACCAAATTATTGAATTATTTAAATATTAGAGCCTTAAGTTTTTATAACTATTAGTTTTATAGTTTTGTATGTTTTAAAATATTTTATATTTGTAAGCCGCCTCGAGCTACTAGATGCTGGAGAGGCGGGGTAAAAATATAGTAATAAATAATAAATAAATAATTTCCCAAGTCAGCCATGTCTGTTTCCCTATAAATCTTAAAGACATCCTTTGCCTTTGTTCTTAGAAGAAGAAGAAGAAAGAGAGTCCAATACTGTAAACATATGAAGCTTTTTTGATGGCAAGCAAATACATCATCAAAACAAATGCTTACGATAGCGCCATACTAAGGCTGAAACAAGATCTCGGTAAACCGAGTAATCCTGTTGAAATTCTAGTGCTCGTTCTGTTCTGGGACAAAACAAGCAACAGGATGTGCTCACCAAGTTCTCAGCAAGCAAAAAATGGAGTAAAAAAAAATTTGACAAGCACAAGCTGGGAATGCTGGGGAGGGGAGCCCTCCCATGCTGCTCTTGTCCATTTCAAAGTCAGTTGTTTCAAACAGTTGTTTAGCAGTGGGGGTGGGGAAAGAACAGCCACCCATTCTGGCACATGCACACCCTAGGCTAACTCACCTCACTGCCAGGCTGGGGCTCCAAGTGTCCCAGTCGCTTCTGGGTGCTCCCTTCTCTTCCCCTGCCCAGGCTCAGCTTGCGGTCAACTTCCGTGATTGGCTTTTTCTGAAGGGGGAGGTCTCTTCCCACTTGTGTGCAATCCCCTATTGGGTTGCCATTCCCAGAAGGACTAATATCACACGCACCCAATATCAGTCCCTTTGGGAATGGGGATCCATTAGAGGGTTGGTCTCTCCACTTTCCTCCCCATTCAGAAAAAGTCAAGCAAGAAGTCCACAGACTCATCTATACAGATTTAAGGAATGGGGAGAAGGGAGCAGGAAGCAGCCAGCAGTGACCAGGACAGTAGGAGCTCCAGCCCAGAAGTGAGGTGAATCAGCCATGTGAGTGTGGGGAAGGGGGCTTGAAGATGCTTACCCCCTCCCAGCGCTTTTCAGATGAAAGGTGCTGGGGGGCAAGGGGGGAGCACTTCTGAGCAACTCGTTGGGTGGTATTCAAAGGCCACTCCCCCCCCCCCCCCCAAAACAAGCCAGCCATTGAAACGTACAAGCTTCCCTGCCCAACAGCAGCCATTTTTTAAACTGCTCGTGGAGAAATCACACCAGGACCAAGATCTTGCTGAGATCTCCGTCCCAGAGTTTGCACTTGCAAGCATTTTCATGAGCAGCAAAAATAACTGCTTGTTTCAGCCCTACTCCATAGTAAGTGCTGCATGCTGTAATGAAATCACAGCCAATTCTTGCCACCTTTGTTCATGCACAACTTTAAGAAGCGCTACCCAGAAAACCAAGTGCAAGGCTGTAGCTTTCCACCAACATGAAATACAAATGTAAAGGCTTTGCCATATCTCAACGGTTTACCACAGCAAACTGAACCTTTTAGTTCAAATAGGTCAAAAAAGCTTCTTATCTAAGTACAAAATATTTGAAACAATTAAGTTCTCTAGAATCAGAGACCTTGCTTCTGTAGTTTAAAGCAGCATACATATTTGAGGTTCTTAAGGACGGAAATCTATTACACTGACCATTTTCATTTTTACCAATACTTACTGAAATTTTTCTTAGCCATTGGCAGCACTGCTTCCTGAACTCAGCATCTCCCTTTTTATCTGCTGGAGGGCAACAAAATCTTCCCGTTCCAAGAAAAGAAAAGATTTAGTAACTTAAAAATAAAAAGTTTTTTCCAATCTTCTTTCATAGCTGAATAATGCAAACTCTTGCCATAATTTGTTAGAAACAGAGTAGGAATAAGTAGCTCCACCCATATGAACCCATACTATTGGGATCTTCCGCTGACTAGCAATGAAATAGTTAGGGCACACAAGCTGCCACTATGGAGTTCATAGCAAACAGTTCACTGAGGTACTGGTTCAGTCTGTCGGTATTGCACCAGAAGACAGGATCAAATGAAAAGTTTAGGTATCCGCAAATGGGACTCGCAGTGCGAAGTGCTCTCAAATTGCATAGAGTAAACAAGCTGAAGTGTTCTTCAGCTTTTTAGTCATAGCGGTCTTGGGTATTACTTGCATTGTATCATTTAAGCACAAGCTTTAGTTTGAAATTAAGCTTTCATTCATGAGAGTAAGAGTCAGCTTTATTTAAAAACAAGGACAAAATTAACCGAGTATGAAGGGAATCAAGGATTGACAAGTGAGATTTTAACTCCCCAAAACAGTTTGTTTGATAGAGGGTATTTCTAACTGCAGTCTTCGGTTGGTGTGATCTGCTCTCCCTTCTTTCCTGGTTACAAAAAATGTCTAAAATTTATTCAGTTTTTGTGACTGACATTTGAACATCTGTTTCCCGCCACTCATTTTGGAAATGACAAAAAGGCTTCAACAGCAATGGTTAAGGCCAAAAGCAGGAATAAACACTCAATGGTTGTTTTTAAACAAGCAAGGTGGAGGACGGGGGGGGGGCACTGTGGCCGCTGAGTGGTACAGCTGTGGGGTGCCCACAAACCTGCAGTGCGTGGGGAGCGCTTCACATGGGTGGTTCCCAGCATGGCAACCCTGGCCACGGAGGCAGACACAGCACATTAGGCTGGCCCCACACAGAACATTTTTTATTTTTCAGCAGTGCTCCGTGCCATGAATGGCCGCTGTGTGGGTCATGGGAACACACCACCTTCACACAAGCGGTTGGATGCGTGGTTGGTGGGGGGCCATGTATGGACTCATCTCATTTAAAAACACCCTAAGATTAAGGTGACTTATTTTTGCTCCTGGCCATAACCACAAAAACAAAAGCCTTTTGAAGTAAGCCGATTTTTACAAATTAAGGGACATTTGTTGAGAGAATCCTGTGCACATATACGTGGAGAACGCTTGACAAACTCATTTAAGCTAGCAGACCGCTTTTATCCAAGTAACAACAATTATTCCTAATGTGATTTTTTTTGTTGGTTTTTTACACAAACGTTTAATGTACATTTAGTAAACATTTACCTAAAGACTTCAACACAGCGCGAGTGATCCAGTTTTGAGAACAAGAAGCGTGCAACCACATGAAATGCATCTTTATTTGGTTTGTCAAACATACTCCTAGAAAAGACAGAAAAGTAGTTAAGAAAAATAGCTGAAAGCTACTTTTAGGTTACAAGGAACAGCTCATTAGACTACAAGAAATGTCAGCTCCTTTATTCTCCACGTTTTACAAGATACATCTAAGTTTTTTCAGTAGTTATTTTTAACCCAATAAATATCTTCAGTATTCTGGTATGCATGCTAAGTGCAGATAGCACCTTTTTGCCACTTAACCTTGTATTCATGACAAGATTTACATTTCCTGAAAAAAAAAAAAAGCTCTCAAGAATTAGTTTCCATGCATTTTATAATTTGCTCATGCTTTTGACACATGAAAGACCTTCACATACTAGTAAACCGTACCTTGTATTATAGCATCTTTCACTCTAAATCAGGGCTCTGCAGGCACAACTTTAGCCAGCAATTTGAAGTTTTTATACGAGCCTCACTGTCAGAAAGCAAACTGGGAACATGACCCTTGCGGAGTATTTTCTCTGAATGTCAAGTTTATCATACTACATCTTATGCTTGCGTGACTGGTTCACATACAGGTACATTATCCAAGATACATTCAAACCCGTTCATAACCAGGACAACACAGACAAACAAGCATTCGCAAGTTAGAGGCAAGCATGCATGTAAGCAGGAGGCTTTTCCCAAACCCAATCTAGCAGAATGTTAACTCTGCAGGAAGTCATACCCAGAACACAGAATTCAGGGAAGGGAGCACCCTGAATCTCAGGGAATCTCGCCGGGGGGGGAGGGGGCAGCCAGTACTAGGGCTGCCAAATGAATATCGTTACCAGGTCCAGGGGTTTGCTCTCGCGCCTCCACCCATCTTAATAAGGATCACTCCAGGCAGGAACATAGCAAGGGGCTCTTTTGAGCCAGGACGCTGAATTCTAAGGGGCGCTCTGCAAACAGCCTGAGCACCGCTAAGAAATTTTCAGCAAAGAAATTGCTGCAAAGGTAGTACAGCCAACACTCTGCCCATGCACTCCCATGTTTTTCTAGCACCACTCAGGCCACTTGCAAAGGGACTTGCCAAGGATGACTTTTCAGAATGGTCAGGGGTTAAGTGCTACCCCCAGCAATTCTTAAAACTTCTTTCCTGGAGGGGTTACTGTTGCTCTGGGAGACGTTATTGGGAACCAGGATGGCATAATAACCTTTTGGAGGAAAGCTAGGACTAGCTAGGATTCTTGGGTGGGTTACAACTTAGAAAGACCCCATCCCTTTTGCAGGGGCACCATTGGGACATAAGCCTGGGTCCACCACAGTCTTACTGTGTCACTGACTCCAAGTTGATAGAGGAGGGCTTGATAGAAGGTGGTTTTAAACAAGATGCATGGCCCCTACTACGCATGACCACCCTGGAAGCCACTCATTCGACCACCCAGCTGAAGGTGGGGACGCATGCTCCCATGAGCCACTCAGCACTCACTCATGGCCACTCACGGCACACTGCAAAGAAATCCNACAACTTAGAAAGACCCCATCCCTTTTGCAGGGGCACCATTGGGACATAAGCCTGGGTCCACCACAGCCTTACTGTGTCACTGACTCCAAGTTGATAGAGGAGGGCTTGATATAAGGTGGTTTTAAACAAGATGCATGGCCCCTACTACGCATGACCACCCTGGAAGCCACTCATTCGACCACCCAGCTGAAGGTGGTGCAGGGGGATGCATGCTCCCATGAGCCACTCAGCACTCACTCATGGCCACTCACGGCACACTGCAAAGAAATCCAGAGTGCACCATGTGGGGCGAGCCCAAAATATACATGGCAACAGTCACTCACACACACACTGCTCTTATGAACTGAGGCGGCCTCCCACACCAGCAGACAGGTTCCCTGC
This sequence comes from Sphenodon punctatus, assembly GCA_003113815.1. Classification (NCBI taxonomy): domain Eukaryota; kingdom Metazoa; phylum Chordata; class Lepidosauria; order Sphenodontia; family Sphenodontidae; genus Sphenodon; species Sphenodon punctatus. Next base: position 3,889,400 of record QEPC01002450.1, read on the forward strand.
TCATAGGCACCGTGAGCCTATTTATTTTTTTAGAGGGGGGGGGGGATTTTTTGCCTTTGATCCTGGTCCACAAACCACTTACTCCAGAGTAGTCTGTTGAAGCCCACAGTTAGTGTAGGTTGGGGGGGTCATGGCCTTTGCCAATCTCAGGAACCAGCCAGGGCTAGTAAGCCTGGTTCCTGGAAGGCACACACGCACCACCCATTCATGGCCACTCAAAGGGCACAGCTGAAAACGGGACAAGTCAAAAAAGTGTGCGTCAATGGGCGCTCACACATCCTTGCGCTCAAAGCACAACTCCCCATACGATGCAAGAGATATGAGCCAACACCATGAAGGACAGCAGTTTCCTGCATGTCCTCCGTTGTTGTCAGGGGCTGCCAACAGCTCCCATGGTTATGCACAGAAAGATGTTGCTAGCTGCTGCAGCTTCAAGTTTCCATGTGTTCACGGTTGTGTATCATGGCAGAGGAGGATAAGCAGTTGGGAAGGGCTTGAGTTGGGGGTGTTGCAGGGGGAGTATGACTCCCAAGTTGTTTGCAAGGCTAGTCCGTGGTGGCGGGAGTTCATACGGGGGTCACCCTGAGGGTCGCCTGTAGAATCCTTCCCCACGCACTCCAACAGCACCCCCCCCCCCAAAACCCTTGCTCATTTAAAAAAAACCCAAAGGCAA